>CM039507.1:22212-45141 GCA_022432975.1 Begonia masoniana
GTCCTCCTATCTGACATCCGTTTGCGGAAAATGCCGGCGAATTTAGCGAGTTTCATAGCTTTGTGCAGACTCTTCTCAGAATTTTTCCTGAACCCAAAATCTCCATCTGCCGACCTTAGCAACTTTGCACTCATGTAGTTCTAACCAACGCTCTTGCACATAAAGCTCAGCGAATGTTCATAGATGCCATCTTCACAGATAAGAAGTGAGCCGACTTGACAATGGTCCACCAATCACCCAGATGCCATATGACCTTCATGTCCTCTAGAGCCCACAATAAAAGCCCAAGGAGATTTCTGCTCAATTTCCACTTGAAATCGGCAGTGGCTGTAATGTTTCGGCCGGCCTGGTGTTCCTTTAACTCTGTGACAAATATAAACAGGTTTCAACATATTTCGCAACCTCCCTCTTCAGTTCGGCCACCAAAAGTGTTGCTTTAACTCGTACATTTTAGTGCTTCCTGGATGCACAGAGTATACTGAGCAGTGCTTCGCCCCCAAAAATCTTCTTTTCTTTAACTCCTCTTTCAATTATGCAGTACCACATATGCTGAACTTCAGAATACCGTTCATCTGACAAGTTAAATTCAGCAAGTCTCCAAATGTCATGCCAATCGAAGCTCCTCACACTCCATATCTGCTTTGAGCTTCAAGGATCGTATCCAGAATAGTCGCCTAGAGGACTTGTGGTGGCTTACTGGATAACTCTGCACAATCCCACATCAAACTGCCAATCTAGACTCAACGTAACGACGTCGATGAAGGACGGTGATTGCAGTAGGCATTGGCTCAAATGCATCCGCGACGTGTTTGCTTTCATGGAGCTACTTAATTTCAAATGCATTAATCTTTGACGAACTTAGCCAACTATCTGCGCATATTTTAGTTCATGTTGCGTGTGTCAACCATACTTCAGACTTTGGTGGTCGAAAAAAAATATCTCGCCACTGATGCCCTCTGTAAGTAGTACCTCATATTTTCAGTTGCAAAGATCACAGCTGACTAATCCTAGGTCATGATGTATAGTTTGTCAATACATTTTTAACTGACGAGAAGGCATACGCGATAACCTCCCTTCCTTCATAAGTACACATCCAAGCCCAACTCCAGATGCATCACAATATTGCTTGAACTTATCGCCTGCAACAGGCAATGTAACACTGGAGTGAGGTCACATCTTGCTTTAACTCCATAAAACTAGTGTCACAAGCAGCCAACCCATATAACTTCTCGTTGTTTCTGAGTCAAGCGTGAAAGAGGAAACTCCAATCTTCGAAAATTCCTTATATCTTCCAATAATATCCGCCAACCGAGAAAATCCACGTACCTCTCGTAATTCTTAGGCGTGTAGCCAACTCTAACCACCTGAATTGTGCTTTTTTTCGGATACAAAAAACCCCTCTTTTGAATAATATGGCCAAGAAAATAACCCTATCCAGCCAAAAATCACCATTTGGAGAACTTCGAATATAACTGGTTTCGTTGCAAAAATTCCTAGAACAATCCGTAAAATACTCACTTCATGCTCCTCCTTCGTCTTAGAATAATCAAACTGTCGGCGATGAAAGCTAAACGAACTGTCTAGATAATCCTTAAATACCGCGGCTTCATCAAATCAATAAACGCTGCAAGGGGCATTAGTAAGTCCAAAAGACTAACAAGGAACTATACTGCCCATACTTGTTCGGGAACGCCATTTTGGACATCTTCCTTCCGGCTTCAATGATAGTAACCCGAGCCATAGGCAATCTGGGAAAAACTCTAGCAACCTTCGCAGCTGATCAAGGGAAAATATCGATCCGAGGCAGTGAATATTATTCTTCACTGTAAGTTCATTCAGATCCCTATAATCCACACACATTCTGAAGGGTCCGTCGTCTTCTTGACCAATAGAACGGGCGCACCCAAGGTGTGAAAAGCTGGGTCGGATGAAACCCATATCAACAAACTCCTCAAGTGAGTTTAACTCTATCAATTCGTAGGCGCCCACTCTATATGGATTTTAGACATTGGCGGGACCTCGGAGTGATACATCATGATAAATTCTCATTTCCCTGTCGGCGGTAATCCGGAAGATCTTTAAAGGGATGATCTCAGCGAATTCTCTAACTATAGGAATGTCACTCGGCTTTACTCCATGGGTAACTGAGTATAACTACTGTGGCCAAATACATAGAGCATCACCTTTAAACTGCTCGTTGACCTTCATGGAGTAGGAAATAGGTGATCCACCAATCTATTCATCGCCTGATAGGAAAAACTTGGCTTTACTGGGGGTCGAAAAGTCCAAATCCCGTGACAATCGATGGTGGCGAAGGGAAGTGCTGCGATAGACGTTCCATCATAAGATCGATCTTGAGCACTGGCCATAGCAATTCAATCGAGCCTAGAGGGTTACTGTTTCCAACTGAGAACTATTGCATAGACAACATGAACTGACGCATAGCTCTTCTGAAGGTAGCCTCAACTATATTCGCATTGCTAAACCTCAAGCACGCTTCAGTCTAGACCACACAAAGTAGTGCGAAAAAAAGAGTGAGTAGCCCGTGTCTTTCACAGAAAATACTGCTACCGCATAATTCAAAAACATTACTCGCTATCAGGAGGGTTGAGGCCTCGTCGTCAACAGTCACTAGGCTCAATAAAGGCAAATATCTCGGGGTCACTATCCTTTGATCGTAGCCTCTATGGACAGTTTTGAGCAAAATGGCCGGCATCTCCACATCTGGTACCAACGTTCTTGGCCCAATTGACAAGCGGCGTAGTGTTTTCCAGCTCTGGCACTTAGGACAAACAGGCTTCTAAGTAGCCCCTTGGACTTGCTTCCCCTTACCTGGATCGCCTTTACCATCGTAGGGCCTTTTTGCAGCCCTCTGCTGTTGTTGTGGCTGTCCCTTCGGTTGCTAGCCCCTATTCTGAGGCCGTGGCTGTATGTCCGAAAGAACCCTCTAGCTGGCTCTCTCGATTTGGCATAACTCTGATCAACAGCCTCAATCTCAAGTACCCTGACCACAATCTCATCATAGGACACATTCCTCCACCCCTGATACGGTAAGACTCCTCCGAATTTCTTGACCAAGTCCCGCATAATCTGCACCTTGTCCTCATTAACAGTAACTGACGTGGCGCGAATCGGGACAAAGCCTCAAACCTCCTCACATAGTCGGCAATTGAACCAACCTGTCGCAATTGCATGAATACCATCTTCGCCTCCCGCACTGTATGGCTTAAAGTACTTGTCATAAATATCATTTTGAAACGCTCCCACTCATAATAGTCACATCGATGGTTGCCTTGATAGAATCCCACCATAATCGGGCATCCAGTGCTAAGTGGTAACTCACCAACGCAACCTTCTCATCCGTCCTCAATGCTTGCGTAGGCCAGCATGTCCTCCATGGTTGAATCCACTCCTCGGCTGAAGAGGGATCCGTAGACTGTCCGTTAACACAGGAGGTTGGAGCTTTTGGAATCTCTCCATCCCTCGATTACCAAGAGTCGCTGTCTCCCGAGCTCGAATGCCCTCTCAGTCTATTAGGGTGCCCAACTATTGGGACTGTCTTGTCATCTGTGGGCCTGTCGCTCTATGTGTTGGGACTGTTGGGCAATAAAATCCTTAATATGGTCTATTGTATCGTCCTATCATCTCGGTCATTCCTCGACGCACCATATTTCTATAACTCCTATAAAGGTTAAAAGCAAATAACTCTAAGAAATCGAAATCAATAAAGCTTTTAAACTACTTACAGTTGAAGAAGGACATCCGTGTAGTGGCTGTGCAGTCGAGCAGTCTACAGAACATTTTTAAAACCCGGGGGCTCTGATACCATAACTTGTAGCGACCCTAATACTGTACCCTTATTTTCCCGTATATATTTTTTTATCATCATACCCTTTTACTATCCTTGTAAACCTCGTAACTTTTGAGCGGAATTAATTCGTGGACTAAATTGTTAAAATCGTTCGTAACTATTTTGAAAACCACTTTAATAAAACTTAAAACAATTAAAATAAAACAACTAAACAAATGTTTAAAACAATTAAAAACATTAAATCGTCAGCTAAAACACTGAGGGGAAGAAGGGACATTTGTCCCAAATCTATAGGGTGTTCGATCGCCCATATTAGGCGATCGATCGCCGAAATACAAATGGGGGGGGGGGGGGGGGGGGGGGGGGCGAACGATCGCCCACACAGTGGAGATCGATCGCCCCCTTTGGGCGATTAGATCGCCAGGCTCTCTAGAAAAATTCCAGAGAGCGGCCATCAATCCTGGCGATCGATCGTGTAGGTTCTCTGCCGCCTCTTTTTTTTTTGTTTTCTATTCTTCACTTCTTTCTCTGTTTTCCTTGCATACCTATACACATAACATACACTAAAACTTCAACATAAACTACTTCATAAACACGTAACATACAATCGCTCAAACCTAACCCATTTCACATTTCACCAATCACCCAAAATAAACGACTCAAAACACATTTAAAGCATAACCCGATTTTCATAAAAACGAACCGCGTGGATCCATTTAAAAACTTAACATTTCCTCCTTTCAAAATCACCAGTGGTTATAAATAAGTTTCCAAGACGTTTAAAAACATCAAAACATAACCTACCAACTAATCAGATCTCAACCATCCTAATATGTTCAATCTATACAATTCTCCTACGATCTAACTATCGTATCCCCAAAATACTTACATACATCCCCCCATGGGTCAAAAGGCGCATCGACTGCCTCAGCGCACTCCCCGGGCCATCCTTCATCAACTGCATCATTCCTTAGGTCGAGAGATCTCGTCCTCACCTTTCTCAATGTCACCTACACATAAAGACACCTATGAGATAAAAATCTCAGTAAATTCTACGTACATGCCTATGCATGATTGTGTATGCTCAATGCTATAAAAAAACCGTCCATGTCATTTCATATATCAGTACGTGTCAGTCTATGGTTATCAGAAACGCTCGACAGATAGATAGGGCACGTCATGTCATGGTTGTTTACTGTGATACTTTCTTGCCTTTACATGCGTGTTCTTTTCATGAAATCTACGCATAAATTCATTTTCATGACATTGAAACCATGATGCATGAACAGTTCAATATAACATACATAAAAGCATACCATCAAAATGCTACAAATACCATCAAAACACTACAAATACCGTCACAACAATCAACCTATAAAGCAACTGAACCTAAACTACGCAACCAAAAAAATTAGACGAAACAATGACCAACATAAACAACAAATCACCAACGTATCCTCAACACGATTTTCGACATATGGTGTAGGCCAATCGGCTACAGTAAGTCACGAGAACTTACCTTGTGCGCGTTGAACTTCAAGCTCTGTCCACGAGCATTGTTCACCTAAGCAAATTCACAATAATTGTCGTTAAAACGAGTTTGAACCATTGATGTCCAAATTAACGAAATCCTTAACTAAGGAAATTTCCAAACTTCTAACTTAACTAATCGAGACATTTTAACAACAATTAACGCTCAATACCTCGAAATCACCCTTACACGAGTTTTTCCAACAAAACCCGAAAATTCATCAATCCCTAAACATTTGTCCTAAATCGATTAACTTCGTCCAATAACGCTCAATACATCCATTATATCCACGAATACGGTAAACCTATAAATTTCAAACCCTAAATACATTTTAATGAAACCCAAACGAAACCCTAATCGTTTAAACTCCGTAAAAAATTGAAATAAACCTTCCTAAAACCTTAGAATCGTACCTAGGGTCGGGATTGGAGAAGAAACGTGAAGAATGGATGTCGATCGGAGAGGAAACGCCGTTGGAAGGGAGAACGCCGTGAGGGAGAGAAGGGAAATCGTAGGAAGAAGCACGCAGGTAGAGAGAAAATGAGGAAGGAAAGAGAGAAATGTGATTTTATTAAAAATTGCCCTGGAAAATTACCATTTTTGCCCTTCCTTTGATTTTCTATTTGTTTCGTTCTTTGTTTCGTTAATTAACCGACGATTCGGTTTCTCCAAATTTTCTTATTCATCAATAACTCCAACTTATATTAGGGCTTTATTAAAACTGTCTGTTTGCAATTCGGACCTCGTTTACTATTTTTACCACAACGTCCTTTATATTACGAGAAACGTTATTCTCGTAAAATTAGCGTTAAACTCCTAAAATTCCCAAAATTTTCTTAAAATCCATACTAATTATTAGGATCGTAATAACGCTTTCTTTTCACGAAACCAACCTAATTCGACATAATTACACAAATGCCATTAATCACATATATTACAAAAATCTCATAAATCCGGGTGTTACACTATATCCGAGCTCCAAACCAGTGTCTAAGAATCTATACAGATTGGCGCCTGCTGAATTGAGAGAGTTGAAACTCAGCTTGAGGAGTTGCTAGATAAGGGTTTCATACGACCCAGCGCGCATTCTATTTGTCAAGAAGAAAGACGGGTCCCTCAGGATGTGTGTGGATTACAGGGAGCCGAATAAGCTCACAGTGAAAAATAAGTATCACTACCTCGAATAGATGATTTGTTTGATCAGCTGCAAGGTCTCGAGTGTTTTCCAGGATTGACCTACGCTCGGGTTACTATCAGTTGAAGGTCCGGAAGGAAGATGTTCAAAAAATGGCGTTTCGAACGAGGTACGGGCACTATGAGTTCCTTGTTATGTCTTTTGGACTTACTAATGCCCCTGCAGCGTTTATGGATTTGATGAACCGCATCTTGAAGGATTATCTAGACAAGTTCGTTGTAGTTTTCATCGACGAAATTTTGATATATTCTAAGACGAAGGAGGGGCATGAAGAGCAATTGCAGATTGTTTTAGGAATTTTGCAACGACACTAGCTATATCAAAAGTTCTCCAAATGTGAGTTTTGGCTAGATAGGGTCAGTTTTTTTGGCCATATTATATCACAGGAAGGGGTTTCTGTGGATCTGAGCAAAATTCAGGTGGTCAGAGATTGGCCACAGCCTAAGAACGTGCAGAGAGGTACGTGGGTTTCTCGGGTTGGCTGGCTATATCGAAGTTTATAGAGGGATTTTCAAAGATTGCAGTTCCTCTTTAAAGCTTGACTCGGAAGAACAAAAGTTTATATGGTCGCTGCTTGTGATAACAGTTTTATGGAGTTAAAGCAGAGATTGACTGCAGCTCCAGTGTTGACATTGCCTGTTGAAGGTGATAAGTTCAGCATATATTGTGATGCATCTGGAGTTGGGCTTGGATGCGTGCTTATACAGGAAGGGAGGGTTATTGCGTATGCTTCTCGGCAGTTGAAGCCGTATGAGCAGAACTATCCTACGCATGACCTGGAATTAGCGGTCGTGGTCTTTGCTCTGAAATATGGAGACATACTTATATGGGCAGCAGTGCGAGATATTTTCTTACCACAAAAGCCTGAAGTATTGTTTACGCAAAAGGAACTGAATATGCGACAGAGAAGGTGGCTAGAGTTCGTCAAAGACTATGAATTTGAGATTAAGTACCATCCGGGAAAGGCGAACAAGGTTGCTGATGCTTTGAGTCGAATGCCTACTGCGAGTCAACCTTCACTTGCAGCAATGTCGGTTACGTTGCGGTCTGAGAATGAGAAGTGCGATGTGGAAATTGTGACAGAATTGTCTAGTATACTCACCAACATTTCTCTCAGGCCGACTATTCTAGATAAGATACGTGAAGCTCAGCATAAAGATGTTGAGTGTGAGGAGCTTTGATTTAGCATGACATCTGGAGACTTGTCTGATTTTAACTTGTCAGATGATGGTATTCTAAAGCTCAGGCATAGGTGATACGTGCCTAACAATGCGGAGCTAAAGAGAGAGATATTGGCTGAGGCACCCGGGAAGTACCAAGATGTACCGGGATTTAAAACAACACTTTTGGTGGCCGAACATGAAGAGAGAAGTTGCGAAATATGTTGAAACCAGTTTAATTTGTCAACAGGTAAAAGAAGAACACCAGAAGCCGGCTGGAACATTACAGCCACTGCCAATTCCGGAGTGAAAATGTGAGCAGGTCTCCATGGATTTTATTGTGGGGCTCCCGAGGACAACAAAGGTCATGATGGCATCTGGGTGATTGTGGACCGATTGACAAAGTCGGCTCACTTCTTATCTGTGAAGATGGCATCGTCTATGGATCAGCTCGCCGAGCTTTATGTACAGGAGGTTGTTAGATTGCACGGAGTACCAGTTTCGATTGTTTCAGAAAGAGATCCGAGATTCACTTCTAAGTTTTGGAAGAGTCTGCACAAAGCTATGGGGCCTCAACTAAATTTCATCACGGCATTTCATCCTCAGACTGATGGTCAGACAGAGAGAACGAATTAGATTCTGGAGGATATGCTCAAAGCTTGTGTGTTGGAATTTCAGGGATCGTGGAGCAGGTATTTGCCACTGATCGAGTTCTCTTATAACAATAGCTTCCAGGCTACCATCGGTATGGCTCCGTACGAAGCTTTGTATGAGCGAAAGTGTAGATCTCTACTATATTGGGACGAGGTTGGTGAAGCTAATATTGTTGGTCCCGAGATTCTACAGCAAATGGCAGAGAAGATTGTCGTTATCAGACAGCGTATCGAGATAGCTCAGAGTAGACAGAAGAGCTATGCTGACACAAGACGGAGAGAACTGGAATTCGAAGAAGGTGATGAGGTTTACTTGAAGATTTCTCCGTTTAAGGGAGTTATGCAATTCGGAAGGAAGGGCAAGCTAAACCCTCGATATGTGAGGCCCTTCCCTATTTTGAAAAAGATCAGGAAGATGGCGTATCGACTACAGCTTCCTGCTTCAATGGAAGGCATCCACAATGTATTTCACGTGTCTATGCTTCGAAAGTGTTTGCGCAATCCATCGCATATCGTGGAGGCAAGAGAGATGGAGGTACAGCCCACCTTGACTTATGAGGAGAAGCCAGTACGTATTTTGGAGTCTTCCATCAAGGTATTGTGCAACAAAGAGATTCCGCTAGTCAAAGTCTTATGGCAGAACCATGAGGTGGAAGAAGCTACTTGGGAGCGACAGCAGGATATGATGGCTAAGTATCCTGAGTTGTTTGTATGATCAAATTTTGAGAACAAAATTTTAAATAAGGTGGATGGAATGTAACACTCGATTCTTTATGGGATTTTGTAATTTAATATGCAATGGTATTTTTGTAATTATGTCAAATTAAGTCAGTTTCATGAAAGGAAAGCGTTATTATGATCATAATAATTAATATGAATTTTAAGAAAATTTCGGGGATTTTAGAAGTCGTAACGCTAATTTTACGAGAATTACGTTTCTCGTAATATAAAGGACGTTGTGGTAAAAATAGTAAACGTGTCTGATTTTTGAACAGATAGTTTTAATGGAACCCTAGTAATAAGTTGGATTATTTGGCGAAATAAGGAAGTTGGAGAAACCAAATCGTTAGCTAAATAACGAAACAAAGGACGAAACAAATAGAAATTCAAAGGAAGGGCAAAATGGTAATTTGCAAAGTCAAAATTTCTTTAAAACCACATTTTTCTCTTCTTCCTCCAGCACTTCTCGATTTCCCCAAAATTTCTCCTCCCCTCTCAGCGACAATTTCTCTTCCTCACGACGTTCTCCATTTTGGCAACCAACGCTCTCCGATCGACCTCCGATCCTTGACGTTTTCTCCTCTAAACCCGACCCTAGGTATGATTCTATGGTTTTTTAGAAGTTTTACTTAGATTTTTGGAGAGTTGGACGGTTAGGTTTCGTTTAGGGTTTCGTTAAAACGTGATTTAGGGTTTGAAATTTATAGGTTTACCGTGTTTGTGGATATAAAGGACGTATTGAATGTTATTGGACGAAGTTAACCAATTTAGGACAAATGTTATGGTTTGATGAATTTTCGGGTTTTTGGAAATACTCGTTAAGGGTGGTTTCGAAGTATTGAGTATTAATTATTTGGTTAAAATGTCTCGATTAGTTAAGTTAGAAATTAGGAAATTTCTTGGTTAAGAGTTTCGTAAGTTTAGACGTTTATTGGTTTAGACTCGTTTTAACGACAAACATTGTGAATTTGCCTTAGGTAAACAACGCTCGTGGACGGAGTTAGAAGTTCAACGCGCACAAGGTAAGTTCTCGTGACTTACTCTCGCCGATTGGCCTACACCATATATCGAGGTCGCGTCGAGGATTATTGTGAATTTGTTTGTTTAAACGCTTTGGTTGGGTAGTTAGGATTAGTTCTTTTATAGGATATACTTTTAATTGTTTTTATTGTCTCAATGGTACATATGTTGTATGTTTATATTAGTTATAAATTGTCATGCATCACGTCTTTTCAATTATGCATAGAAAATGAATTTCCGTACTTTGTTTTAAAGAAAATGGCGATGTGGCCCAAAAGGGGGATATTGACCTATTGTGAAAGCTGAGAAGGGTCGGTCACAATTCCGCATCTAATAAGAACCCATGTATGTTATATGGTCATGCGAGGTGTGGCTCAGGCATGGCTGTACGTATGTAAGCATGTACCCCCCTCCGCTAGGTGGAAAGGGTTGTCCAACTGCCGGACGTGCCCTCTCCATTTAGCGGGTTGAGTAGGTCTTGCTTCATATTTGTTAATTCATTTATGGTTTACCACGACTTCAGGCAGATAAAGCAGCTATCAAAGCTGTGCTTGTCAATCGAGTAGGTGATTTTGGATTAGCTCCTGTGATTTCGGATCGTTTTACTCTCTTTCAAAAAGTAGACTTTTCCACCATTTTTTCTCGTGCTAGTGCCCCCAGAAATTCATGGATTTCTTGCAATATGAGATTGAATGCCATAACTCTTATTTGTATTTTACTTCTTATTCGTGCTGTTGGGAAATCCGCACAGATAGGATCGCATACTTGGTCACCCGATGCTATGGAGGGTCCCACTCCAGTATCCGCTTCGATTCATGCAGCTACTATGGTAACAGCGGGCGTTTTCATGATAGCAAGGTGCTCCCCTTTATTTGAATACCCACCTACGGCTTTGATTGTTATTACTTATGCAAGAGCTACGACGTCATTCCTTGCGGCAACCACTAGAATATTACAGAACGATCTAAAGAGGGTCATAGCTTATTGAACTTGTAGTCAATTAGGCTATATGATCTTTGCTTGAGGCATCTCTAACTATTCGGTTGGCGTCTTTCACTTAATGAATCACGCCTTTTTCAAAGCTTTACTATTCCTTAGTGCGGGTTCGGTGATTCATGTCATGTCGGATGAGCAAGATATGCGGAAGATGGGGGGGCTTGCCTCCTCGTTCCCTTTTACCTATGCCATGATGCTCATGGGCAGCTTCTCTCTAATTGGATTTCTTTTTCTTACTGGATTTTATTCCAAAGATGTGGTCTTAGTGCTCGCTTACACTAAGTATACCATCAGTGGGAACTTTGCTTTCTGGTTGGGAAGTGTCTCTGTCCTTTTCACTTCTTATTACTCTTTTCGTTCACTTTTTCTAACATTTCTAGTACCAACTAATTCATTCGGGCAAGACATCTTACGATGTCATGATGCGCCCATTCCTATGGCCATTCCTTCAATACTTCTGGCTCTCGGAAGTCTCTTTGTAGGATACTTGGCCAAAGTGTGACCCGTAAGCCCAAAAGTCAGTACTGTGACGAAGTGGCTGTTGCTCACCCGACACGATCGTACGAGGTCAAAATTCACCCAACACGATCATTCGGAGTGAACAAGAATTGGGGATCGGATGCGGGCAAAACTCTCACCAATGGCTGAGATGCTCAGTCGACTCCCTCCCCCTTAAGTGTAACACCGGTTTTACGGGTTTTGAATTGTGCGCGCAATGTCAATTTTGTATATAATCGAAATATGTCTGTTTTGCAAACCGAGAGTTTTAATGGAATCCTTATAAGTAATATGAATTTTGAGAGAATTATAGGAATTTAAGGAATTCAAACCGAGATATAATGCTTAAGTTTCTGGTTTTGACTCTATAGAAATTTAATTCGTAGAAATAACAAAATAAATACGTTTGACGAACGGAAGGTTTTATTAGAGCCCTAATAATAAATCAAAATATTAGAGAAATAAAGAAATTTTGGAGGAAAACGAACCGATAGTCGAACAATGAGATTGAAGGAAAATCAAATGGAGGGCGAGTTGGTCATTTGGCAAGTCAAATGAAACTAAATACGAGAAACCCCTTTCCCCTCAACACTTAAACGTTTTTCTCTCCCTCTCCTTTCTCTCCAACGGCAACGCTTCTTCTCCACGACGTTCTCCTTCAACGCCGGTTCTCCTCCGCTCCGATCAACAAGTATCTTCACGTTTTCTCCTCCCATCACGATTCTAGGTGAGATTCTAGTGTTTTCCAGCCTTAGTTCTTGATTTCTAGGTTGTTCAATGGTTAGGGTTATGTCAAAAATAGTCGAGTTATGTTAGGAACGGTTAGTTATCGCCTATTTGATGATTATTGAGCGTTGTTGGGCGAAATAATGGATGTGTTTAGGGTTTTGTTGAAAAATCAGCATTTGGAGCTTTAGAGATCTCCATTAATGGAGGTTTGCAATTTGTGAGCGTAAATTGCTCGATGAAATACCCGAGAGAGGTTTATTAGAATTTTAGGAAATTTCCTTTAGTTAGGAGTTTCGTTAGTTTACGAAATTTCATTGTTTAGGCTCGATTTTAACAATGAACGTTATGGATTGACTTAGGTGATAAAGGTCGAAACGAGGAGCTCAGTGTGCTAAGGACCCGAGATAAGTTCTTGTGACTTACTGCTGCCGATTTGCCTATACCATCAGTCAGAAATTGTGTTGAGGATTGTTTGGTGATTTGTTTGTTTAATTGCTTTGGTTGGGTAGTTAGGATTTAGTTATTTTATAGGTTAAGTATTTTTATGCCTTGATAGTATTTGTGAGGTATTGATGATATGCTCATCATGTATGTTTTATTGTTCATTGAATTGTTCATGCATCATGGTTTTAAAACGTCATGAAAACAAATTTACGCATTGATTTCATGAAAAGAAAGTGCATGTAAAGGCAAGTAAAGTATCACAGTAAACAACCATGGCATGGGGTTATTGGGGATGAGGTTCAGACCTGGCGTTCCGTGGTGAGCGGGTTTTCCTCCCTTCAGATGGTGTGGGCTATCTAACCGCTTGATGTGCCCTACCCATCTGTCGAGCATTTTCGATAACCATAGACTGACATGTACCGATAAATGAAATGACATGGACGGTTTTCAAGGCATAACATATACATGATCATGCATATACATTTACGTAGAACTTGCTGAGATTTTATCTCATAGGTGTCATTATGGTGTAGGTGACTACGAGCAAGGTGAGGACGATGTCCCTCTACCTGGCGAGCCTGCAGCTTGAAGGATGATGTTCGTGGGAGGGAGCGGCTGGCGTAGTCGATGCGAGCACGACCCGTGGGGAGCATAGATTATGTGTTTTGGGATTTTGGGATGAAATGGTGTAATGGTTTAAATTTTTAAGAGTTCAAATGTAATAGTGAATTTAGACTATTTTAATGTGAATTTGTTTTGATAAAATTTTACAAAGTTTTAAAGAAATTGATTAATTATTCGATTTTTGAGGAAAAGTATAGGATTAACTAATCCTAATTAGTTTAAAATTAATCTAAAGAGTTAGTTTAATTTAATTATATTAAATGGTAATTAATTATAGTATTTTGGTGATAAATTAAGTTTAAAAGGTTAAAATGGTAAAGTGGAAATTTGTTAATTGGTAAAAAAAAAAAAGAAGGGAAAAGAAGGTAGGTGGGTTGTTACGTGAAAGAAGAATGTAAAAGGGAGAGAGAGAAAAGGTTTCGGTGGCAGCATATGTGATCTTCACAATAAAAATAAAGAAATAAGGGAGAGAGAAGCAAAATTAACAGGGAGAGTGTAACGACCCCAACACTGTACCCTTATTTCTCGTATTATTTTTTTTTATACATAAAGCTTTAAACCATTTGATAAAACTTAAAAACAATTTAAATAAACTTAAAACAATTATTTTAAAAACAATTAAAACAAAGAAAAGCATCAGCCAACAAACTAGAGGGCATAAGGGACTTTTGTCCCAAAAATGTGAGGGGCGATCGATCGCCCAAAACAGGTGATCGATCGCCTATAATGAAAATAGGAGGGGCGAACAATCGCCCCTCTTTGTGGCCATCGATCGCCCCGTGATCGATGGTCAGGCGATCGATCGCTCCTTTTTGGGCGATTGGGCGCCACACTCTCTGGATTTTTCTAGAGAGTGCGAACCTTTAGGGTGATCGATCTCCTCCTTCGGAGATCGATCGCCACCCTCCCTGGAATCCGAAAATTCCAGCGAGTTGCTGCCCTCCCTTCTTCTTTTCTTCATTCTTTTTCTTGCATTCATATACATATAACCTACAATAAAACTTCAACGTACTTTACTCCATAAACACATAACATACGATCGCTCAAACCTCACTCATTTCACACTTCTCCAATCACCCAAAATAAACGACTCAAAACACAATTAAAACATAACCTGATTTCGTAAAAACAAACCGCGTGGATCCGTTTAAATACTTAACCTTTCCTCCTGTTCAAAATCACCAAGCGGTTTATAAAATAGTTTAAAAAACGTTTAAAAACATCAAAACGTAAACCTATCAACTAATCAGATCCCGACATCCTAATATGTTCAACTATATAAATTTTCCTACTATCTAACTATCGTATCCCAAAATACCTTTATATTTTTTCCCCACGGGTCAAAATACGCGTCAACTGCCCAGTACGCTACCACGGGCATTCTCCTTCAACTGTACGGTCATCTGGTAGAGGGAAATCCTCCTCACCTTGCTCTATGTCCAGATCACCTACACCATAACGACACCTATGAGATAAAAATCTCAGCAAGTTCTACGTAAATGCTAATGCATGATCATGTATGCTCAATGCTATGAAAACCGTCCATGCCATTTCATATATCGGTACGTGTCAGTCTATGGTTATCGAAAACGCTCGACAGATGGATAGGGCATGTCCAGCGGTTTGACAACCCACACCATCTGAAGGGAGGAAAATCCGCTCACCACGGAATGCCAGGTCTGAACCTCATCCCCGATAACCCCATGTCATGGTTGTTTACTGTGATACTTTACTTGCCTTTACATGCATGTTCTTTTCATGAAATTCGTGCGTAAATTCATTTTCATGACGTTTTTAAAACCATGATGCATGAACAGTTCAATATAAACATACAAGATGAGCATACCATTAAAAAACTACAAATACCATCAAAACACGACAAATACCATCAAACTGTCACAACACACAACCTATAAAAACAACCGAACCTAAACTACCCAACCGAAACAATCAGACGAAACAATGACCAACTTAAACAAACAATGCACCAACGTATCCTCAACAATAAACTCCGGCTTATGGTGTAGGCAAATCGGCCACAGTAAGTCATGAGAACTTACCTCGTGCGCGTTGAACTTCAAGCTCCGTCCACGAGCGTCGTTTACCTAAGCAAATTCACCACGATTGTCGTTAATACGAGTTTAAGCTAATAAACGTCCAACTTAACGAAATCTTCAACTACGGAAACTTCTAAAATTCTAACTTAACTAATCGAGGCGTTTTATTATAACAATTAACGCTCGATACCTCGAAACCTCGATTAACGAGTTTTTTCGAAAACCCCTAATTCATCGAATTTTAACTTTTCTCACAAATTAATTTAACTTCGTCCAACAACGTTTAATACGTCCTTTATATCCACCAACACGATAAACTTATCAATCTCGAACCCTAAATCACATTTTAACGAAACCCTAAACGAACCCTAATCGTTTAAACTCCACAAAAATCAAAATAAATTTTCCTAAAACCTTAGAATCGTACCTAGGGTCGGGATTGGAGAAGAAATCACGAAGAAAACGGGTTGCCGGAGGAGAGTTAAGTCGTCAGAAGGAGAGATCGTCGTTAGAGGAGAAGATGTCGCCGTGAGAGGAGAGAAGAAAAATTGAAATCATGAGTGTCTACAGGAGAAGAAGAAGGAGTTATAATTTTTATAATATTGACTTGTCAAATGACCATTTTGCCCTTCCTTTAATTTTCTATTTGTTTCGTCATTTGTTTCGTTATTCAGCTAACGATTCGTTTTCTCCAAATTTCCTTACTTCGCCAATAACTTCAACTTATTATCAGAGTTCTATTAAAACTTTCCGTTTGCAATTCGGACTCCGTTTACTATTTTTACCAAAGTATCCTTTATATTACGATAAACGTAATTCTCGTAAAATTAGCGTTAAACTCCTAAAATTCCCAAAATTTCTTAAAATTCTTACTAATTATTAGGATTATAATAACACTTTCTTTTCGCAAAATGGACTTGATTTGACATATATCCAAAAATACCATTTACATTAAAATATTAATAGTCCGTACAGCCGGGTATTACAGAGAGAGAACAGAGAGCGGCGACAAAGAGAACTCGCGAGGGAGAAGAGAGAAAAGGAAAGGGGAAATGCTAGTTTCGTCCATCCGTTCTTTAGGAAAAAGTGATCAGCTTGTTGAGAGGAGTGTTTTGGCGTAGACATCGTTGGGGTCGGAGGGGATTTCAAGAAAAAAAAATGGAGGAATCTGTAACGACCCCGACGGGATCACCACGTAAACATGACATTCATAATCATTTACTTCTTAATTTTCACACCCTATTCATTATTGGTACTTCTTCTTTTTTTTTAAAAAACTTAAACTTGACTCCTTCATGTTTCTAAAACTCACTCATCGACAAGTCAATCGATTAAGTTCAATTGTTAGCTCCAAAACATAATCGGATAGGGAGAAATGTCCTCAAATCATTTGACGTGATTCTACTCGGGTTTGCATGGATTTGCATGCATCGACTGGCAGGGTGTGCCCATCCGATTTGTCACGTGTACTCCGCGTGACTCACTTATCATAGCCTAATAGAAGACATCTTCCGGTGGGCACGTGGGTTTCACATGGTCAATTTAAAAACATTGCCACGTAGGGGACATCCACCGGTGAACACGAGACAAACACGTGACTCATTAAAATCTCACCTGGTCACTAAACGACAAACATCGTCTACATCATCCGGTGAATAACAACACTTCCTCCACCGGTCACTAGATGACAAAATAACATTTTTCATCATCCGAAGAAATACTCTACATTCTCCGGTCACTAGGCGACAAAACCATGTTTATATCATCAGGTAAAAGACTCCTTAGATCATCCGGTGACTTTATCACGCTACATCTGCCGATCGCTAAACGACAAGATAGTACGTACATCATCCGGTGAAGGAATTCATTTCATTCACCGAACGCTAGACGACAAACTAACATTTACATCATCCGGCGAGGAATTATACTACATCTTCCGGTGACGTCATCTGGAAGACTCAATCTCTTAACTCTCTTCTATTGATATCCGCCGATGACGTCAGCCGGATGGTTACCTCATCCAGCTTCTATCATACGGCAGTAAAACACTATAGCCATCAAAAATCTTCATTCGATAGAACATATCACAACTCACCAAAGAGTAAAAATCATAAACTCATCTAAATACGCATAGCGGAAGACTCAAACGAAGCAAATCATCCATAAATCCTTAAAATCGTATTCAGACTCTAAAGACAAACTCTTCAAATCTATATCTCATTGTTATAAGAAATTCTGTTCTATTTGATCATCTGTTCGTGGTAAACTTTTCTAACTTACTATGAGCATAACCAGAGAGTTTAGTCGCCTATCCAGCCTTCACTGTCACACTAGGCAACCTCCAGCTACCAGTCTTAAACTTCTTCATTAAACTTGGTATCCTCACCTGTAAATTCTTCACCTACACCATAAGGTTTAACTATAAGCTTAATGCTTAGTAAGGAAAGCATACTGACAAGCATACATGAGTGTATAAATTAAAGAAACATAAGTTCGTAAATCTTTCTTCATTCATGCTCATTTTCATCATTTACATAGCATGTATTAAGGCAGGAAACGAGGAGAGAGAGACAGAGGTACATAATCGATTGCTAATCGGGCAATCATAGTAACGACTAGCTCGGCCTCCACTAGTGGAAGAATTCGCGAACTATCGTGCAGTATTAACTCGGCCTCCTCCAGCGTGAGGATTCGCGAGTTTTTCCTGCCAATCCGGTCTCCACCAGTGGGAGAATTCGCGAACCGTACTTATCTTCAACTCGGCCTCCACCAGTGGGAGAATTCGCGAGCCATACTAATCATCAACGCGGCCTCCACCAGTGGGAGAATTCGCGAGCCATACATATCATCAACTCGGCCTCCACCAGTGGGAGAATTCGCAAGCCATACATGGGCCTTGTGAACATATCATAGTCATTTTCCTCCGTTCTGCACTTAATCATGCTTACATTTGTTCTTCATGTTCTTAACTTAATCATAAACAAGCTCATAGCACATGGACGCAAATTTCACAGAGGAATGTCATACTATTTGAACGAGTAAAACCTCATGTAACTTAACATTCTTCCTGCTCAAATACTTCATATCATAGCAAACCACTAATCATAATCATCAGACAAACATTTCAACAAATTTTCCTAGTATCCTTGCAGTGTAGGGCCCTAGTGGCCGGAAATCTTAATACATCCACTTACCTGGTGTAACACCCGACATTTCGGCCAGGTGATTTTCTGACCATTTTCATTGTCACCCCCTCTTATTTAACCTTTATGATTTAAATTTAATGTTAAGAAAAAATTTATTACAAGTTGAGTAAAACTAGGTTGGTTGGCAGATTTGTAATTAAAATTGATGGATTGAGTATAAATAGGAAATGGAAACCTTAAACCTCATTTATTACCACTGTAGCCGACATTCCCTCTCGGCGATTTCTTCTCTCCCAAGTTCTTGCTCTCGGCTACCAGAACTTTCTTTTACCGACGGCTGGTTTCAGCTTGCCTTTCCTCTACGAATCCGTATCCGAGGTATACATTGACATTGTGGCTATCTATTAGCTTGTTACCCTGTTCTCAGCTCGGCGTTTGAGTTTCGGTCTTTATCAATGGTCGTGTGATATTAGAACATTGTGTAAACTGAGTGTGGTAACGTCCTTCCCGAATCGATTCTGATCATTTAGAGTAATCAACTCAGTTTCAATCGATGGTAGAACCTGCCTGCCTATTTTTGGATTTCTGGCAACACGGTGTATCAAACAGAGTATTTAAGAATGACTTCAGCTATTAGAGTCCTAGGACGATTTATGATTAGAACTATTAGGACCTTTGTTTTAACTACTGTAATGTACATGTTTTAGGTGAAGAAGTTTAAAGGGAAGGAGCTCGGATTGCTAAGGAATCCAGGTAAGTGAAGTATTAAGGTTTCCGGCCACTAGGGCCCTACACCGCAAGGGTATTAGGAAATCATTGAGATGTTAGTCTGTTGATTATGATTAGTTATTACTATGATATGAAGAATTGGTGTAAGAAGATGTTAAGTTACGGGATGTTTTTGCTTGTCCTTATGATATGACTTCTCTCTATGAACTTTATGTCTATGCACTGTGTCCACGTTATGATTAAGTTGAGAACATGAAAAGCAAATGTAACCATGATTAAGTGCAGAACGGGGGAAAAGACTATGACATGTATGACTCGCGAAATCTCCCACTGGGGGAGGCCGAGTTAATGGTATGTATGGCTCGCGGATTCTCCCACTGGCGGAGGCCGAGTGATGATATGTACGACTCGCGAATTCTCCCACTGGGGGATGCCGAGTGATGTATTTTGATTGCCGCGATAGGCAAATGACTATGTACCCCTGTCTTCCTCCCTCGTTTCCTGCCTTAATACATGCCATGTAAATAATGAAAATGAACATGAATGAAGAAAGGTTTATGAATTTGTGTTCTTTAATTTGTGCACTCATGTATATCTGTCAGCATGCATTCCTTACTAAGCATTAGGCTTATAGTTGAACCTTATGGTGTAGGTGAAGAAGGTTCAAGTGAGGATACTATGTTCAAAGAGGATGCTTAAGGCTGGTTGCTGGGGGATGCTCAAATGACAGTGCAGGGCTGGAAAGGCGATTTGTGACCCCTGGTTAATGCTCTTTTGTTTCAGTATAATAAAGGATATGGTAGTTTAAGTAGGATGAGATTATTTTATAATGTTGAGCCTTGAGACTGTCTAGTGATCGCTGAGTCAGGGAATCATGTATATAGATTTAGAAGGTATGTAGCTAAGTCTTCAGCTATATGCATTCTGAATGAGTGTGGTTCTTCTGTTGAAGGAGTCATTTTGATGATTTAGTGTTTTCTACCGTAAGATGGAAGCTGGATGAGGCAATCGTCCGGCTGACGTCATCGGCAGATGCCGAATGATAGTAGTTCGATGGTTTAGTCTTCCGGATGACGTCATCGGCAGATGCCGAATGATAGTAGTTTGATGGTTTAGTCTTCCGGCTGACGTCATCGGCAGATGCCGAATGATAGTAGTTTGATGGTTTAGTCTTCCGGCTGACGTCATCGGCAGATGCCGAATGATAGTAGTTTGATGGTTTAGTCTTCCGGCTGACGTCATCGGCAGATGCCGAATGATAGTAGTTTGATGGTTTAGTCTTCCGGCTGACGTCATCGGCAGATGCCGAATGATAGTAGTATTGATGGTTTAGTCTTCCGGCTGACGTCATCGGCAGATGCCGAATGATAGTAGTTCGATGGTTTAGTCTTCCGGATGACGTCATCGGCAGATGCCGAATGATAGTAGTTTGATGGTTTAGTCTTCCGGCTGACGTCATCGGCAGATGCCGAATGATAGTAGTTTGATGGTTTAGTCTTCCGGATGACGTCATCGGCAGATGCCGAATGATAGTAGTTTGATGGTTTAGTCTTCCGGCTGACGTCATCGGCAGATGCCGAATGATAGTAGTTTGATGGTTTAGTCTTCCGGCTGACGTCATCGGCAGATGCCGAATGATAGTAGTTTGATGGTTTAGTCTTCCGGCTGACGTCATCGGCAGATGCCGAATGATAGTAGTTTGATGGTTTAGTCTTCCGGCTGACGTCATCGGCAGATGCCGAATGATAGTAGTTTGATGGTTTAGTCTTCCGGCTGACGTCATCGGCAGATGCCGAATGATAGTAGTTTGATGGTTTAGTCTTCCGGCTGACGTCATCGGCAGATGCCGAATGATAGTAGTTTGATGGTTTAGTCTTCCGGCTGACGTCATCGGCAGATGCCGAATGATAGTAGTTTGATGGTTTAGTCTTCCGGCTGACGTCATCGGCAGATGCCGAATGATAGTAGTTTGATGGTTTAGTCTTCCGGCTGACGTCATCGGCAGATGCCGAATGATAGTAGTTTGATGGTTTAGTCTTCCGGCTGACGTCATCGGCAGATGCCGAATGATAGTAGTTTGATGGTTTAGTCTTCCGGATGACGTCATCGGCAGATGCCGAATGATAGTAGTTTGATGGTTTAGTCTTCCGGATGACGTCATCGGCAGATGCCGAATGATAGTAGTTTGATGGTTTAGTCTTCCGGCTGACGTCATCGGCAGATGCCGAATGATAGTAGTTTGATGGTTTAGTCTTCCGGATGACGTCATCGGCAGATGCCGAATGATAGTAGTTTGATGGTTTAGTCTTCCGGCTGACGTCATCGGCAGATGCCGAATGATAGTAGTTTGATGGTTTAGTCTTCCGGCTGACGTCATCGGCAGATGCCGAATGATAGTAGTTTGATGGTTTAGTCTTCCGGCTGACGTCATCGGCAGATGCCGAATGATAGTAGTTTGATGGTTTAGTCTTCCGGCTGACGTCATCGGCAGATGCCGAATGATAGTAGTTTGATGGTTTAGTCTTCCGGCTGACGTCATCGGCAGATGCCGAATGATAGTAGTTTGATGGTTTAGTCTTCCGGCTGACGTCATCGGCAGATGCCGAATGATAGTAGTTTGATGGTTTAGTCTTCCGGCTGACGTCATCGGCAGATGCCGAATGATAGTAGTTTGATGGTTTAGTCTTCCGGATGACGTCATCGGCAGATGCCGAATGATAGTAGTTTGATGGTTTAGTCTTCCGGATGACGTCATCGGCAGATGCCGAATGATAGTAGTTTGATGGTTTAGTCTTCCGGCTGACGTCATCGGCAGATGCCGAATGATAGTAGTTTGATGGTTTAGTCTTCCGGCTGACGTCATCGGCAGATGCCGAATGATAGTAGTTTGATGGTTTAGTCTTCCGGCTGACGTCATCGGCAGATGCCGAATGATAGTAGTTCGATGGTTTAGTCTTCCGGATGACGTCATCGGCAGATGCCGAATGATAGTAGTTTGATGGTTTAGTCTTCCGGCTGACGTCATCGGCAGATGCCGAATGATAGTAGTTTGATGGTTTAGTCTTCCGGCTGACGTCATCGGCAGATGCCGAATGATAGTAGTTTGATGGTTTAGTCTTCCGGCTGACGTCATCGGCAGATGCCGAATGATAGTAGTTTGATGGTTTAGTCTTCCGGCTGACGTCATCGGCAGATGCCGAATGATAGTAGTTTGATGGTTTAGTCTTCCGGATGACGTCATCGGCAGATGCCGAATGATAGTAGTTTGATGGTTTAGTCTTCCGGCTGACGTCATCGGCAGATGCCGAATGATAGTAGTTTGATGGTTTAGTCTTCCGGCTGACGTCATCGGCAGATGCCGAATGATAGTAGTTTGATGGTTTAGTCTTCCGGCTGACGTCATCGGCAGATGCCGAATGATAGTAGTTTGATGGTTTAGTCTTCCGGCTGACGTCATCGGCAGATGCCGAATGATAGTAGTTTGATGGTTTAGTCTTCCGGCTGACGTCATCGGCAGATGCCGAATGATAGTAGTTTGATGGTTTAGTCTTCCGGCTGACGTCATCGGCAGATGCCGAATGATAGTAGTTTGATGGTTTAGTCTTCCGGCTGACGT
>CM039507.1:45241-81272 GCA_022432975.1 Begonia masoniana
AATAAGCCTCTTTGTACAAGTCAAACACATCTGTTTTTTTTGATTTGAAGGCACTTTAATCTCTCTCTCTTTTGCAAGGAATTCACTGCCTTTTTTTTTTCTTTTCAAGAGGGATCCTGACTCTTTTCTACTTTCTTTCACATTTTCTCTCTTCTCTCTCACTTTCTTTTGAACTTCATGCTCACTCGCATGGATTGTTTTGTATTGAGCTGGTGTTGTGACAGGAATTTTTTATTTGACATGCTCTTCAAAAAAACTTCGATGGGGGGTGGTTAACGGAGCTAGCAGGAATACTTGCCATCCTTGGTAAAGCTGTACTGATTCTTGTATCCATCATGGGTGGGCGTCTATCAATTGCCATGGTTTCCAAGCAATATATGCTTGCTTGCATAGGAAAAACATCACAAAAACTTATCGAATATTGACAATTGAAAATGAGACAAGAACTGTTTTGTTACCTTCATTCGAGACACCTCCCAACTTCATTTGAGCCATTGGAGCGGATAGCGAAGGGTGATTTCAGGCAGTCTTTAATGCAAGCTTGTCCACCATCATCTGTACTTGCAACATTCACCACAACTTTCTCCCGCTCTGATTTAAAACACAAACCTTTTCTGTAACAGGCGCGGTAGAGAAAAATTGTTTTTTCACGTTGGACGGGCATATTCTTCTATAGTTGAACATGGAGGGTTCGAAGAACTACTAAGGCGTGGCCAACAACTGCATGTCGGTATCACTAGCTGTCTCAAATGGGGTGGCATAACTTCATGTCACTTTCTCTTCAGAAACCAATTATCCCCATTATTAACCAAAATCATAGTTCTTGTATTGGGCATTGGGAAGAAATAGACCAATTCCATGACATTTTAAAACACTTTTATATCTCGATTTCTCTGGGTTGGGGTAATAATCGTACCTTTTTCAACTGCTGGCCACATTTTTTCATCTTTTGCCTTGGAAGCGGATGCTCTTTGCCTTAGAGTAGAGAGTTCCATTGACTTCCACTCAAGAAGTAAAAGGTTTCTTGCGGCGGTTGCTTCCTCCTCTTTTGAGATGCCTGTCAACCTTTCATGGGGCCATGCATGGAACAAACCTCTGTCAAGTCCACGGTAGTGCTGCAAATTCTACAATATTTGCAATTCACGATTTGAGAACACCAAATGAACCGAAGCCATGGTGTTCTCGATCCTCAACATTGACGAACAAATCATGGATATTTCCTCTCGTTCTCGGTACTCCTCAACAGATTTTGAACCTGTTTAAAAGGCGCTTTGCAATTTTAAGTGTAAACTCATAAAATGTGAAGAACAAACCTTCGTCTCATGGCACTGTCAATGTCTTCCCAATTGTCGTTGGATTTCTCCTATTTCTTCGTTTGTTGGAGCCTTTGTCCACCAGCAATTGCGGAATCAGGTGCAAGCACAGCTGGCAAGTTTCCCTTTTTTTTCCTCCGATAGTTATGGCAATCAAACAAGTTCAACCTTTCGTTCCCATTCAATGTAACGTCCGGGTCATTTTACCTTGAAATGATGATAGAGAGTTACTCGCACCTGTGTTTTTGTCGGTAAAATTCTTTCTCGGTATTGACGTCTTTGTCTTTGCCTTGTCTCATTTTCTCTTCTTATGAGGCTACTTCTCAAAATCCTATACTCTTTCATCAGAATCCCCCTGGATCCACGCAGTACCGAAGGGATTCTTCTAGTTGGCTGTCTTTCTTGGGGTATGGCACCTTGTTGAATTTGAATAATGCGTTCATCACTACGATCCAATCGATCTCGGAATCTCTTAAATTGGAAACGTTCATCCTCTGGAATTGTGCTGCATGGCCTTGGATGACCAATTATCCCTTGGTGTTGCTTCACCTCTCTTTCGACATGTTGTAGAATCGGTGTAAAGTGTAAAAAACAGGACCTCACCTCTCCCTCACGTGTTATACACGCAATTGGTTCCGATCACCTCGTGTTTACCTCCCAGGATTTTGGGCTTTTTAACACTCTAATAAGCTCTCCAACTCTTGCCTTTTACCACTCACTTTCACTCCTCAAATTTCTTGAAAACTAAGCAGGCAAATATCAAATCAACAAATGACAACCACCTCCTTAAATATCGATTTCTTAGTAAAGATGAAAACATGGGCGCAAAATAAGGAGGAAAGGAAGAATATGGTCCATATGATTGATCACGGATTTTGAAACAAAATCTATGATACGACATTGCTTTTTCCTCTTTCTTTTCTTTTCTTTTTTTTTTCTCTTTTTTTTTGGTCCCCGTTTTTTTTTTGTTTTTTTTTTTTTTTTTTCCTTTTTTTTTCTCTTTTTTTTTTTTTTTGCCTTTTTTTGTTTTTGTTTTTTTTTTTGATAAACTTCTCAAGGGGCGCACGAACAAAGATATTCAATTAGGATCAACAACAAAGGGAAATTGCCATAAAAGAATTCAGCACTCGACGATAAACAAAACCGCATTGGGGCCTAGTCTCTGATACAAATGATGCAAACCTCAACAAACTTGTTGTGAGACACAACTTCATAGATGGAATCAACTTCGGATCGCCCAATATATTTTCAAATTTAGGACTAGCCCCCAGTGGTTTATGACCAGAAACCAATAGTTCAAGAAAGAATAATTGACCCGGCTAAGAAAGCAAGACCCATAATTATAAGGGTTGGAAATCAAGTGGTTGCAACTTGAAATTTCGCAGTTCTACAGAAGAACATTTTGGAGGAATTCTCACAAGATAATTCTCATTCTAGTGTGTCTTACAAGGAAAACTCCCAAGTATTTATAGGCTTACAGAATAGTCTAGAATAGGCATTAAATAGCCCTTGAAACATGAGAAAAACTTTGCTTCTAATATGGTCTAGGTTCAGCCTTCTTGAAACCACAAAACACCTTTGGCCTCTCTATGCCATATTAAATGCCTATGGATGTCCCACTTCGAAATTACTCATTCTAAGCCTTCTTTGCTTAATTTTGGGCCTATCAACTCCATTTGTTTATTTGTAACACTTAGACTTTAAGGCCCATTTCTCTCAAGTGGTCTTGGTTTCCTGAAATACGTATTTTGGACGTCGTCTTGAAGCTGCTTCTTGGCCCGAGCTCTAGTGAATGGTCCATTGGTATTTTTCACTCCTTAAGTATTCGTCTTGCCAAACTCTTCTTCACTGCATCCTTGCCCCATCAACTTTGACTTTGACTACGACACGTACTTTTTTAAAACCC
Source organism: Begonia masoniana (assembly GCA_022432975.1). NCBI lineage: Eukaryota > Viridiplantae > Streptophyta > Magnoliopsida > Cucurbitales > Begoniaceae > Begonia > Begonia masoniana. The sequence goes on from CM039507.1 coordinate 48,461, forward strand.
TAAAAACGCCGAATCCACATTAACTAAATAAATAAAAAACGAAAATGACTAAAAATCATCCCAAAACGCTTTGGCTTAATAGAACACTCTCGGTTCTTGCTTCTGAACGCAATTTCCTTCTTTTAGTAAGATGACGGACCAAATTGCCGCATTTGCTCCTTGATCTGCCTTTGCCTTTGCTCTCGTTATTGGTCCATCCACTTGTAATGTTCCGTCTTGATGTCTACATGGCCGCGTAATTTGGCTTAGTAATGGCGTTTGGAGAAGTATAAAACTTCCTTCAATCGATTTGTCCAAAAGAACGAACGTATCAAGCAAATGAGTCCCTGTTGCATGACTTGTGTAGAACTAGTTCTTTCCTTTCCATTTAAGGTTTTTAAATTGAAGTGATGAAATGCATTTATGAGGACCCTAATAGTTTCATGCGATGGCGTAATTTAAAATTATTAATGCGTTGGATGAAGTATAAAAACCTCACTTTCAATCGATTTGTTCCAAAATACTAGAACTATCAAGCAACTGAGGTTGACTGTTACATAACTTGTTTGTTTTAAAGCTAGTTATATCATTTTCACTTCAAGGTTTTAACTAGAAGTGATTGAAACGAAGTGTTTGTGAGGACCAAATAAGCTTCATGCGCCGGTAATTACGACTTAGTCAATGCGTTGGATGAGTATAAGAACCTTCACTTCATCGATTTGTTCCAAAAGAACTGAACGTATCAAGCAAATTAGGTTCACTTTACATGACGTTGTTAGAACCAAAGGTATCTATTTCACCTTCCAAGGTTTTTACTTAAAGTGATTAGAACGACGTGTTTGAGGACGCCCATACTTAATGGATGCGTAATTAGGACTTAGTAATAGCGATGGATGAAGTATAAAAGCACCTTCACTCAATCGCTTTTGTTCCACAATAACTGAACGTATCAAGCAAATGAGGTTTCTGTTACATGACTTGTTGTTAGCTAAGTTATCCATTTCACCATCATGGTTTTAACTTTGAATTGATAGAACGAATGTATTGAAGACCCAATAAGCATCATGGACAGTATTAGGACTTAGTAATGCGTTGTGAAGTATAATAACCTTCACTTCAATCATTTATTTTCAAAAGAACTGAACGTATCAAGCAAATGAGGTTTACCTGTTCCTGACTTATTGTTGAAGCTAAGTTATCCATATTCACACCATCATGGTTTTAACTTGAAGTGATGATAAACAAGGTTTGGAAGGGGGACCCATAAATCATCATGGACGGGTATTTTACGTTAGTAATGCTTGGAGAAGTATAAGAACCTTCACTTCAATCGATGTGTTCCAAAATAACTGAACGTACAAGCAAATGAGGTTTACTGTTTACATACTTGTTGTTGAAGCTAAGTTTATCATTCCCTTCCAGGTTTTACTTGAAGTTATGAGAACGAAGTGTATTGAGGACCCAATAGCTTCAGGACTCGTAATAGAATAGTTAATTGCGTATGGATGAAGTATAAGACTTCACTTCAAGCGTTTGTTCCAAAAGAACTGAACTTATCAATCAATGAGGTTCACTGCTTACTGACTTGTTGTTAGCAACCAAAGGTATCCATTTTCACCTTCAATGTGTTAACTTAAGTGTTTGGAACGAAGTTGTATTTAGACCCAATAATGCTTTTGGAGTGCGTAATGGGAATTCGTAATGCGTTGGATGAAGTATAAGAACCTTCACTTCATAGATTTTGTTCCAAAGACTTAACGTATCAATCAATGAGGTTCATTGTTACATGACTTGTTGTTAAACCAAAGTATCCATTTCCCTCAAGTTTTAACTTAAAGTGAATGAGAACGAGTGTATTGAGGACCAATTGCTTAATGGACGCCGTAATTAGAATTGGAATGCGTTGGTTAAGTATTACGAAACCTTCCCTTCAATCGATTTGTTCCAAAACAACAGACGTATCAAGCCAATGAGTTCCTAGTTTGCATGACTTTGTTTGTTAGACATAAGTTGATCCTTGCACATTCAAGGTTATCAACTTGAAGTGATGAGAACGCAGTTTATGAGAACCTATAATTTCATGGACGCGTAATAGGACTTAGTAATGCGTTGGATAAGTATAGACCTCTCTGCACTCGATTTGTTCCAAAAGACCTGAACGATCAAAGGCAAATTAGGTTGACTGTTACATACTTGTTTGTAGACGCTAAAGTTAATCCATTCACAACCTCACGGTTTTAACTTGAAATGATGAAAACGAAGTGTATTGAGGAGCCAATCATGATCATGTACGCGTATTAGGACTTTAGTAATGCGTTGGATGAAGTATAAGAACCTTCTCTTCCATCATTGTTCCAAACTAACTGAACTCTCAAGCAAATGAGGTTTACTGTTCCATACTTTGTTTTAGAACCTAGTCTTACAACTATCCTATAATTCGTTGCCTACTGTATCAATTGCTCTCCTTCATGATTTGAGATTTCTTTCCTGATTAAACCGCCACCAAAGGTGGATTGCGCCATAAAGGCATTGATCCCTATCGAATTACCTTATTCCAGGAGCAAACCATTCCTAATCGAACCCCGCCTATCGCAGTAACCAGAAAAAACAAAGGAACTTCAAAGGCCATTTGAGAACTGCTAGCCAAAGGACATGTTTCCGAGAAAGCATGCTGATATGTTCCCACTCGAAATGGAGTGTCCTCCTGGACAGGATAGAAGGGCAGGGTCAAACCTCCCCCCTTAATTGCGCTTTTGGTTGGAGTTAGGTTTCTGTGCCTTAATCCTTTTGGTTATCCGGCCACCATCTCTGTTCCCACGGTGTCGCTTGGGTTCGACAGATGCCGACTGAGGCGGTCGAGGGCCCTCTCAAGGGGTTGTGATGATATGATGTGTCCATTCAACCCAGTACAAAGCTCGATAAGGATCCAATTGAAGGATACGGATGAACCCCTAACGAGAGCAAAGCGAGCGATAAAGATCAAATTATCAATTTTGGTCATCAATCCTACCTCAAGAAGGAACTTTGCGTTTCAGAAGCCAAGACCAGCGATTGTTTCTCTTAATCCAAGCTTTTTGGGATGATTTTTCCTGTCATTTCGTTTTATTTATTTAGTTAATTCGATTGTCGTTTTTAGGGTTTAAAAAGTACTTGTCGTAGTCAAGTATAAGTTGTCATTATTTTAGCAATTGTCATATTTAATTAAAGTTACAAGGACAGATAGTAATTTTGTTCTTGAACCCTGCATGAGGGGTTTCATGCCTAAAATTCATTCCTAGTTTTAACAAAGGGAATTCAGGTTTTACTCTACTTGTGAGAAGAATTTCCTCTTAGTTTTTGAAGAACTCCGACTTATCAAGTTCTCCTTGTTTCGTTCAATCTGACTTATAAACGAACAGGCCTATTCGTTTGTGGCGTCCTCCTATTCCAAGGTTTCGGATCTATAAATTTCGGGTCAAGGATTCCTTTCGAACTTGGTAGATTCGGGTTAGCGACGACGCCAATATTTTGATCGTTGGGTCTCGTCACATCGTTGCAGTGGTTCGCACATTTGTATGATGCGAACCACGCCAACGATGTGACGATGACCCACGAATCAAAGCTTGGCGTCGTCGCTAACCAGAATCAAAGTTCGAAAAGGAAATCCTCGACCCTAAATCTATATAGATCCGAACCCTTGATGAGGAGGACGCCACAAACAATATGCCTGGTCGTTTGATAGTCCTTTTGAACGTCCAACCAAGGAGCCCCTTGATAAGTTCGAGTTTCTTTCTTCAAGACCTACGATAAATTCTCTCACAATTAGATAAAACCGGAATTCCCCCTTTTTATTCCACTAGGAATGAATTTATAGGCATTAAACCCCCGTCATGCTAGGGTTTTCAAGAACAAAAATTAACTATCTTTCCTTTGTAACTCTTAATTAACAATAATGACAATTGCTAAAATAATGACACTTATGACTTGACCTACGACAAGTATTTTTTAAACCCTAAAAACGCAATCGACTTACTGAATAACTAAAACGAAAATGACATAAAATCATCCCAAAACAGCTTGGCTTAAGAGAACTCTTGTTCGTGCTTCTGACGCATTCTTCTTAGGTAGATCTGTGGACCAAATTGCTCTTTGCTCCTTTATCCGCTCGCCTTTGCTCTCGTTTTGGTTCATCCGTATCTTCATTGACCTTATTCTTTACTTTGACTGGGTCGACTTGGATCACATCATGATATGTCCCACATCGGAAATGGAGTGTCTCTGGCCCAGATATGGGCAGGTCAAACCTCCCCTCCCCCTTAAGTGCTCTTTTGTGGAGTTAGGGTTTTTTCTTGCCTTATCACTGAGTCATGTGCGGTTTCCTGTCTTGTTGGTCCACAAGAAAAGATGAACTTGTAGAATGTGCTCTATTGCCGAGCCATCAATAAAATCACGTAAAGTATCGACATCCCATACCTCGCTTAGATGAACATGGTTAGATTGATTGCATGGTCCATTACTTTCAAGATTATTTAAAATGTGTTATCATCAAATTCGTAGCAGAAGGTGATGAATGGAAAACTGCTTTCAAAACTAAACATGTTTGTATGTAGTGGCTAGTAATGCCTTTCGGTTTGACTAACGCACCAAGTACTTTTAATGCGTTAATGACTCATGTTTTAACGTGCTTACATTGGAAAATTTGTTGTTATTATTTGTGCTGATATTCTCGTTTATTAGCAAACACTTGATGAACATATTGAACACCTGAGATGTTTACTTACTGTTTTACATAGCAAAGGTTTTTTGCTAACTTTTACAAAGTGCCGCTTTTTGCAAAGCAAGGTTGAGTTTCTTGGTTTTGTTGTCAGTTCCAAGGGTGGAAGTAGATGAAGAGAAAGTTAATCTATCAAAGAATTGGCCTACCCCCGTACCATCACTGAAGTGAGAAGTTTCCATGGTTTGGCTGGATTCTATCGAAGGTTTTGTCCAAACTCACACCATTGCTGCTCCATTGCAGAAATAATCCAGAAAGTGTGGGTTCCAATGGGGTATTCACAAGAAAAGGCTTTCAAAACACCTTACAAGAAAAGTTAAGTCTGCTCCTTTACTTCCTTACCAGATTTTCCAACACCTTTTGAAATTCGATGTGATGCTTTCTGGTATTGGTATAGGTTCGGACTCAGCAGACAAGAGACCCAGTGCCTAGTTCAGTGAAAACTTAATGAGCTGCTTTGAATTACTCCACCTATGCACAGAAACTTTATGCATTGTTGATAGCTCTATAAACTTGTCACATTACTTTGGTCTAAGGAATTGTGTCATTTATACCGACCAGACATTGAGCACTTAAAAGGTCAAGGAAGTTGAATAACGACAGGCTCGCTGGATTAATTATTGAAACTGTTTCATATACCATCCAATCAAACAAGGTACAGACAATATTGTACTGATGTTTTATCTCGAAGGTATGTTCTTCTTTCTACCCTTTCCACTAAATTTTTGGGTTTTAGCACTCAAAGAATTATACCCAAAAGATTCCTGATTTTTCAACTTGGTTTGAAGCTCCGAAACAAACCATGAAAATTCTACAAACCAAGAAGCTTTTGTTTAGGGAACACATAGACTTGGCATCCCACAATGTTCTTTGGCGGAATGTTGTTCGCGAGAGTCACTGGGGGGGGTCTTATGGAACATTTTTGGATTCTATGACCTTAGATTTTGAAAGCACATTCTTTTTGCCTCACGATGAAGTAGGGATGTAGAGAGATCTGCATAGATCATAACTTGTAGACACTCCAAATCTATAGTAAAAACTCATGGATTGTACCAGTGTTTACCTGTTCCTTGTCATCCTTGGATTGAATTTTCTATGGATTTTTGTTAGGGTTACCAAGACTAAGAATGGGAGTTCAATTTTTGTTGTTGTGATCGATTTTCAAAAAATGGCACTTTTATCCATGTAATAAAACAGATGATGCCACTCATATTGCTCAGTTATCTTTAAAGGAAGTATTCGCTTTCATGGCGGTTCCAAAACAATAGGGAGTGAATCGATACCTAATTTCTTAGCCATTTTTGGCGCTTTCTGTGGGGTAATTTGGGACAACTTTGCTATTGTTTCTACTACTTGTCACCCACAACTGATGGACAAACCGAGGTATTACAACAAGACCCTGTGAACTCTTTTATGACGTACTAAGCACCTTTAAAATCATGGGAGATTGTCTCCTCTTTTATTAGTTTTGCGTACAATAGAACCATTCATTCTTCTCTTCTTATTCTCCTGTTGAATTGTTTTGGTTTTAATCCGTAACCTCCATGAATTTACTTTCCATTGCCTATTAATGTACCATTAGCCTAGATGTTAAGAAGAGGCAAATTGGTCAAGACACTCATAAAGACGCACGTCATCATATCATCAAACGTAATGAGTCAAGCTGCTGCCCATCAAACAAATGAGAAACCACATCACTTTCAACAGGAGATTGTTTGGGGTTATTTTCGTAAGAACGTTCCCTCCCCCACAAATAAAGTGTAAACTCAATCCTCGTTGAGAGGGACCAATCAAAGTTTTGGAAAGATTAATGGATAATGCTTATATCTTGTCAACCAGCTATTATCAAGTGAATGCTACTTTTGTAAATGTAACTGCCCTCTCCTTTCTATGAGGCCAGATTCGAGGACGATCCCTTTTCAAGAGAGTAGAATGATTTCGCAATGACGGCATTGAAGAAGACTTGGAGCCAAGAATAATACTTATGGATTGAAAATACAAATGGACCTATCACTATAGCTCGGCCAAGAAGCTTCTTCAAGAAGAAGTCCAAATAACTTATTTCAGAACCAGACCACCGGAAGAATGTGGCTTTAAATTTATATGTGTTAAAAAATGTAACAAATGGAGTTTGATTAGGCCCAAATGATCACCAATCAACAAGAAGACTCTAGAAGGATATTTCGAAATGACATCCACTAGCATTTTATATTGTCTAGAAAGGCACAAGTTGTTTTGATGGTTTTCACAGAAGGGGACCTAGACCATATTAGAATCAGCAGTTCCATTCTTATGTTTTCAAGGCGATTAATGTCGATTCTATCAATTCTTGTAGCTATAATTACTTGAGAGTTCTTCATTGTAAGCACACTAGAATGAAAATTATCCTGGAGAATTTCCTCAAACTGTTCTTCTGTAGAACTACGGAAATTTTTCAAGTGCAACATTTATTTCCAACCCTTCATAAATATTGGTTTTTTCGCTCTTCCATAGCACACGGGGTCAATATGCCTTTCTTGATACATTGGGTTTCTGTTGTCATATAACAACGGGGCATTAGTCCTAAACTTTGAAACTACTATTGGGCATCCTGAAGTTGATCCATCTATTGACGTTGGGTCTCACACAAGTTTTTTGTTGAGGGTTTCATCAGATTTGTTCCAAAGAACTGAACGTAACAGCAATTATTACTGTTACATGACTGTTGTAGACTAAGTTATACCATTTTCACATCATGGTTTTAACTTGAATGATGAGACGAAGGTAACGGGGACCCAATACGCTTCATGGACGCTTACTTATACTTATAATGCGTTGGATGAAGTATAGAAACTTCAACTTCAATCGATTTTTCCAAAAGAACTGAACGTATCAAGCAAATCTATTCCTGTTACATGCCTTGTTTTAGAACCTAAGTTATCAATTTCACAATTCACTGTTTTATCACTTGAAGTGATGAGAACGAATGTATGGAGGACCCAATAAGCATCATGGATGAGTAATTTGGACTTAGTAATGTGTTGTATGAAGTATTAAAGTCTTCACTTCAATCGATTTGTCCAAAAGAACTGAACGGATTAAGCAAATGAGGTGATTGTTAACATACCCTTTTGTTAGAACCTAGTTACCTTTTTATTACCCGAACTATCAAGCAAATGAGGTGACTGTTTACTGACTTGTTGTTTTGAATCTAATTATCCATTTCAACCATCATGGTTTTAACTTGAAGTGATGAGAAAAGTGTATTGAGGACCCAATAAGCTCATGGACGGGAATTAGGAACTTAAACTGTGTTGGATGAAGATAAGAACCTTGCCTCAATCGATTTGTTCCAAAAGAAACTGCACGTATCAGCAAATGAGGCATTAACTGTTACATGACTTGTTGTTAGATTAAGTTATACCATTTCACCTTCAAGGTTTTAAACTTTGAACTGTTGATAACGACAGTGTCTTGGGACCCAGTAAGCATCATGACGTGAATTTGGCCTTAGTAATGCGTTGGTGACGTTTAGAGAAGCTCCTTCAATCGATTTGTTCCAAAAGAATGAACGTATCAAGCAAATGAGGTTGACAGTTACATGAGTTTGTTGTGAGAACCTAAGTATCCCTTTCACTTCTTTGTAACTTGAAGTGATGAGAACGAAGTGTATAAAAGAACCAATAAGCTCATTGATGGTACTTGGACTTAGTATGCTTTTATGAAGTATAAGCACCTTCAAGTCAATGATTTGTTCCAAAGGGACCTGAAACGATCAACAATGAGGTTGACTGTTTCATGACTCGTTGTTAAAATCCTATCTCCAGTTCACCATCATGGTTTTAACTGAAGTGATGAGAACAAACGTGTATTGAGACAAGATAAGCTCAGGACGCATAAGTTGCTTAGTATCGTTTGGATGAGTATTAAACCTTCAATTCAATCGATGTTGTTCCAAAAGAAAATGAACGTACAAGCAAATGATGTTTGACATTTACATGAGTTTTGTTAGAACAAAAAGTGTTAATCCATTTCACCTTCAAGGTTTTTTAACTTCAAGTGATGAGAACGATGTGTCTTGAGGACCCAATAAGCAGCATGGATGCGTAATTTGGGTACTTAGTAATGCGTTGGATGAAGTAATAAGACACCTTCACTTCAATCGATTTGTTCCAACAAAACTGAACCGATCCAGCAAATGATTTGCTGTTCCATACTTTTTTTGTTAGAAGCTAAGTTTATCCCTTTCACCTTCAAGGTTTTTAACTTGAGTTAGGAAACGAAGTGTAGTGAATACCCAATAGCATCAATTGGGACGCGTAATTTGGACTTAGTAATGCGTTTTATGGGAACTATAACGAACCTTCACTTTAATCTATTTGTTCCAAAAGAACTGAACGTAATCAAGCAAAGGAGGTTCACTATTACCTGCTTGTTGTTAAGAAACCTAGTATCCATTTCACATTCAAGGTTTTAAATTGAAGTGATGAAACGAAGTTTATTGAGACCCAATACGCCTCATGGAAGACCGAAAGTGGACTTAGAATGCGTTGGATGAAGTATAAGAACCTTGACTTCATAATTTGTTCCAAAGACCGAACGTAATCAAGCAATAGGTTGACATTACATGACTTGTTGTTAAAAGCAAAGTTTTCTCCTGTCACCACATGGTTTTACTTGAAGTGGTGAGAACGAAGTGTAGTGAGGACCCAATAACTTCTTGGACGGGTAGTAGGACTTAAAAGGTGTTTGGATGAAGAATACAATCTTTCTTCACTCAATCGTCTGTTTCCAAAAGAACTTAACGTATCAGCAATGAGAATTACTGTTACATGACATGTTTTCGAAAGCTAAGTATCATTTCACCTCACCTTCAATGTTTACTTGAACTGATAGAACGCAGTGTATTGAGACCCAGTAAGCATTATGACGCGGACTTTGGCCTTGAGTAATGCGTTGGTGAAGTCTAAGGCCTTCACTTCAATTCGATTTGTTCCAAAAGAACTGAACGAATCCACGCCCATTAGATTGACTGTTACATGACTTGTGTTAGAACTCTAAGTTATCCATTTCACCATCATGGTTTTAACTTGAAGTGATGAGAACGAGTGTTTTTGGTTGTCCCATAAGCTTTCTGGACGCGTAATTAGACTTATTAATGCTTGGATGAAGTTAAGACCCTCCTTCAATCGATTAGTTCAAAAGAAACTCAACGTATCAAGCAAATGAGATTCATGTTGTATTACTTTTGATTACAACCTAGTTATCCAATCACATTCACGGTTTTACCTTTAAGTGATGAGAACGGAGTGTATTGCGGACCCATAGCATCATGGATGCGTACTTTGGACTTAGTCATGTGTTGGCTAAGGTTATAAGAGTCTTCACTTCAATCGTTAGTTCCAAAAGAATTTCTGAACTATCAAGCACATGAGTTGATTGCTTACATGCTTGTTTGTTAGAACCTACGTTATCCTTTTACATTCAAGGTTTTACTTGAGTGTGAGAACGAATTTTATTGAGGACCTAATAAGCTTCATGACCCACGAATTAGGACGTATAATGCGATGGAATGAAGTATAGAACCTTCACTTCAATCGATTTGTTTCAAATAGAACTGAACGTATCACTCAAATTGAGGTTCACCTATTACATGACTTGTTGTTAGAACCTAGTTATCTTTTCACATTCAAGGTTTAATTGAGTGATGAAACTTTTAATTGAGGACCTAATACGTTTCATGTACGGTAATTAGGACTTTGTAATGCGTTGAATGAAAGTATAAGAACCTCTCTTCAATCGATTTGTTCCAAAAGCACGACGTATCAGCAAATGAGGTTCACTGTTACTTGACTGTTTGTTAAACCAAGGTATCCATTTCACCCTTCAAGGTTTTAACTTAAAGTGGATGAGAACAGTGTATTGAGGACCAATAAGCTCATGGACGGTAATTAGGACTTAGTAATACTGTTGGATAAAAATAAGAACCTTTACTCCCCCCCCCCCATAATTTGTTGCAAAATAAACTGAAGTATCAGCAAAACTGAGGTTGACATTACATTCTTGTTGTTAGAAGCTAGTTGTCCATTTCACCTCCAGTTTTCACTTGCAGTGATGAGAGCTAGTGTATTGAGGACCCAATAGCTTCATGGACGCGTATTAGGACGTCATAATGCTTGGATGAAGTATAAGACCCTCATTCAATCGTTTGTTCCAAAAGAACTGAACTTACAATCCAATGAGTTCCTGTTTACTGACGTGTTGTTAGAAACTAAGTTATCCTTTTACATTCAGGTTAAATTAACTTGAAGTGATGAGAAGCAAATTTTACTAGGACCTAATAATTTCATGGACACGGTATTGGACTTAGTAATGCGTTGGATGAAGTATAAGAACCTTCTCTTCAATCGATTGTTCCACAAGAACTGACCGTATCAAACAATGAGGTCACGTTACTTCACTTGTCGTTATAAAAACAAAGGTAAGCATCATTCCCTTCAACTTTTTAACTTAAGTGTGGAACGAAGTGTATGGCGGACCCCATAAGCTTCATGGACCCGTACTTAGGACTTAGGAATGCGTTGACTGAAAGTAAGAACCTTCCACTTATATTTCGATTTGTTGCAAAAGAACTGAACGTTATCAGCAAATGAGGTTGACTGTTACATGACTTTTTGTTAGAAGCTAGTTGTTCAGTTTCACCTTCAGGTTTTTAACTTGCGTGAGGATAACAAAGTGTAGTGAGGACCAATAAGTTTCATGGACGCGTAATTAGGAACTTAGTCATGCGTTGGAATGAAATAAAGAAGCTTCCTTCACTCGCTTTGTTACAAAAGGACTGAACTATCAGCCAAATGAGTGATGTTACATGACTTTTGTTGTTAGACCCTAGTTTCCTTTATACATTCCAGGTTTTTAACTCGAAGTGATGAGAAACTAAGTTTATTGAGGCCTATAGTTTCATGACGCGGATTAGTACTTAGTAGCGTTTGGAATTAAGTACAAGAACTTCACTTCAATCGGTTTTGTTCCAAAAGACTGAACTAGCAATCAAATAGGTTTGACTGTAAACATGACTTTGTTTGTTTAGAACCTAAGTTATCTCCCCTTTCACATTCAGGTTTTTAACTTGAAGTATGAGAAACGCAGTTTTGAGGCCCCCCTAAGTTTAATGGATGTAATACCTTTTCTTCAATCGATTTGTTCCAAATGAACGGAAACGTAATCAGCAAATGAGGTTTCACTAGTACTTGCATGGTGTTAGAACCAACGGTATCATTTCACCTTCACGTTTTAACTTCAAAGCGATGAGAACGAAGGGATTGGAACCCATAAGCTCATGTACTCGTAATTTGGACTTATAATGCTTTGGATGAAGTATAGACCCTCACTTTCAATACGATTTGTTGCAAAAGAACTGAACTATCCAGCAAATGAGTTGAACTGTGTACATGACCTTGTTGTTAGAAGCTAAGTTGTCCTTTTACTTCAGGTATTAACTTGTAGGACGAAAATAAATGTGGTATTAAGACGGCCTAGCTTCATGGACGCGAATTTGGACTTAGTAATGCGTGTGGATGACAATAAAGAACCTTCACTTCATCGATTTGTTTCCAAAAGAACGGAACGTATCAATCAATAGTTGGCCTATTACATGCCTTGTTGTTAGAACCTAATTATGCTTTTCACATTCAGGTTTTAACTTGAAGTGATAAAAAACCCCGAATTTATTGAGGACCCCAACGGTTTAATAGGACGAGATCCGTCTCCTTCATCGATTTGTGTCTAAAGAACTAACCGTGTCAAGCAATGAGTTCAGTTTACATGACTTTTGTGTCAGACCAGTATCCCATTTCACCATCAAGGTTTTACTTAAAGTTATATGACGAGTGGTATTGAGGTACCCCATAAGCTTCATGGACTCGTAATTAGGACATTTTTTAGTAATGTGTTGGAATGAAGTAATAAGAACCTCCTCCAATCGTTTGTTCCAAAAAAAACGGAACCGTATCCAAGCAAATGAGGTTGACTGTTACATGACTCTTTGTTAGAAGCTAATTATCTATTTAACCTTCAAGGTTTTAACTTAAAGTGATGAAACGTAGTGTATTGAGGACCAATAATCTTCATGACCCATATTAGACTTAGTAATGCTTGGATGCAGTATAAGAACCTTCCCTTCAATCGATTTGTTTAAAGAACTGACGTATAAAGTAATGAGGTTACACTGTTACTTTGACTGTTGTTGACCCAAAGTATCTATTTCACCTTCAAGGTTTTTAACTAAAGCGAGATAACGAGTTTATGGAGGACTCAATCAGCTCATAGACCGTAAATTAGGACTAGGTAATGCGTTGGATGAAGTAGAAAACATCACTTTTTAATCATTTTGTTTCCAAAGAACTGACGTTCAAGCAATGAGTTTCCCTGTTACTGACTTGTGGTGTAGAAGCTAGGTTATACATTTCCCTTCATGGTGTTTAACGCTAAGTGATGAGAACTAAGTGTATTGATGACCAATAAGCTTCATGACAATAATTGTACATCATACTTCTGCGTTGGATGTAAGTAATAAGACCCTTCACTTCAATCGATTTGTTCCAAAAACTTACGTATCAAGCAAATGCGTCACATGTTACATGACTTGTGTTAAACCTAGTTCCATTTCTCATTCAAGGTTTTAACTTGAATGATGAGAAACTAAGTTTATTGAGGACCTATAGTTTTCATGGACGCGTAATTAGGACCTTACTATGCGTTGGATGAATTATAGAGAACTTTCACTTCATCTATTTTTGTTCCAAAAAAAAAAAAAGAACTGAATGTATCAAGCAATGAGTTTGACTGTTACATGACTTGTTGTTAAAACCTACGTTATCCATTTCACATCAGTTTTAACTTGAAGTTATGAGAACGACTTTTATTGAGGACCCAATAAGTTTAATGGCGTAAGAACTTTCTCTTTAACGATTTGTTCCAAAGACTGAACGTATCAAGCAAATGAGGTTCCCTTTTACATGACCCCTCGTTGTTAGAACAAAATGTCACCCCGTTCACACCTTCCAAGGTTTTAACTTCAGTGATTAGACGAAGTGTATTGATGACCCATAAGCGTCATTGCCGTATTATGACTTAGTACTGCGTTGAATTAAGATAAGAACCTTCGACTTCATTCCGATTGTTGCAAAGAATTTAACGTATCAGCAAATGGTTGACATGTTACATGACTTGTGTTAGAATCTACGTTTTCATTTCACCTTAAAGGTTTTAACTTGAGTGATGATAACAAAGTGTATTGAGACCCATAAGTTTCATGACGCTGTAGTAGGCCTTTAGTAATGCGTGATGAACATATAGAATCTTCACTTCAGTCGCTTTGTTTCCAAAAGAACTGAACGTATCAAGCAATGAGGTTCACTATTACTTGATTGTTGTTAGACCAGGTATCCTTTCAACCTTCAAGTTTTACCTTAAGTGATGAGAACGAAGTTTATGAGGACCCATAAGCTTCCTAGGACGCGTAATTAGGATTCGTACTGCGTTGGATGAAGTATAAAACCTTCACCTCAATCGATTTGTTCCAAAAGAACTGCACCGGAGCAAGCAAATGAGGATGACTGTTACATGCCTTGTAGTTCGACAGCAAGTTATCCATTTCACCTTCCTGGTTTACTTGACGTGATGAGAACGCAGTTTATTGAGGCCGAATAAGTTTCATGGACGGCGTAATTAGGACTTAGTAATGCGTTGGGATGATTATCCGAACCTTCACTTCCATCGATTTGTTTCCAAAGAACTGACCGTATCAAGCAAATGAGGTTGACTGTTCATGACTTGCTGTTAGAACCTAAGTTATCCATTTCACACATTCATGGTTTTACTTACTTATGAGAACTACGTTTATTGAGGACCCAATATTAATGCGTAAGACCCATCTCTTCAATCGATTTGTTCCAAAAGAACTGAACTTATCAATCAAATGAGTTAACTTTTCATGACTTGTTCTTAGACCAAAGGTACAATTTCACATTAAGGGTTTTAACTTAAAGTGATTATAACTAAGTGTTTGAGGACTCAATAATCTTCTTGGACTCGTAAATTAGACTTAGTCATGCGTTGGATGAAGGTATAGAGAACCTTCACTTCAATCGATTTGTTCCAAAAGAACGAACTAATCCAAGCAAATGAGGTTCACTGTTACTTGACTTTTGTTAGAACCCAAGGTATCCAGTTCACCTTCAGGTTTTAACTTAAATGATAGAACGCAGTTTATGAGGACCATAAGCTTCATATACGCGTATTAGGACTTAATAATGCGTTGGATAAGAAGTTAAGAACCTTTACTTCATCGAGTTGTTTCCAAAAGAACTGAAGTATCAATCACATGAGGTTGTCCAATGTTACATGACTTGTTGTAAAACTAAGTATCCCTTTCACGTTCTGGGTTTTTTTTAACATGAGGAGAGAAACGAAGTGTATTGAGACCCAATATGCTTCAATTTACGCGTAATTTACAGACTTTAATAATGCGTTGGATGCGTATAAACCTTCACTTCAATCGACTTTGTTCCAAAAGAACTGCACGGTTCAAGCAAATGATAGGGTTTACTGTTACATGACTTGTTGTTAGAACCTAATTATCCATTTCACTATGTCATGGTTTTACTTGAGTGATGAAAACGACGTTTTTGAGACCCAAAAGTTTAATGGACGTAAGAACCATCTCTTCAATCGATTTGTTCCAAAAGCACCTGAACGTATCAAGCAATGAGATTAACTTTTAATGACTTGTTCTTATAACAAAGGTATCCATGTTCACATTTCAAGGTTTTAACTTGGAAGTGCTGAAACGAAGTTTATTGAGCATCTATAGTTTCATGGACGCGTAATTATACTTTGTAATGCGTTGGAATAAAGTCTAAGAACTTCACTCAATCGATTTGTTCCAAAAAATCTAAACTAATCAGCCAATGAGGTTGACTTTACATGACTTGTTGTTAGAAATCTACGTTATCACTTTCACATTAGGTTTTAACTTTAAGTGATGAAACAAGTTATTGAGACCCATTAAGTTTAATGGATGTAGAACCTTTCTTTTCAATCTATTTGTTCCAAATGAACTGAACGTTTCAAGGCAATGAGGTTCACTTTACATGACTTGTTTTAGAACAAGTATCCATTTCACCTTCAAGTTTTAACTTGAGTGATTAGAACGCAGTGTATTAAGTCCCCACATAAGCTCATGGACGCCTTAATTAGGACTTAGAATGCGTTGGAATGAAGTATAAGAACCTTCACTTCAATCGTTTTGTTCCAAAGGAACTGACCTAATCACGCAAATAGTATTTACTTGTTAATGACTTGTTGTTAGAAGCTAATCATCTATTTTACCTTCATGGTTTTTAACTGAAAGTGATGAGAACAAGTGTATCGGGTACCCATAAGCTTCAATGGACGCTTAATTAGACTTCATAATGCGTTGGATGAAGTATAAAACCTTCTCTTCAATCGATTCATGTTCCAAAGAAACTTAACCGTTCATCAATGCGGTTCACTTTACAATGACTGGTTGTAGAACCTAAGTTATCCCTTTCACATTCAAGGTTTTAACGTTAAGTGATGGAATGATTTTAATTGAAGACCCTAATAAGTTTCATGGACGCGAATTAGCTTAGTAGCGTTGGTGAAGTATAATACCTTCTCCTTCAATCGATTTTTTCCAAAAAAACTGACTATCAGCATGAGGTTCACTGTTACTGACTTGTTGTTAGAACCAAAGGTATCCATTTCACCTTTAAAGTTTTAACTTAAGTGATGAGAACGAAGTGTAATTTGAGACCCAATCCCTTCATGGACGCGTATTAGACTTAATAATGCGTTGGATGAAGTATAAGAACGGCACTTCAATCGATTTGTTTCCAAAATGACTGACCTTATCAAGCAATAAGGTTCCCTGTACTTGCCTTGTTGTTAGAACCAAGGTATCCATTTCACCTTCAGGTTTTAACCTTAAGTGATGAGAACGAAGTGTATTGATGATGTGGGCCAGGATGTCATTGAAGAGGAGAATTTGGCCAAGACGAATCTTAATGAATTGAAAAATACCAATGGACCTATCATTGGAGCTCGGGCCAGAAGCTTCCAAGACGAAGGAAGTCCCCAATAGACTGATTTCAGGCCCACGACCACTGGAAGAAATTGGCGTTAAGTTATTATTGTGTGCAATAACAATGTGTTTGATTAGGCCCAAATGATCAATAATTAGCGAAGAAGTCTCTAGAAAGAGTATTTCGAAGTGACCTATCACCTAGGCATTTAATAGTCATAGGAAGGCCAAGGGGTGTTGTTGATGGTTTCGCAAAGAGCAACAACTAGACCATCTTAGTAGCAAGGTCTTTCTTATTTTTTCAAGCTATTTCATTGTCTTTCTAGACTATTTCTTGTAGACCTTAATACTTTGTCTTCATTCATTGTCAAGGCACAAACTTAATGAAAATTATCTTGGTTATAATTTCCTCCACACTGTTCTTCTGAGAACTTGTTGAAAATTTCAATGCCACCCTTGATTTCCCACTTATATATTGGTCTGTCTCTTTGCATAGCAACGGGGTCCATATTCCATTTGACTATGATACTATTTTTCTGGTGTGTCTAACCACGATCATTAGTCTAATGGAACTACTATTGGAGAGAACGAAAAGGTCTGCATGAGCTTACCGAGAAGTGATTCCATCTAGTGACGTGGTCTCCACTTTGTTTGAGGTTTGCATCTTTGGTACAGAGCAACCCCATTGAGGTCTGTTTAAGCGTCTGAATTCTTCCATTCTTTTTATTTCAATTTCTCTTGTGTTCTCCTAATTTTCATATCTTGGTCTCGCCTCCCATTGCTATTATTATAAAAAAAAAAAAAAAAAAGAAAATAAAAAAAAAGAGAAAAAAAAGAAAGAGAAAAGAAATTTCTCTTATTCTGTTATCATTATTTTTTTTGTGTTTCAAAATCCGTGTATCATCTTATTTGTGACCATATTTCTTCCATCCTCTTTATGTTGCATCCCATTACTTCATCTTCTGATGTAGCAAAGGAGCAACTAAGACATCAAGACAATAGGGAGTCAGATCCATTGATGATATAGAGGACCAATGCAGATCAAGACCGAGAAATAACAAAGACTATACAATTTTAAATCAAGCCATCCAGAAAGGAATCATCACAAAATGCACGAGCAATATCACTAGTGTTGATGAAGAACAGGATTGGAAAAGAAGCTCCAAGCTAAGCCCAACGAAGTCTACAAACTAGACTTCTCACATGTCACCCAACATGGCACTACTCTATCCCAAGAGTTTTTTAACTTCAAAGTTCTTACAAGTCCACACCATTGGCTAGGCCCCACAATCTGATACTCGAGACTCACTTTACTTAAACTAAGTCCGCGGAAGCGCCCACACACAAGGCCACCATCCCTTGCACCACTTTGTCCAATTTTCCTTCTCTTATTTTTTGAAACTTTTCTATGGTCGAATTAGGATATTTTTGGATTCGTTTTCTAATTATGTTTTACCTATTAGTTTTCCTCCCTTTGCCCTATTTAAGGGAAGGCTTGTACTAGTTTTAGGGACTTTTGAATAATTGATTTTATTTAAGCTTTGTGCTTTGAGGTGATATCCTTAAATTCTCTTCTTAGTTTCTTGGGATTAGAACTTGATCGTCTTCAAGTGATTCTTGAAAAGAGCAACTTTATAGCTTAGGTCAACCACGTTTTGGTTCCGGGTCTAGCTACTTTTTCTGATAACTTTGGTTCCAGCGCTATCGATCGATTGGGGTCAAGTTCTTCTTCTATTCTTTCGAATCATAAAGGCATATTCCCTTTGAATTCCGTATTGCGTGTTGGGTCCGTAAGATCCTAATAGCTTAGGTTCATATCAATCTTAACTAAGAAATCTATTTTTAAGAAGTGTGTTTGTTTTCATTTGTTTTGCTTTATCTTTTACCTGTTAGTTTTCTCAAGAACTTTGAGGAGGACAGTGGTGGAAAGGCAAGAGTGGGGATCTTATTAGAGGAATAGCCTAATCTATGTGAGTAAACCATGCTCAAGAACCATATTGAGTTTTTACACGTGAGGGCGAGGGTGAGGTCCCTTTTTTTTTTTACTTACACTTTAACACAGCTTTTTTTTTACACATGTCCGCAAAGCAGTGCAGCAATGCCATGGATAGCAAATTTTGATCTCAAGCCATCAGCAACATTCCATGGATGAACGTCCATTTGAAGAGATTCAGTCGTGGATCGTACTGATGAACGATTAATCAAATTTCACAAGGTGTCAACTGCCCGGAAAAAGACACCAAATAGGCGACCCTTCGTTACTGCAGTTAATCCCTGGGTGATTCTGCGGAAGCGATGAGCTTTTGACGACGTGCACTCCATAAGACAAACTAGAAGAGATCATCGGCCAGACACAAAGATGTCAATACCGAGAAGAATTTTGCCGACAACAACAAAGGTGCAATCAAACTCTCTATCACATCATTTCAGGTAAAGTGATCCGGATTTTACATTGAAGGGTAACAAAAGGTTGAACTTGTTTTTGATTGTCATAAACTATTCAGATGAAAAAAAAAGTTAACTTGCAGCTGTTTCTTTCATTGATTAAAGCAATGCTTGGTGGTACCCAGTGCTCCTAACCCAACGACGAATACGAAATCCAATCGACAATTGGGGAAGACATGAAAGCTATCATGATAGAAGGTTTGTTTCTTCACATTATTATAGAGATTTAACACTTAAAATTGCAAGACCTTACAGGATTCAATCTGTTGAGGAGTACCTAAGAGATGGAAATTCCATGATTTGTGCCAAGTTGAGAGATCGAGACTCAACCATGCTCATTCATTTGGTGGTCTCCATCGTGAATTGCAAATATTGTAGAATGGAGCACTACGTGGGAACTTGGAAGGTTGTCCACATGGCCTGACGGTTGAAAGACAAGCTCAAAAGAGGAGGAAGAATCAAACCTCCAAGCCCGAAACTTTTACCTTCTTTGAGTGGGGAATCAAAATGGAATCTACATAAGGTAAGAAGGAGCAGTGCTTCCAAGCCAAAAGATGAAAAGTGATGGCCAAGCAGGTTGAAAAAGGTACTAGTTATACCCCAACCCAAAGAGAATCGCGATATTACTTGTTTTAATGTATGGAATTGGTCATATTTTCTTCACAATGCCTCAAAATAAAAGAACTATGACTTGTTAAATAAGGAGATATTGTTTTTTGAAGACGAAATTATAATGAAGCTATGCCACCACTTGAATAAGATAGTGATACCGAACGGCAGTTGTTGGCCAAGCGCTTAGTCGTTCTTCGACCCTCCATGTTCAAACTATAGAAGATGATGACCGTCAACAACGTGAGAACATTTGTCTATCGCGCCTGCCGATGGTATCGAGGAACAGGTTTTTGGTTTCATCATAGATGGACGAGTTTGTGTGAATGTTGCAAATAAAATCAGGTGGGTTGACAACTTGGTTAACGCCGAAAACACCCTCGACCATATCCGTGCTCCAATTGCTAATGAAATTGGAGAATGAGTTAACAAACAAGTTCCTTGTCTCATTTTCAATTGGCAAATTCAGATGAATTCTTGTGATGTTGGTTCTATGCAAGCAAGTCATTATTGCTGGGAGACCATGGCAATTTGACGACCACCACCCATGATGGATACAAAATCGGTACAGCTTTACAGGATGGACAAGTAGTACTCTCGCTCCTGCTACCACCCCTCAATTTTCGGGGAAAGAGCAATGCCAAATTAAAAATCTGTCCAGCTAATACAAAACAATGTGAGAGTGAGCAGGAGAGTTCAAAGAAAGTGAGAGAGAAGGAAAATGTGAACAGAATAGGAAACGATCAGTGCCACTGAAAAAGAAAAAAGGCAGTGAATTTCCTTGCAAAAGAGAGAGAGATTAAGAGTGGCTTCAATCAGAAACACTGAGGTTGATCTTGTACAAGAGGCTTATTTCTTAACACTATCTGATAATTCTTTGCTTACTGGTAGCAGTTGCTCTCTTTGCATAATTTGTGAAGATGCTCTTCCTGAGAACACCCAAGGATTGCCCCGATAGAGGCTTGAGCATCGAATTGACTCATTCCCGGAGCTACCCATTCCTAATCGCCCGAACTATCGAAGTAATCCAGAAGCAACAAAGAACTTCAAAGGCAATATTTCCGATCTCTAAAGCCAAAGGACTGTTCGAGAAAGCATGAGTCCATTGCGTTTCCTGTCTTGTTGGTCCCCAAGAAAGATGTAACTTGGAGAATGTTCGTCGCTGTCCGGCAATCAAGAAACTCACGGTACAGTATCGACATCCATAACCTCTCTTAGGATGACATGTTGATGAATTGCATGGTTCCATTATCTTTTCACCGATTGATTTAAAAAGGCGTTATCATCCATTCGTATGCAAGAAGGTGATGATGGAAAACTGCTTTCAAAACAAAACTGGTGTGTATGAGTGGCTGGTAAGCTTTCGGGGGGGGGTTGACTAACGCACCAAGTACTTTTAATCGTTTAATGAAATCATGTTTGGCGTGCTTACATTGGAAATTTTGTTGTTATTTATTTTTGATGAATTCTATTTACGCCAAACCTTTGAATGAACATCATTGAACCACCTGAGATGTTTTACTTATGTTTTGAAACATGAAAATTGTTTGCTAACTTTAAAAAGTGCAGCGTTTGCAAAGAAAGTTGACGTTTCTTGGTTTTTTGTTGTAATTCCAAAGGGTGGAATAATGAAGAGAAATTCAGGCTTCCAAGAATGCCTACAGCCCACAACCACTGAAGTTATAAGTTTCCATGGTTTGGCTGTATTCTATCGAAGTTTTGTTCAAAACTTAGCAACCAAACGTTGCTGCTCCATTGAACGGAAATTTATCAGAAAGTGGTTGGTTCCAAATGGGGTGATTCACAAGAGAAGCTTTCAACACTTAAAAGAAAAGTTAAGTACTTCTCCTTTACTTACTGCTCTTACCCGATGTTTCCAAAGCCTTTGAAATCGAATGTGGATGCTTCCGGTATTGGTATAGGTGCTTACTTATGCCAGACAAGAACCCATTGCCTATTTCAGTGAGAAACTTAATGTAGTTGCCGTTGCATTAGCTCCACCTAGACAAGAACTTGTTGTACAGTGCACTTCATTTGCCTTGATACGTTCAGTTTCTTTGGGGAACAAATCGATTGCAGAGAGGTCCTTATACCTTCTCCAATGCTTATTTTTCCTAATACGCGTCCATGAAACTTTTTGGGTCCTCATACCCTTCTTTCTATATGACGTCAAGTTACAACCCTGTAGGTGAAATGGATAACGTGCCTTTCTAACAACTATTCATGTACAGTGAACCTCATTTTGTGCTCCATACGTTCAGTTCTTTTGAACCAAATCGTTACGTGAAGATTCTTATACTTCATCAACGCATTACTAAGTCCTCATACCGCGTCCATACGGAAACTTTTTAGGTCCTCAATAACTCGTTTCTCATCACTTCAAGTTAACCCTTGAATGTGAAATGGTAACTTACTTTCTAACCAAAAGTCATGTAACATTGAACCTCATTTGATTGATACGTTCAGTTTCTTTTGAACAAATCGAGTGAGAGAATGTTTTATACTTCATCAAACGCATTACTATCCTATTGGCGCGGCCATGAATTTAATCCTTCAATAAACGACTTCGTTCTCAATCTCTTCAAGTTTGAAACCTTAATGTGAATTGGATAACGTAGTTCTAATACAAGTCATGTACAAAAAAACCAGTGAACTTCATTTTTTTGATCCTTCAGTTCTTTGGAAAAAATCGATGAGAACAAGTTTCTTGCGGACCGAATAATTTTTCATGGACGCGGATTAGGACTTAGTAAGGCGTATTGGATGAAGTATAAGAACCCTTCACTTCAATCTATTTGTTCCAAAAGAACTGAACGTATCAAGCCAATGATGGTTGACTGTTACATGACGTGCTTGCTGTTATAACCTAAGTTATCCATTTCACCTTCAGGTTTTACTTGAACTTATAGAACGACGTTTATTTAGGACCCACTCATTTCATGCCGTAGAACCAGCTCTTCAATCGATTTTCCAAAAGAACTGAAGATCAAGCAAATGAGGGTAACTTTTACATGAACTTGTTCTTAGCAACCAAAGGTAGCAATTTCACATTAAGGGTTTAACTTACGGGTTAGAACGAAGTGTAGGGGGCCTCAAGAAAGCTTCATGCGCGAATTTAGACTAGTCATTCGTTTGGATAAGTATAAGACCTTCACTTCATCGATTTGTTTCCAAAGAAGAAACGTAGCAGCACATGCGGTTCCTGTTCCTTGACTTGTTGTTAGAACCAAAGTGTATCCATTTCAACCTTCAGGTTTTTAACTTAAGTGATAGACAAGTTTAATTGATGACCCAATAAGCTTCATAACGCGTAATTAGGACTTAATAATGCTTTGGATAAGAAGTTAAGAACCTTTACTTCATCGAGTTGTTTCCAAAAGAACTGAAGTATCAATCACATGAGGTTGTCCAATGTTACATGACTTGTTGTAAAACTAAGTATCCCTTTCACGTTCTGGGTTTTTTTTAACATGAGGAGAGAAACGAAGTGTATTGAGACCCAATATGCTTCAATTTACGCGTAATTTACAGACTTTAATAATGCGTTGGATGCGTATAAACCTTCACTTCAATCGACTTTGTTCCAAAAGAACTGCACGGTTCAAGCAAATGATAGGGTTTACTGTTACATGACTTGTTGTTAGAACCTAATTATCCATTTCACTATGTCATGGTTTTACTTGAGTGATGAAAACGACGTTTTTGAGACCCAAAAGTTTAATGGACGTAAGAACCATCTCTTCAATCGATTTGTTCCAAAAGCACCTGAACGTATCAAGCAATGAGATTAACTTTTAATGACTTGTTCTTATAACAAAGGTATCCATGTTCACATTTCAAGGTTTTAACTTGGAAGTGCTGAAACGAAGTTTATTGAGCATCTATAGTTTCATGGACGCGTAATTATACTTTGTAATGCGTTGGAATAAAGTCTAAGAACTTCACTCAATCGATTTGTTCCAAAAAATCTAAACTAATCAGCCAATGAGGTTGACTTTACATGACTTGTTGTTAGAAATCTACGTTATCACTTTCACATTAGGTTTTAACTTTAAGTGATGAAACAAGTTATTGAGACCCATTAAGTTTAATGGATGTAGAACCTTTCTTTTCAATCTATTTGTTCCAAATGAACTGAACGTTTCAAGGCAATGAGGTTCACTTTACATGACTTGTTTTAGAACAAGTATCCATTTCACCTTCAAGTTTTAACTTGAGTGATTAGAACGCAGTGTATTAAGTCCCCACATAAGCTCATGGACGCCTTAATTAGGACTTAGAATGCGTTGGAATGAAGTATAAAGAACCTTCACTTTCAATCGTTTTGTTCCAAAGGAACTGACCTAATCACGCAAATAGTATTTACTTGTTAATGACTTGTTGTTAGAAGCTAATCATCTATTTTACCTTCATGGTTTTTAACTGAAAGTGATGAGAACAAGTGTATCGGGTACCCATAAGCTTCAATGGACGCTTAATTAGACTTCATAATGCGTTGGATGAAGTATAAAACCTTCTCTTCAATCGATTCATGTTCCAAAGAAACTTAACCGTTCATCAATGCGGTTCACTTTACAATGACTGGTTGTAGAACCTAAGTTATCCCTTTCACATTCAAGGTTTTAACGTTAAGTGATGGAATGATTTTAATTGAAGACCCTAATAAGTTTCATGGACGCGAATTAGCTTAGTAGCGTTGGTGAAGTATAATACCTTCTCCTTCAATCGATTTTTTCCAAAAAAACTGACTATCAGCATGAGGTTCACTGTTACTGACTTGTTGTTAGAACCAAAGGTATCCATTTCACCTTTAAAGTTTTAACTTAAGTGATGAGAACGAAGTGTAATTTGAGACCCAATCCCTTCATGGACGCGTATTAGACTTAATAATGCGTTGGATGAAGTATAAGAACGGCACTTCAATCGATTTGTTCCAAAATGACTGACCTTATCAAGCAATAAGGTTCCCTGTACTTGCCTTGTTGTTAGAACCAAGGTATCCATTTCACCTTCAGGTTTTAACCTTAAGTGATGAGAAACGAAGTGTATTGATGATGTGGGCCAGGATGTCATTGAAGAGGAGAATTTGGCCAAGACGAATCTTAATGAATTGAAAAATACCAATGGACCTATCATTGGAGCTCGGGCCAGAAGCTTCCAAGACGAAGGAAGTCCCCAATAGACTGATTTCAGGCCCACGACCACTGGAAGAAATTGGCGTTAAGTTATTATTGTGTGCAATAACAATGTGTTTGATTAGGCCCAAATGATCAATAATTAGCGAAGAAGTCTCTAGAAAGAGTATTTCGAAGTGACCTATCACCTAGGCATTTAATAGTCATAGGAAGGCCAAGGGGTGTTGTTGATGGTTTCGCAAAGAGCAACAACTAGACCATCTTAGTAGCAAGGTCTTTCTTATTTTTTCAAGCTATTTCATTGTCTTTCTAGACTATTTCTTGTAGACCTTAATACTTTGTCTTCATTCATTGTCAAGGCACAAACTTAATGAAAATTATCTTGGTTATAATTTCCTCCACACTGTTCTTCTGAGAACTTGTTGAAAATTTCAATGCCACCCTTGATTTCCCACTTATATATTGGTCTGTCTCTTTGCATAGCAACGGGGTCCATATTCCATTTGACTATGATACTATTTTTCTGGTGTGTCTAACCACGATCATTAGTCTAATGGAACTACTATTGGAGAGAACGAAAAGGTCTGCATGAGCTTACCGAGAAGTGATTCCATCTAGTGACGTGGTCTCCACTTTGTTTGAGGTTTGCATCTTTGGTACAGAGCAACCCCATTGAGGTCTGTTTAAGCGTCTGAATTCTTCCATTCTTTTTATTTCAATTTCTCTTGTGTTCTCCTAATTTTCATATCTTGGTCTCGCCTCCCATTGCTATTATTATAAAAAAAAAAAAAAAAAAGAAAATAAAAAAAAAGAGAAAAAAAAGAAAGAGAAAAGAAATTTCTCTTATTCTGTTATCATTATTTTTTTTGTGTTTCAAAATCCGTGTATCATCTTATTTGTGACCATATTTCTTCCATCCTCTTTATGTTGCATCCCATTACTTCATCTTCTGATGTAGCAAAGGAGCAACTAAGACATCAAGACAATAGGGAGTCAGATCCATTGATGATATAGAGGACCAATGCAGATCAAGACCGAGAAATAACAAAGACTATACAATTTTAAATCAAGCCATCCAGAAAGGAATCATCACAAAATGCACGAGCAATATCACTAGTGTTGATGAAGAACAGGATTGGAAAAGAAGCTCCAAGCTAAGCCCAACGAAGTCTACAAACTAGACTTCTCACATGTCACCCAACATGGCACTACTCTATCCCAAGAGTTTTTTAACTTCAAAGTTCTTACAAGTCCACACCATTGGCTAGGCCCCACAATCTGATACTCGAGACTCACTTTACTTAAACTAAGTCCGCGGAAGCGCCCACACACAAGGCCACCATCCCTTGCACCACTTTCCAATTTTCCTTCTCTTATTTTTTGAAACTTTTCTATGGTCGAATTAGGATATTTTTGGATTCGTTTTCTAATTATGTTTTACCTATTAGTTTTCCTCCCTTTGCCCTATTTAAGGGAAGGCTTGTACTAGTTTTAGGGACTTTTGAATAATTGATTTTATTAAGCTTTGTGCTTTGAGGTGATATCCTTAAATTCTCTTCTTAGTTTCTTGGGATTAGAACTTGATCGTCTTCAAGTGATTCTTGAAAAGAGCAACTTTATAGCTTAGGTCAACCACGTTTTGGTTCCGGGTCTAGCTACTTTTTCTGATAACTTTGGTTCCAGCGCTATCGATCGATTGGGGTCAAGTTCTTCTTCTATTCTTTCGAATCATAAAGGCATATTCCCTTTGAATTCCGTATTGCGTGTTGGGTCTAAGATCTCTAATAGCTTAGGTTCATATCAATCTTAACTAAGAAATCTATTTTTAAGAAGTGTGTTTGTTTTCATTTGTTTTGCTTTGATATTTACCTTGCTTAGTTTTCTCAAGAACTTTGAGGAGGACAGTGGTGGAAAGGCAAGAGTGGGGATCTTATTAGAGGAATAGCCTAATCTATGTGAGTAAACCATGCTCAAGAACCATATTGAGTTTTTACACGTGAGGGCGAGGGTGAGGTCCCTTTTTTTTTTTACTTACACTTTAACACAGCTTTTTTTTTACACATGTCCGCAAAGCAGTGCAGCAATGCCATGGATAGCAAATTTTGATCTCAAGCCATCAGCAACATTCCATGGATGAACGTCCATTTGAAGAGATTCAGTCGTGGATCGTACTGATGAACGATTAATCAAATTTCACAAGGTGTCAACTGCCCGGAAAAAGACACCAAATAGGCGACCCTTCGTTACTGCAGTTAATCCCTGGGTGATTCTGCGGAAGCGATGAGCTTTTGACGACGTGCACTCCATAAGACAAACTAGAAGAGATCATCGGCCAGACACAAAGATGTCAATACCGAGAAGAATTTTGCCGACAACAACAAAGGTGCAATCAAACTCTCTATCACATCATTTCAGGTAAAGTGATCCGGATTTTACATTGAAGGGTAACAAAAGGTTGAACTTGTTTTTGATTGTCATAAACTATTCAGATGAAAAAAAAAGTTAACTTGCAGCTGTTTCTTTCATTGATTAAAGCAATGCTTGGTGGTACCCAGTGCTCCTAACCCAACGACGAATACGAAATCCAATCGACAATTGGGGAAGACATGAAAGCTATCATGATAGAAGGTTTGTTTCTTCACATTATTATAGAGATTTAACACTTAAAATTGCAAGACCTTACAGGATTCAATCTGTTGAGGAGTACCTAAGAGATGGAAATTCCATGATTTGTGCCAAGTTGAGAGATCGAGACTCAACCATGCTCATTCATTTGGTGGTCTCCATCGTGAATTGCAAATATTGTAGAATGGAGCACTACGTGGGAACTTGGAAGGTTGTCCACATGGCCTGACGGTTGAAAGACAAGCTCAAAAGAGGAGGAAGAATCAAACCTCCAAGCCCGAAACTTTTACCTTCTTTGAGTGGGGAATCAAAATGGAATCTACATAAGGTAAGAAGGAGCAGTGCTTCCAAGCCAAAAGATGAAAAGTGATGGCCAAGCAGGTTGAAAAAGGTACTAGTTATACCCCAACCCAAAGAATCGAGATATTAAGTGTTTTAAATGTCATGGAATTGGTCATATTTCTTCACAATGCCTCAAAATAAAAGAACTATGACTTGTTAAATAAGGAGATATTGTTTTTTGAAGACGAAATTATAATGAAGCTATGCCACCACTTGAATAAGATAGTGATACCGAACGGCAGTTGTTGGCCAAGCGCTTAGTCGTTCTTCGACCCTCCATGTTCAAACTATAGAAGATGATGACCGTCAACAACGTGAGAACATTTGTCTATCGCGCCTGCCGATGGTATCGAGGAACAGGTTTTTGGTTTCATCATAGATGGACGAGTTTGTGTGAATGTTGCAAATAAAATCAGGTGGGTTGACAACTTGGTTAACGCCGAAAACACCCTCGACCATATCCGTGCTCCAATTGCTAATGAAATTGGAGAATGAGTTAACAAACAAGTTCCTTGTCTCATTTTCAATTGGCAAATTCAGATGAATTCTTGTGATGTTGGTTCTATGCAAGCAAGTCATTATTGCTGGGAGACCATGGCAATTTGACAGACGCACCACCCATGATGGATACAAAATCGGTACAGCTTTACAGGATGGACAAGTAGTACTCTCGCTCCTGCTACCACCCCTCAATTTTCGGGGAAAGAGCAATGCCAAATTAAAAATCTGTCCAGCTAATACAAAACAATGTGAGAGTGAGCAGGAGAGTTCAAAGAAAGTGAGAGAGAAGGAAAATGTGAACAGAATAGGAAACGATCAGTGCCACTGAAAAAGAAAAAAGGCAGTGAATTTCCTTGCAAAAGAGAGAGAGATTAAGAGTGGCTTCAATCAGAAACACTGAGGTTGATCTTGTACAAGAGGCTTATTTCTTAACACTATCTGATAATTCTTTGCTTACTGGTAGCAGTTGCTCTCTTTGCATAATTTGTGAAGATGCTCTTCCTGAGAACACCCAAGGATTGCCCCGATAGAGGCTTGAGCATCGAATTGACTCATTCCCGGAGCTACCCATTCCTAATCGCCCGAACTATCGAAGTAATCCAGAAGCAACAAAGAACTTCAAAGGCAATATTTCCGATCTCTAAAGCCAAAGGACTGTTCGAGAAAGCATGAGTCCATTGCGTTTCCTGTCTTGTTGGTCCCCAAGAAAGATGTAACTTGGAGAATGTTCGTCGCTGTCCGGCAATCAAGAAACTCACGGTACAGTATCGACATCCATAACCTCTCTTAGGATGACATGTTGATGAATTGCATGGTTCCATTATCTTTTCACCGATTGATTTAAAAAGGCGTTATCATCCATTCGTATGCAAGAAGGTGATGATGGAAAACTGCTTTCAAAACAAAACTGGTGTGTATGAGTGGCTGGTAAGCTTTCGGGGGGGGGTTGACTAACGCACCAAGTACTTTTAATCGTTTAATGAATCATGTTTGGCGTGCTTACATTGGAAATTTTGTTGTTATTTATTTTTGATGAATTCTATTTACGCCAAACCTTTGAATGAACATCATTGAACCACCTGAGATGTTTTACTTATGTTTTGAAACATGAAAATTGTTTGCTAACTTTAAAAAGTGCAGCTTTTGCAAAGACAAGGTTGAGTTTCTTGGTTTTTTGTTGTAATTCCAAAGGGTGGAATAATGAAGAGAAATTCAGGCTTCCAAGAATGCCTACAGCCCACAACCACTGAAGTTATAAGTTTCCATGGTTTGGCTGTATTCTATCGAAGTTTTGTTCAAAACTTAGCAACCAAACGTTGCTGCTCCATTGAACGGAAATTTATCAGAAAGTGGTTGGTTCCAAATGGGGTGATTCACAAGAGAAGCTTTCAACACTTTAAAAGAAAAGTTAAGTACTTCTCCTTTACTTACTGCTCTTACCAGATTTTTCCAAAGCCTTTGAAAATCGAATGTGATGCTTCCGGTATTGGTATAGGTGCTTACTTATGCCAGACAAGAACCCATTGCCTATTTCAGTGAGAAACTTAATGTAGTTGCTTTGAATCCTCCACCTATGACAAGAACCTTGTTGTAACAGTGAAACGTATGTTGCTGATACGTTCAGTTCTTTTGGAACAATCGATTGAAGTGAAGGTTCTTATACTTCATCCAACGCATTATTAAGTCCTAATTACGCGTCCATGAAGCTTATTGGGTCCTCAATACACTTCGTTCTCATCACTTCAAGTTAAAACCATGAAGGTGAAATGGATAACTTAGCTTCTAACAACAAGTCATGTAACAGTGAACCTCATTTGCTCCATACGTTCAGTTCTTTTGGAACAAATCGATTGAAGTGAAGGTTTTTATACTTCATCCAACGCATTACTAAGTCCTAATTACGCGTCCATGAAGCTTATTGGGTCCTCAATAAACTTCGTTCTCATCACTTCAAGTTAAACCTTGAATGTGAAATGGATAACTTAGGTTCTAACAACAAGTCATGTAACAGTGAACCTCATTTGATTGATACGTTCAGTTCTTTTGGAACAAATCGATTGAAGAGAATGTTTTATACTTCATCAACGCATTACTAAGTCCTAATTACGCGTCCATGAAACTTATTAGGTCCTCAATAAACTTCGTTCTCATCACTTCAAGTTAAACCTTGAATGTGAAATGGATAACTTAGTTTCTAACAACAAGTCATGTAACAGTGAACCTCATTTGCTTGATACGTTCAGTTCTTTTGGAACAAATCGATTGAAGTGAAGGTTCTTATACTTCATCCAACGCATTACTAAGTCCTAATTACGCATCCATGAAGCTTATTGGGTCCTCAATACACTTCGTTCTAATCACTTTAAGTTAAACCTTGAAGGTGAAATGGATAACTTAGCTTCTAACAACAGTCATGTAACAGTCAACCTCATTTGCTTGATCGTTCAGTTCTTTTGGAACAAATCGATTGAAGTGAAGGTCTTATACTTCATCCAACGCATTACTAAGTCCTAATTACGCGTCCATGAAGCTATTGGGTCCTCAATAAACTTCGTTCTCATCACTTCAAGTTAAAACCTTGAATGTGAAATGGATAACTTAGGTTCTAACAACAAGTCATGTAACAGTGAACTTCATTTGCTTGATACGTTCAGTTCTTTTGGAACAAATCGATTGAAGTGAAGGTTCTTATACTTCATCCAACGCATTATTAAGTCCTAATTACGCGTCCATGAAGCTTATTGGGTCCTCAATACACTTCGTTCTCATCACTTCAAGTTATAACCATGAAGGTGAAATGGATAACTTAGCTTCTAACAACAAGTCATGTAACAGTGAATCTCATTTGCTGATAAGTTCAGTTCTTTTGGAACAAATCGATTGAAGTGAAGGTTCTTATACTTCATCCAACGCATTACTAAGTCCTAATTACGCGTCCATGAAACTTATTAGGTCCTCAATAAACTTCGTTCTCATCACTTCAAGTTAAAACCTTGAATGTGAAATGGATAACTTAGGTTCTAACAACAAGTCATGTAACAGTGAACCTCATTTGCTTGATACGTTCAGTTCTTTTGGAACAAATCGATTGAAGTGAAGGTTCTTATACTTCATCCAACGCATTACTAAGTCCTAATTACGCGTCCATGAAACTTATTAGGTCCTCAATAAACTTCAATCTCATCACTTCAAGTTAAAACCTTGAATGTGAAATGGATAACTTAGGTTCTAACAACAAGTCATGTAACAGTGAACTTCATTTGCTTGATACGTTCAGTTCTTTTGGAACAAATCGATTGAAGTGAAGGTTCTTATACTTCATCCAACGCATTATTAAGTCCTAATTACGCGTCCATGAAAAAAAAAAAAAAAATACGTGATAAGACGTCGGTTAGGAGAACCCAAAGCTTCTTGACCCGTAATTAGACTTAGTAATTGCCGTTTGATAAAGTAAAGAACTTCACTTACAATCGATTTCTTCCAAAAGAACTGAACGTATCAAGCAAATGAGGTTCACTGTTACATGACTTGGGATAGAACCTAAGTTATCCATTTAACCTTCAAGGTTTTAACTTGACGTATGAACACACATTTATGAGGTGTAAAAGCTTCATGGACGTGTAATTAATATTAGTAATACGTTTGATGAAGTATAAGAAACTTCACTTCAATCGATTTGTTCCAAAAGAACTGAACGTATCAAGCAAATGAGGTTCACTGTTACATGACTTGGGATAGAACCTAAGTTATCCATTTAACCTTCAAGGTTTTTAGGTTGACGTGTGAGAACGCATGATGGAGGCTCTATAGTTTCATGGAGCGCAACATTAAGACTTATTATGCTTTTTGTCAAAGAATAAGAAATTTCACTTCAATCGATTTGTTCCAAAAGAACTGAACGTATCAAGCAAATGAGGTTCACTGTTACATGACTTGGGATAGAACCTAAGTTATCCATTTAAACCGTCAAGGTTTTCAATTGACGTGAATGAGAACGACCGTGTATGGAGGACCCAATAGCTTCATTTGACGCCGCAATTAATATTCATGTCCCTCTAGTACTTGCGTTTGATGAAGTATAAGAAACTTCACTTCAATCGATTTGTTCCAAAAGAACTGAACGTATCAAGCAAATGAGGGTCACTGTTACATGACTTGTGGTTAAATGCTCAAGTTATCCTGTCACCATCAAGGTTGTAACTTGACGGATGAGAACGACTGTAATGCGGTTCCCAATAAGCTACATCCGATGCGGATTAAAATTAGTAATCGCTTTGATGAGTATCAGAAACTTCACTCAATCGATTTGTTCCAAAAGAACTGAACGTATCAAGCAAA
>CM039507.1:81372-110183 GCA_022432975.1 Begonia masoniana
GCCTTTGTCCGTTTAGTGGCCGGAAGAGGATTTTTTATTGAAGTCATCCGCCTTGTCGTTTTAGCGAGCGTAGGACTTATTTGTTACCCTCATCGCCTTATCGTCTGTGAGCGGTTGCGTAATTCTTTTTATCATCCGCTTGTCGTTTAGCGAGCGGTGGAGTAATTCGTTTACTCATATCCTTGTCCGTTTTGCGGCGTGGAGTACTTCTGTTTATCTCCGCCTTGTTCTTTTGCGAGCGTGACTTCGTCTTGTAAACAATTCCGCTCTTGTCCGTTTGTGACCGTTGGCTGATTAATTTGTTCAACACATTTCGCCTTACCTTAATCACATGCTTAAATACTAAATACCCTAGATTTAGGGATATCTCCAAACAATTTCACTCAATGCTTTCATTATTTTCATACTAAAACGTAATCAATTAACAATATTAACATACATACATCACAAAACCATTTAGACTTAACATCATTTAGTCAACATAATTTACTTAGTAGTTATCCAGTTATGTGATAAAGGATATAAAGTGATTTTTAAGTCGAATTCTTGCATAATTAAGATGCTTCAAAATGGACGAAATTCGGTTTTTCTCTATAGGAAAGATAGATTTACATTATTGCTAGATGATATTTGCTGTGCTGATTGAAAATCCTTTGCTTTTAATTCGTCCCAAGATTCTTGTATTGGGGCCTAGGAGATTAGGACATGTTTATGGATACTTTTGCTAAGATTACTAGAGATTTCGTAAGAGGAAATCCCTAAGTTATCCTTTGAGAATGATAAATTTCTGGTGAAGCGTTTCCAAATTTAAGCAGAGTCTAAAGTTCCTGCCATCGCAGAATGCAATTTCAACTACTAAGCCTCTCCAACTCCTTGCATATGGCCCTCTTCGGTCCTTCCCATTCGAAAGTTTATATTTCAAATCTTAATGCCTCCTCTTTTGCCCTCGCCCCACTTGAATGAACATTCTCTTCATCACATCGTGAGCGGTGGCTTCCACAGGCTAACGTCCCTTCACATCGCCGGTGCAGCTAGCAAGTCCATGACAACTTCGCACATGTCCAATAGTCTCTAGTTGGCCATTCTTGAATTCTGAAACCTTGTCATTGTCACACTGGATTCCCTGCGCGCTAACAATAAAACCAAGAAAACAAGCTGGTCGGCAATTCAAAAAGTGCCTTGCCCTGTTTAGGCGTACAATTTCTCTTTCCTAAGAACTTCAAAACCGCTCTCAAAAAATGGGAAAAACTGTGTCATGCAGATTCTCAACCTATATAGTAAATTCATCAAAGTATACAACTTACAATTTTCTAATAACGTACGACAAAACATGATTCCTCAAGCGCATGAAAGTACTAGTTGCATTGTTAACCCCCTGGCCTGACCTTCCACTAGAACATTCATGTTTTGTTTTAAAAACGCCGTTTCCCCCTCAGTCTCCTTCATTCTCTATCGATGTACCACTCTTATCAATCGTTGAAAAGACAACGAACTAACCCATCAGCATAATCCTCTAAACAGAGGAAAGGAAAAAATACTTACCGTGATATTGTTGATGGCAGCGCAGCAAATAGTGCCCTTTGCCATGTTCCTCCTTCGTAGGAACCAAAAGAACGGGAACAGCGCCCCGGACTATGCTCTCCCTCACGTTACCCCTTCTCCATCAAGTCTTCCACTGACGCTGTAAAACTCTTTGTCTCCTCGGTTGTGCGCTAGCTTGCCTTTTCGAATGGAGGCTCTCCAGGTACAAGTCAATCTTGTGCTCAATCCCACGAATGGGTGGCAACTTTTGGAAGCCTCATCGGGAATACGATCACTCAAGTCCTACAAAAGCAACAACCAGACTTGAAGGGACAAATCTACTTGTTAGTATTCAAACATCTTCCACTTTTACGAGAAGGATCATTTGCTTTTTTGTGGATAATAAGAGGAGAAAGAGCGGCTTGTTTAAATCCTCTTGTTGCAAAGAGATTCTTTGACATGGTGAACGCTCTGGTTTTTCCCTCTCTGGTTTTTGCTTGTTTCCACCTTTTTCTTGTCTTGTTCACTGACATGAGCCCGCAGCGAAGAGGCAGACAGTGTGCTCGATTTCTGCAACCGGTTTGATCTGCAAAGACCTCTCTCGGGGATAGGTACTAACGTGATTGGCTTCTGTTTTATGGTGCATGAATACTTGTTGGTTACATCATTTTTGCCTCTCTGACTTCGGGTCAATTGCCACATGTCCTTCCAACAGGATTTACTAGCTTGCATCGTTACCAACATCGCACTTCACTTCGTCTTCAATACTTTCCAAGCCGAATGGTACCACCACTTGCTTGTGCCACGTACCTCCCCGCTATCTCAACCTGCACTTGTAAGGTTCTGGATGTTTCCAACGTTTAAAAGATCCCCAATTTCTCCACCAATAGAAACTACCCATTGGTACAACTTCACCGCCGTCACTAGACGCTGCACACTTTGTCTTTCACGTGGCACCTGGTGTGGGAAAATATCTTTCTCCGGTCTGCACATTATCATCTTCCGTCCTCTTTTATCTGCACACGTCAAGGCACTCCATGGCAACAAAAGGAACGAATCTCCGTTGGCAGCTCCTACCTCCTTCATCATCCTGTAAACATACTCAATGATGGCATATCTGAGTCACCCTCTCTCACTAGCCTCTGCTCGATCCTTCCACCTCACCGCAACAACCATCACATCGCTTATTTGGGCATTACTTGCAATATGTCCCTCTCCCAAGACCTTTGAAACACTTGATCTCACTAGAGCGATTGGTGTATGCGTTGGTTTGGCTTGTTGGGGAGGCTAATTTTGTTACCCCGCTGTCCAACTTACCCTTAGAAGTGGAGGGACTCTCTTCTCTTCTCAGATATTTGGTTTCCAAGGCGTTTGGTTCGAACTATGGTGACGGTTACACTACGTCGTTGCGCTGTCTCTCCTACCTTCAGAGGACAGGTGAACCAATTCTTCAATCTCGACGTATGTTGTACTCAACCTCGTCCACGATCTCACTCGATTCAACCCCCTCAAGAATCTAGACATTGTTGCTTCTCGATCCTCTTCGCAATGGCCGTATCATCGTCCTCTCCAGATCCTTTGTATTTCTCCACACTCCGTTAATGACCTAAGATATTAAGATCTTAGACCCAACCACGCATACGGAATTCCAAGGACTAATCTTTATTTGCTTCAAAAGAATAAGAAGAAGGAACTTGACCCCAATCGATAGCTATCGATGGAAACCAAAGGTATAGAAAAAGTAGCAGACCCGAACCAAACCGTTGTTTGCGACCTACAGCTATCAAGTTCGATCTTTTCAAGAATACACTTGAAGAGATCAAGTCTATCCAAGAACCAAGAAGGCAATTATAAGGGAATCATCACCTCAAAGCAAAAGCTTAATAAAAATCAATTCATCAAAATCTCTAAAATCTATTACAAGCCTCCCTTAAATAGCAAAGGGATAAAAAACTAATAAGTTACTACCATAATAGAAATAATCAAACATATCCCTAATTAGACACTAGAACAGTTTCCATGAATAAGAGAAGGAAAATTGGAAAGTGTTGCAAGTGATGTTGGCCGCGGACTTAGGTTTAACGTAACGTTAGTCCTAGAGTTTATTCGCTTGTGGCCTAGCCCAATGGTGTGGCACTTGTAAGAACTTTGAAGTTGAAAAACTCTGGGCTAGTATGCCCTGTTGGGTGAACCATGTGGGAAAGTCTTTATTTTTGAGACTTCGTTTTGGGCTTCTTTTCCAGTCCTTGCTTCTTCATCAACACTTAGTAATATTATTGCTCGTTGCACATTTTGTGATGATCCTTTCTTGGATGTCTTGATTAAAATTTGTAGTCTTTTGTTTATTTTCTTCGTTCTTGATCTCGTCATTGGGTCCTCCTATATTCATCAATGGATCTTGGCTTCCCTATTGCTTCTTGATTGTCCTTAGTGCTCCTTTGACTACATCCTTCCCTCCCTCCTTCGACAATATTCGTCCTCGAATCTGCATCAACACAGATCCTTCACAACATTAAAAGTAGCCTTACATTACTCATATTCGCTCGGTATATCAATGCTTTAATCTTGTCATTGATGCGTTCCAACACTTGGAAGGGACCGTCTCCTCGCGGTTGTAATTTAATTCTTTCTCCGCGCCGCAACATCCTCCTTTCGTAGATTTCGCACCCACACCCAATCTCCGGTTCAAAAAGGATTTCTTTTCTATCTTGTGGCTTGTCGCGCAATGCTCGTTCCTTTGTATAATGTTTTCCTCGACCCTTCGAGTGTATTCGCTTACGAATCAGCTTTCTTTTTCCCTTTAAATCAACCATTCAGATAAAACGGTAAGTAACTCAGCGGTGTAAGAGGGTTTAAAGCCACCAATTTCACATGTGAGTAAGAAAACTATATATATGAACAACGTCGTATGTGTAAAGCGAACTCAACCTTTGTCAAGCCAATTTTCCATTGTTTTAAATTCTAGAATTTATTGCTCGCAACAAAGTCATTAAAGTTCCGATTCACTACCTCGGTTTTTGTCCCTTCCGTGTGGGGGTGTGCACTGTGGACAAACACAATTTTGTACCTAGCTTAGTTCCATAAGGTTCTCCAAAAGTGACTTAGAAACTTCACATCCCGATCACTAACATTGTTCTAGGGTAAGCCATGGAAACTCACAATTTCTTTAAAAATAATCCGCTATATGTGTAGCATCATTAGTTTTAGAACATGCATAAATGTGCATTTTTAAATAACTCGATCCACACCACAAAATACTACCTTACCTCCTGGTTTTCTTGTAAACCTAACACAAAGTTCCTGGAATATCCGTCCAAGGTGATCAGGCACGGTAAAGACTATACAATCCTATGGTTTGATCTTTGACTTGCCTTCCTACATTCAATGCATCTTTCACAATAGTTATACCTCAGCTTCATTTTTGGCCAAGAAATGTTCCTATCAGACATTCAAGTTTATGTCACTTCAAAGTGTCCCCCGTAATCCTCCACCATGTGTTTCTCTAACAACATTCACAGTAATGAGGCATTTAGTATACAAGTTTATCCGTTCGAAATAAATACCCATCTGTCTATAATAATCAGCACATCATTTTCTCCAACTCTCCATACATGACAAAATTCGTATATCTTATTCATACACGCCTTATAAATTAAAATCCTAACAATTTAGCTTGTAAGAGAAGTGATTAACAACTTCCTCCTTGACAACGCATCAGCGACTACGTTGTCTTGACTTTGTTGTAATGGATGACAGCTGGAAAGGTCTCGATGAATTCCATCCACTTGGCGTAGCCTTTGTGCAATTTACCTTGTGACTTTAGTGCTTCAAACTCTCGTGATCGGAATGAATAATAAAGTCCTTGTGCCAAAGTAGTGTTGCCAAGGTTTGTAACGTCCTTACCAAAGCAGAGTTTCCTTGTCATCATGTTTGATATTTAATGCCCGCTCCACGACTTTTTCCTGAAGTAGCAGCGGCTTCATTTCTGCATCAAAACCCCTCCAATTCCCTTTCCCGACGCGTCACATTCGATTTCAAATGTTTAATCAAATTTGTAAAACTATAAGGTGGAGCATTAGTTAGTTTCCATTTTAACAATAAACGCTTGTCATGTACGTCGTCCAGTTAAATGCATATTCTTTTTACTACTCATTCATAGTGCCGCAATGTGCTCAAGTCTCTTACCAATCTCCTATAAAAGCTAGCCAAGCCATGAAAGCTACGTACCTCATTGCTTCTTTTGGTGCCATTCCTTGATTGCTCTTATCTTTTCCTCACTACGATACCCCCTTTGAGCTAACTAACAAACCAGAGAAAACTACCGATTTCCATGCAAAGTACACTTTTTAGATTAGCATACAATAGATTCGATTTTAACACACTAAATACGATCCAAAGCTTAACATGTTCGGTCAATGACTTACTATACACAAAATCTCATCAAGTAGACCACAACCATTTTCCCAACTAATTGCCTTAAAACATGATTCATCAATCTCATAAACGTGCTCGGTGCATTAGATGAGTCCAGCGACGGCCTAACCAACCATTCATAAAGACCATATTTTGTTTTAAAAGCTGTTTTCCATTCATCTCCTTGTTTCATGCGAATTTGGATAATATCCATAGCTTTAAATAATTTGGAAAACATACATCACCATACAGTTCTCAAGCTACAGCAAAGACGGGAATAGGTGCCGATAGCTTTACCGTAATTTTAGTACCAGCCCTCGACCACGTCGACTCACATTCTCCAAGTGCCGTCCTTTTTTTTTTTTTTTGTTTTTTTTTTTTTTTGTTTTTTTTTTTTTTTTTGTTTTTTTTTTTTTTGTTTTTTTTTTTTTTTGTTTTTTTTTTTTTGTTTTTTTTTTTTTGTTTTTTTTTTTTTGTTTTTTTTTTTTTGTTTTTTTTTTTTTTGTTTTTTTTTTTTTGTTTTTTTTTTTTTGTTTTTTTTTTTTTGTTTTTTTTTTTTTGTTTTTTTTTTTTTGTTTTTTTTTTTTTGTTTTTTTTTTTTTTGTTTTTTTTTTTTTTTTTTTTTTTTGTTTTTTTTTTTTTTTTTTTTTTTGTTTTTTTTTTTTTCTTTTTTTGCTCTCTTTATTTATGACTTTTCTCTCATCGCTTTTATTGTCTCCTCTTTCCGTTTTAGCCTTTTTCTTCTCTTCTTTCATGCATTGAATTTTTCGACTACGACATTTTTTTGTCATTTTTGGAATCTCTGTTGGCAATCCTCTCTTGATCCAAGCTTGCTTCCCACGGTGGTAATGGTTTTAGTATTTAACAACCTCCCATTTGAGTAAGCGAATACTCATTTTTGTAGCCGTTATGCTTAACCGTTCTATCATATTGCCATGGTCTCCCCAATAGGATGTGAGTTGCTTGCATTGGCACTAGTACTCACCCAAATCTCATCTTTGTACTTTCCGATTGATAATGTGATGTTTACTTGTCTTGTTACCTTAATTTCGCCACAATCGCTCAACCATTGCATTTGTACGGCTTTGGTTGTCGCTTGGTTTGCAATTTAACTTTTGGACCAATAATGTACTAGCACAGTTGTGGCAACTTCCGCTATCGATGATCATGCTACATACCTTGTTGTAGTTCATGACAACCTAGTCTGAAAAAGTTTTTCCCTTTGGGCTTTGTCGTCGTCCTCCTTAATTTGTACACTTAAGGCTCTCCTGTGACGAATAAATCTCCTTTGACCGGTTCCTCCACGTCTACGTCACTACAATCTTCGAGTGATGGCATCTCGTTATCGCTTGAACTCACACTTTCTATATCACCATTCTCTAAAAAGACCAGTGCACCGCTTCATTGGGACAATTTGATGCAATGTGCCCAATTCCTTGGCATCGATAAACTTGACTTCTCTAGTCCGAGTTAGTGTGGAACCTCGCTCTTTCCTTTAGGTGGGTTGAAGTATTAGCGACGATTTTTCCTTTGTGGTCCTCCCTCGGGTTTGGCTTCTCTCCTTTCCAATTTGGTTTCCACGACTATTTGACGCTGGTTTACCTTTGCACGTTTTCTTGGCTTTATTTGTCGTCGATGTTGATCTGCCTTGTGTAGTAATTCCTCCATGTCCAAATAGTGTTTAATCTACTATGCGGCAATTTCGCGATACGTCCTCCCACAAACCTGCCATTGTGGGCGTTTTCCCCCTTTTTTTTCGTCCATCCTCGTTAACTCGTCCTTTATCATTGCCATCTCCATTTCCTTTAGAATACTTCCTCCACACTTTTATATCCTTGAGTAAGACCTTGAAGTTTCCGACAAAATCCATATAGTAATATGATGGGACGTACCTTTTTCTCATAATTGTTTTTACACTTTCCCATGTGCGGATTGGGGTTTCTCCGTTTCGTCTCCGAGTTTTGACTAGTTGATCCCAACCAAATGCTGGCAGATCGTTTGAACTCCATTGTGACCAACCTAACCTTTTTTTCCTCCGTGTAGTTTCGATCTCGAGTAAAGAATCGACTTTCCTTTCCCATTCCAATAGGTTCGGGATCACTTTTCCCTTGAAAGGCTGGGATGTTAACCTTGATATCACTACGATCTCCATCTTCTCGATCGTTCCTATCGTATCTTTCCTTTCGGTATGGTTTTTTCATCATGGTCAATATAGTCTCAAACTTTTTCCACGAGGATTTGTAGGTGGAGAACGTATCTCCAAACGTTCCATCCTTCGCTTAGAGAGCCTCGTTTTTGATTCGTGTATGGCTCTGAACATTTTATATCAATCTCTTCTCCTCTCCGCTCATGATTCCGAATTTTCTTTTCTCTTTTTTTTTTTTCATAATAACGCAAATTGTCAATGCGAAATAAAAATCAAATACTGAATTGAAATGCGGAAATTTAAATGACTGAATTGAAATGCGGAAATTTAAATGACTGAATTGAAAGCGAATTTTAAATACTGAATTGACTACATAAATTTAAAATACTATTGAACGAATGTTAATGGACCTCTCCTCTTCCCTCACCCGTGTTACACTCCTTCAATTTCCCTTCACTCGGTTTTCCGCTCCGAAATTTTTGACTTTTATAAGATACTCTCACACTCCTTGTACTTTTACCACTCATCTCTTCTTTTCGGTTTCTTAAATTAGAACCAATCAAGATGTAATCCAACAAGTATAACGTGAAAATTTCAAACTTTCAATACTTAAAAATCCAACTTTCGAGAAATAGATTAAAGTCACACCACTACAGGGGTTATGCTAGAATAGATCTCTGGATTAACTTTTTTTGAGAAGCTTGAATAGTTTCCGGTTGTGAAATCCCTCGTCTAATGAGGTATTCTCCGATGTTGTTTTGAAACCCGGCAAACTTGCAGAATATAAATCCACTTGCGATTCGGAAGCTAGTGTTCGAGACAACCAAAGATATGGCTTTCCGTTGGCAGTACACACGAATTTTCTCGTATTAACAAACGAGACTTTTTTTTTTTTTTTTTTTTTTTTTTTTTTTGAATTTTTTTTTTTTTTTTTTTGAATTTTTTTTTTTTGAATTAAAACGAAAATAGAATAATCGAAAGGTTTTTGTGAGAATAAAAGAAGAATAACACTACAATGATAAAGTAAGCTTCTTTGATCGAAGACCTTCGCTCGGATACCAAATGATATGAACCTAAGATATTAGAGATCTTAGACCCAACACGCGATCCGAATCAAGGGAATAAGTGCCTTATTGATTCAAAGAATAAGAAGAAGGAACTTGACCCCAATCGATAGATAGCGATGGAACCAGTTATCAGAAAAAGTAGCTAGACCCGAACCAAACTCGTTGGTTGAACCTAAGCTATCAAGTTCGATCTTTTCAAGAATACACTTGAAGAAGATCCAGTTCTAATCCAAGAACTTCAGAAGAGAATTATAAGGATCTCACCTCAAAGCAAAAGCTTAATAAAAATCAATTCATTCAAATCTCTAAAATCTATTACAAGCCTCCCTTAAATAGGCAAAGGGATAAAACTAATAAGGTAAAACATAATTAGAATATCAAATATCCTAATTAGACAATAGGAAAGTTTCCAAAAATCAGAGAAAAATGGAAGTGGGTCCAGTGTTGTGGGACAGCGGAACTTAGGTTTAAGTAACGTGAGTCTCGAGTTTAAATTCAGATTGTGGGCCTAGCCCAATGGTGTGGCACTTGTAAGAACTTTGAAGTTAAAAACTCTGGGCTAGAGTAGTGCCATGTTGGGTGACCATGTGGGAAGTCTTTATTTTTGAGACTTCGTTTGGGCTTCGTTTTGGGCTTCTTTCCAGTCCTTGCTTCTTCATCAACACTTAGTAATATATTGCTCGTTGCACATTTTGTGATGATTCCTTTTCTTGGATGTCTTGATTAAAATTTGTAGTCTTTTGTTATTTTCTTCGTTCTTGATCTCGTCATTGGTCCTCCTATATTCATCAATGGATCTTGGCTCCCTATTGCTTCTATGATTGTCCTTAGTGCTCCTTTGACTACATCACTCCGACTCCCTTGCGAAGAGTTTGCAATTTGTTGTGTAGATCACGCCGGTAATGACTCGGTACAAATCGTCGTCGCATCACCCTCTTCATCTCTGCCCAACTCTCAATGGGAAGGTCTCCGTCTGCCTTCGATCGAGACACAACTTGTCCCACCACACTATTGCATACTCTGTAAATTCTATGGCAGCAAGCTTCACTTTCTTTCGCTCGGAGTAGTTGTGTCAATCAAAACCTAGCTCTATTTCCGTTCCCAGTCCAGGTACTCCTCTGGATCACTTTTTCCTCGAAACTCAGGAATCTTCATCTTGATGTTTCCCAAATTTTAATCAAGTCGGCCTCGGTCTTGTCTTGCGCGGTCATTCCCATGTCTTCCACGACTGCCCACGGACACCCTATCAAGATCATCCTCCAAGTTTCTCTCATCAATTTCATCGATCTCTTCCATAGGGAACTGCCTACGCTGGTTTCTTCTCAGTGCATTATGCCCAGCCTGGGGTTGGACTCGTGTCGCAATCTGTTCCACTTGATCAATTCGCTCATTGATCTCATTGAACACTTGTCTCATCAGCCGTCTCATCTCCCCCATGATCGCCTCCATTTGTAAAATTGGCATGTAGCTGGACGTTGGTTGGTCTTCTGCGTCGACATGTTTAGGTATTCTCTACAGAACGTAGAAGGTGAAGTAAAATAGGACCTCACAACACTCCCTCACGTGTTTCATTCGAAAATGTGGAAAATCGCTCA
Source organism: Begonia masoniana (assembly GCA_022432975.1). Classification (NCBI taxonomy): domain Eukaryota; kingdom Viridiplantae; phylum Streptophyta; class Magnoliopsida; order Cucurbitales; family Begoniaceae; genus Begonia; species Begonia masoniana. The sequence goes on from CM039507.1 coordinate 92,115, forward strand.
ATTTCACTCGTGTTGCTCCCAATAATATTGCTTTTACCTTTAGATATGCTCACCCACTCGTGCCTTTTCCACTCGATTTTTTTTTTTTTTTTTTAAGAAAACTAATCAAATAGTAATAAATGAGTTTTCCTACAATAACAAAACTGACAAACCAAATAAAAAGAACAAAAAATAAATAAATATGCAAAATAAGTACTACAATTACGAAACAATAAGAAAGTAAAAGGTGAAGAAATATAGGACCTCACAACACTCCCTCACGTGTTTCACTCGAAATGAAGAAAAATCACTCAATTGCACTCGTGTTTACACTCAATAATATTGGCTGCTACCCTCTAATATGCTCACTCACGTCGTGCCTTTTTCCACTTGAATTCTCTTTGATTTCTTTCGAACTAACCGAATAGTAATGGAAGTTTCACAGAGGCTAACTAACAAGACAAACCAAAATAACAGACACTACAATTAGTGAGAAAAACTAGCTCAACATATCAGAAGATATAGGATGCAAAGGACAATCCCATGAGGTAAGGTAGTTGAATAGATTTAGAGAATCACAATTTTTTTTTTTTTTTTTTTTTTTTTTTTTTTGAATTGGTAACACGATTGTAACAAGAATGGTAACCGAATTGGTACGATACGTTTTTAGTGCCCAAACAACTCGGATTTTACGTTGCATGTATGATTTGGAAAAATAAAAATCTCATCTAACAACTTAAAGAATAACAATTTTGCAATCGGATTGTTACAAGACTTACAACTGTGAATACTTTTGAGCATGCCCAATCCGTGACAGTTTACCAAATATCACTTGAATAAGCAAACAAGATCCGCTTTTTGACGTTTCAATATAGATCGGACAGATCAACGCTACTTCACAAATCATAAGATGCTGTACAATTTTTGTTTGAGGTCTAGAAAATATTCGAATGTTAAATGTTTTACCAGATCGAGTACAACCAGAACGAAATCGACGACAGTTACAAAAATGTAAATTTGAATAGGCAAACAAGATCCGATTTTGACGTTTCAACACAGAATCGGACTAACACGACGTTCTATGAATTCCATATGAAGAGATGTTTTCGTTGGATTGCCATATTTGAATAGAGCGAATCAACAGACAATTGAACAGATTTCAAGACTCAAGAAAACAAATTTCTGAACCACAACAAAACGGAAAGGAGGGATGAACTTGACGAACTCGCTTTGGCTCTGATACCAAATGATGCACCACGCCAACGATGTGACGGGGACCCCGATCAAATATTTGGCGTCGTCGCTAACCCAGAATCTACAAGTTCAAGAGTAAATCCTGTGACCCAAATCGATACAGATCCGAACCTTGGATAAGGAGGACGCCACAACGATATGCTGTTCTTTTGATAAGTCGATTTTGAACGTCCACAAGGAGAACCTTGATAAGTTCGAGTTTCTTCAGAAACGAAAGATGCTCTCACAACTAGATAAAACCTGAATACCTTTTTTATTCAACTAGGAATGAATTTATATGCATGAACACCCCTTCAACCTCATTTGCTTGATACGTTCAGTTCTTTTGAACAAATTCGATTGAAGTGAGGTTTCTTATACTTCATCAATCGCATTACAGTCTTCATACCGTCCATGAAGGGACTGGGGTCCTAAGTAACACGCGTTCTCATCACTTCAAGTTAAACCTTGGAGGTGAAATGGATAACTTAGGTTATGATGTGGCAAGGATGCATTGAAGAGAGTTGGTCCCAAGGAAAATTACTTAATTATTGAAAATACCAATGGATTATCGAACACAAGGAATAAAGAGCATCACGCGAAAGGAAACGAGACGTTGGTGTGAAATTAAAGGAAAAAGAGGTAGACTAGGCCAAGAAGCTTCAAGAAGAAGTCCAAAATAACTTATTTCAAGAACCAAGACCACTTGAAGAAATGGGCCTTAAAGTTATTAATGTGTTACAAATACAAATGGAGTTTGATTAGGCCCAAATTAAGCAAGAAGGCTCTAGAATGAGTAATTTCGAAGTGACATCCACTAGGCATTTAATATTGGCATTGAGAAGGCCAAAAGGTGTTTTGATGGTTTCCAAGAAGGCTGAACCTAGAACCATATTAAAGCAAAGTTCTTTCTCATGTTTTCAAGGCTAGTTAATGCCTTTCTAGACTATTCTTGTAAGCCTATAATACTTGGGTAGTTCGTCATTGTAAGAACACTAGAATGAGAATTATCTTGTGAGAATTTCCTCCAAACTGTTCTTCTGTAGAACTTGCGGAAATTTCAAGTGCAACCACTTGATTTCCAACCTTATAATATTGGTTTCTTGCTCTTCCAATAGCACGGGGTCAATATCCTTTCTTGATACTATTGGTTTTCTGGTTGTCATATACCACGGGTCATTAGTCCTAACTTTGAACTACTATTGGGCGATCCTGAGTTGATTCCATCTATTGACGTTGGGTCTCACAACAATTTTGTTGAGGTTTGCATCATTTGGTATCAGAGACTAGACATCCAATTGAGGTTTTGTTATCGTCTAGTGCTTACTTTCTTTTTATTTCAATTTCCTCTTTGTTGTTGATCCATAATTCATATCTTTGTTCTTGCTCCCATTGATAGTTTATTCAAAAAAAAAAAAAGGCAAAAAAAAAGAGAAAAAAAAGGGACAAAAAAAAAGGGACAAAAAAAAGAGACAAAAAAAAAAAAAAAAAGAAAAGAGGAAAAAGAAATTGCTTTATTCTGTTATCATATATTTTTTTTGTTTCAAAATCCGTGGTATCAATCTTATTGTGACCCTATTTCTTCCATTCCTTCCTTTATTTTGCATCCCATTGCTTTCATCTTCACTAAGAAATCTATATTTTAAGTGTGTTGGTTTCATTTTGTTTTGCTTTGATATTTACCTTGCTTAGTTTTCTCAAGAACTTTGAGGAGGAAGTGAGTGGGAAAAAGGCAAGAGTGGGAGAGCTTATTAGAGGTAAAGCCGAAATTCATGTGAGTAAACACGAGTGCTCGAATAACCATATTTGAGTGTATACACGTGAGGGAGAGGTGAGGTCCTTTTCTTTACACTTTTACACAGATTCTACAACATGTCTGAAGAGAGAAGGTGAAGCAACACCAATGGATAGCAATTTGGTCCATCCAAGCCATGCAGCAACAATTCCAGAGGATGAACGTCCATTTGAAGAGATTCGAGATCGATTGGATCGTAGTGATGAACGCATTAATCAAATTCAACAAGGTGCCATGCCCCAAGAAAGACAGCCAACTAGACGACCCTTCGTTACTGCAGTTAATCCCATGGGCGATATGCTGAAGAGTATGAGGATTTTGACGAAGTAGCCTCCATAAGAAGAGAAAGAGATCATAGGCCAAGACAAAGACGTCGATACCGAGAAAGAAATGTTACCGACAACAACACAGGTGCGATTAAACTCTCTATCCCATCATTTCAAGGTAAAAATGACCCGGACGTTTACATTGAATGGGAACGAAAGGTTGAACTTGTTTTTGATTGCCATAACTATTCGGAGGAAAAAAAAGTTAAACTTGCAGCTGTTTCTTTCACTGATTACGCAATTGCTTGGTGGGACCAAGTGCTCCTAACCAAACGAAGAAATAGAGAAATTCCAATCGACAATTGGGAAGACATGAAAGCTGCTCATGAGACGAAGGTTTGTTCCTTCACATTATTATAGAGATTTACACTTAAAATTGCAAAGCCTTAAACAGGGTTCAAAATCTGTTGAGGAGTACCATAAAGAGATGGAAATATCCATGATTCGTGCCAATGTTGAGGAAGATCGAGAAGCAACCATGGCTCGGTTCATTTGTGGTCTCAATCGTGAAATTGCAAATATTGTAGAATGCAGCACCTACGTGGAACTTGAAGAGGTTGTCCACATGGCTATGAAGGTTGAAAGGCAGCTCAAAAGAGGAGGAAGATCAACCTCCAAGCAAGAAACTTTTACTTCTTGAGTGGGAAGTCAAAATGGGAACTCTACTCTAAGGCAAGAAGAGCAGTCGACTTCCAAGCCAAAAGATGAAAAAGTGATGGCCAAGCAGTTGAGAAAGGTACGAGTTATACCCCAACCCAGAAGAAATCGAGATATAAGTGTTTTAAATGTCATGGAATTGGTCATATTTCTTCACAATGCCAAATAAAAGAACTATGATTTGTTAAATAATGGGATATTGTTTCTGAAGAAGAAAGTGACAATGAAGTTATGCCACAACTTGAAGAAGCTAGTGATACAGAACATGCGGTTGTTGGCCAAGCCTTAGTAGTTCTTCGAACCCTCCATGTTCAAACTATATAAGATGATGACCGTCAACAACGTGAAAACATTTTCTATACGCGCTGCCATGTTAAAGAAAAGGTTTGTGGTTTAATCATAGATGGAGGAAGTTGTGTGAATGTTGCAAGTAAGATGATGGTGGACAAGCTTGGATTAAAGACTCTAAAACACCCTCGACCATATCGTCTCCAATGGCTCAATGAAAGTGGAGAATGAAGGTAACAAAACAGGTCTTGTCTCATTTTCAATTGGCAAATATTCAGATGAAGTTCTTTTGTGATGTGTTCCTATGCAAGCAAGCCATATATTGCTTGGAAGACCATGGCAATTTGATAGACACACCACCCATGATGGATACAAGAATCGAGTACAGCTTTACCAAGGATGGACTAAGATTACCCTAGCTCCGTTACACCCCCATCAGTTTTCGAAGAGCAATGTCAAATTAAAAAATCTGTCACAGCTAATACAAAACAATGTGAGAGTGAGCATGAGGTTCAAAAGAAAGTGAGAGGAGAGAGAAAACCTGTGAGAAGAAGAGAGAAAGAGTCAGGTCCACTCTTGAAAAAGAAACAAAAGCAGTGAATTTCCTTGCAAAAGAGAGAGAGATTAAGAGTGCCTTCAAATCAGAAAAACAATGATGTTGATCTGTACAAAGAGGCTTATTTCTTAACAACTAACACTGATAACCTTTGCCTACTGTAGCAGTGGCTCTTTTGCAAGAATTTGAAGATGTCTTTCCTGAGGAAACGCCACCAGGATGTGCCACCAATAAGAGGCATTGAGCATCGAATTGATTTCATTCCAGGAGCTACCATTCCTAATCGACCCGCCTATCGAAGTAATCCAGAAGAAACAAAGTAACTTCAAAGGCAAGTTGAAGAGCTGCTAGCCAAAGGACATGATATGAACCTAAGATATTAGAGATCTTAGACCCAACACGCAATACGGAATTCAAAGGGAATAATGCCTTTATTGATTCAAAAGAATAAGAAGAGACTTGACCCCAATCGATAGATAGCGATGGAACCAAAGTTATCAGAAAAAGTAGCTAGACCCGAACCAAACTCGTTGGTTGAACCTAAGCGATCAAGTTCGATCTTTCAAGAATACACTTGAAGAAGATCAAGTTCTAATCCAAGAACTCAAGAAGAGAATTATAAGGATCTCACCTCAAAGCAAAAGCTTAATAAAATCAATTCATTCAAAAAGTCCCTAAAATCGATTAACAAGCCTCCCTTAAATAGGCAAAGGGATAAAACTAATAAGGTAATAACATAATTAGAAATAATCAAATATCCTAATTAAGACAATAGGAAAGTTTCCAAAATAAGAGAAGGAAAATTGGAAAGTGGTGCAAGTGGATGGTGGCCGCGGAACTTAGGTTTAAGTAACGTGAGTCTCGAGTTTAATTCAGATTGTGGGCCTAGCCCAATGGTGTGGCACTTGTAAGAACTTTGAAGTTAAAAACTCTTGGGCTAGAGTAGTGCCATGTTGGGTGACCATGTGGGAAGTCTTTATTTTTGAGACTTCGTTTGGGCTTCGTTTTGGGCTTCTTTTCCAGTCCTTGCTTCTTCATCAACACTTAGTAATATTAGTGCTCGTTGCACATTTTGTGATGATTCCTTTTCTGGATGTCTTTGATTAAATTTGTAGTCTTTTGTTTATTTTCTTCGTTCTTGATCTCGTCATTGGTCCTCCTATATTCATCAATGGATCTTGGCTCCCTATTGCTTCTTGATTGTCCTTAGTTGCTCCTTGACTACATCATTCCCTCCCTCTTCGAAAAGATTCGTCCTCGAATCTGCATCAAACAAAGATAAGTCACTAACATTAAAAGTAGCGCTTACATTACCATATTCGCTCGGTAAGTCATCTTATAAGCATTGTCATTGATGCGTTCCAACACTTGGAAGGGACCGTCTCCTCGCGGTTGTATTTATTCTTCTTCCGCTCCGCAAATCTCTCCTTTCGTAGATGCACCCAAACCCAATCTCCGGGTTCAAAAATGATTTCTTTTCTACTCGTGTTGGCTTGTCGCGCATAGTGCTCGTTCTTTGTATATGTTTTCTCGAACCTTCGAGTGTAATTCTCTTACGAATTCAGCCTTTCTTTTTCCATTTAAATCAACCAATTCATTAGAAGGTAACGGTAATAAATCAAGCGGTGTAAGAGGGTTAAAGCCATACACAATTTCAAATGTGAGTAAGAAGTAGTAGAATGAACAACTCTATTGTAAGCGAACTCAACATGTGGCAAGCAATTTCCCATTGTTTTAAATTCTTAGAAATTATTGCTCTCAACAAAGTAGATAAAGTTCGATTCACTACCTCGGTTTGTCCATCCGTTTGGGGGTGTGCCACGGTGGAAAACAACAATTTTGTACCTAGCTTATTCCATAAGGTTCTCCAAAAGTGACTTAGAAACTTCACATCCCTATCACTAACAATTGTTCTAGGTAATCCATGTAAACGCACAATTTCTTTAAAAATAAATCCGCTATATGTGTAGCATCATTAGTTTTAGAACATGCTATAAAATGTGCCATTTTACTAAATCGATCCACAACCACAAAAATACTATCCTTACCTCCTTGTGTTTCTTGGTAAAACCTAAACAAAGTCCATGGAAATATCCGTCCAAGGGTGCTCGGGCACGGGTAAAGGACTATACAATCCATATGGTTTGATCTTTGACTTTGCCTTCCTACATTCAATGCATCTTTCACAATAGTTATAACATCATGCTTCATTTTTGGCCCAAAAGAAATGTTCTATCAAGACATTCAAAGTTTTGTCAATTCCAAAGTGTCCATTAATCCTCCACCATGTGTTTCTCTAACAAGCAATTCACGTAATGAGCATTTAGGTATACAAAGTTTATCCTTTCGAAATAAATACCCATCATGTCTATAATAATCAACACATGCAATTTTCTCACAATCTCTCCATACATGACAAAAATCTATATCTGATTCATACAAATCCTTAATAAATTCAAATCCTAACATTTAGATTGTAGAGAAGTGATTAAAACGTACCTCCTTGACACGCATCAGCGACTACGTTGTCTTTACCTTTTTTGTAATGGATGACATATGGAAAGGTCTCGATGAATTCCATCCACTTGGCGTGCCTCTTGTGCAATTTACCTTGTGACTTTAGGTGCTTCAACACTCTCGTGATCGGAATGAATAATAAACTCCTTGGGCCACAAGTAGTGTTGCCATGTTTGTAACGTCCTTACCAAAGCATAGAGTTCCTTGTCATATGTTGGATAATTTAATGCCGCTCCACTAAGCTTTTCACTGAGTAAGCATCGGCTTCATTTCCTGCATCAAACACCTCCAATTCCCTTTCCCGACGCGTCACATTCGATTTCAAATGTTTTATCAAAATTTGGTAAAACTAGAAGGGGAGCATTAGTTAGTTTCTCTTTTAACAAATTAAACGCTTTGTCATGTACTTCGGTCCAGTTAAATGCAATATTCTTTTAACTAACTCATTCATAGGTGCCGCAATAGTGCTAAAGTCTCTTACAAATCTCCTATAAAAGCAGCCAAGCCATGAAAGCTACGTACCTCATTTGCATTCTTTGGTGTGGGCCATTCCTTGATTGCTCTTATCTTTTCCTCATCTACTGATACCCCCTTTGAGCTAACTACAAAACCAAGGAAAACTACCGATTCCATGCAAAAGGTACACTTTTTAAGATTAGCATACAATAGATTCGATTTTAAACACACTAAATACAGATCTTCAAATGCTTAACATGTTCGTCAAGTGACTTACTATACACCAAAATATCATCAAAGTAGACCACAACAAATTTTCCAATAAATTGCCTTAAAACATGATTCATCAATCTCATAAACGTGCTCGGTGCATTAGATAGTCCAAACGGCATAACCAACCATTCATAAAGACCATATTTTGTTTTAAAAGCTGTTTTCCATTCATCTCCTTGTTTCATGCGAATTTGATAATATCCATTCTTTAAATCAATTTTGGAAAACATACATGCACCATACAGTTCATCAAGCATATCATCAAGACGAGGAATAGGGTGTCGATACTTTACCGTAATTTTATTTACCTGCTCGACAATCGACGCACATTCTCCAAGTGCCGTCCTTTTTTGGAACCAAAATAACCGGAACCGAGCATGGGCTAAGACTCTCCTTCACTAGGCCTTTCTCTACCAACTCATCTACTTGCCTTTGAATTTCCTTGGTTTCCTCTGGATTTGCTCGGTATGCGGGTCGGTTTGGGATCGTCGCTCCGGGGATGAAATCGATTTGATGCTCGATTCCCCTAAGTGGGGGAACTCCTTTAGGTAATTCCTCTGGAAATATGTCCTTCAATTCCTGCAAAAGAGAGGTAACACTTATGGGAAGAGAATTTGTTAGTTCGTTAGTGGAAAATAAACATCTTTGTAGAGTAACAAAATCATCTCCTCACCTTTCCTCACAAGTCCACTCTTTTTTCTCTCTTCTCCCTCGTTTCTTTTCCCTTTCCTCCAATTTCTTTTCTTCCTCTTGTCCTTTTTTGCTCTCTTATTTATGACTTTTCTCTCATCGGCTTTTTTGTCTCCTCTTTTCTTTTCGCATTTTTTCTTCTCTTCTTTCATGCTTGAATTTTCGACTACGCCATTTTTGTCATTTTGGATCTCTTGGCATCCTCTCTTGATCCAAGCTTGCTTCCCACGGTGGTAATTGGTTTTAGTATTACCAACCTCCCATTTTGAGTAAGCGAATACTCATTTTTGTAGCCGTTATGCTAACCGTTCTATCATATTGCCATGGTCTCCCACTAGGATGTGAGTTGCTTGCATTGGCACTACGTCACACAAAATCTCATCTTTGTACTTTCCGATTATAATGTGATGTTTACTTGTCTTGTTACCTTAATTTCGCCACAATCGCTCAACCATTGCAATTTGTACGGCTTTGGGTGCACGTTGGTTTGCAAATTTAACTTTTGGACCAATAATGTACTAGCCACGTTTGTGCAACTTCCGCTATCGATGATCATGCTACATACCTTGTTGTTGACATGACCATAGTATGAAGATGTTTTCCCTTTGGGCTTTGTCAGTCGTCCTCCTTAATTTGTTACACTTAAGGCTCTCCTTGTGACTAATAAATCTCCTTTGACCGGTTCCTCCACGTCTACGTCACTACAATCTTCGAGTGATGGCATCTCGTTATCGCTTGAACTCACACTTTCTTTATATCACCATTCTCTAAAAAGACCATTGCACGCTTATTGGGACAATTTGATGCAATGTGCCCAATTCCTTGGCATCGATAACAATTGACTTCTCTAGTCCGAGTTAGTGTTGGAACCTCGCTATTTCTTTAGGTGGGTTGAAGTTATTAGCGACGCATTTTTTCCTTTGTGGTCCTCCCTCGGGTTTGGCTTCTCTCCTTTCCAATTTGGTTTCCACGAAACTATTTGACGCTGTGTTACCTTTGCACTTTTCTTGGCATTTAGTTGTCGTTCGATTTTGATCGCCTTGTGTAGTAATTCCTCCATGTCCAAATGAGTGTTGTAAATCTACTATGTCGGCAAATCTCTCGATTAAGTCCTCCCACAAACATTGCCATTGTGGCTTCTCCATCCTCGTTAAACATCGGCTTTATCATGGCCATCTCCATTATTTATAAACTCCTCCACACTGTTATATCCTTGAGTAAGACCTTGAAGTTTCCGACACAAATCCCTATAGTAATATGCTGGGACGTACCTTTTTCTCATAATTGTTTTTACACTTTCCCATGTGCGGATTGGGGTTTCTCCGTTTCGTCTCCGAGTTTTGACTAGTTGATCCCACCAAATGCTGGCATAATCGGTGAACTCCATTGTGACCAACTAACCTTTTTTTTTCCTGTCTGTAGTTCGATACTCGAGTAAAGAATCGACTTCCTTTCCCATTCCAAATAGGCTTCGGGATCACTTTTCCCTTGAAAGGCTGGGATGTTAACCTTGATATCACTAAGATCTCCATCTTCTCGATCGTTCTTATCGTATCTTTCCTTTCGGTATGGTTTTCATCATGGTCATAGTAGTCGTCAACTTTTTGTACGCGGATTGGTAGGTGATGGTATCTCCAACGTTCATCCTTTGATTAAGAGCCTCGTATTGATCGTGTATGGCCCTCATGAACATTTTTATATCAATCTCATCTCTCTCCGCTCATGATTCCGAATTTTTCTTTTCTTTTTTTTTTTTAATAAATAACGCAAAAGGTAAATTGCGAAATAAAAATCTAAATAACTGAATTGAAATGCGGAAATTTAAATGACTGAATTGAAATGCGGAAATTTAAATGACTGAATTGAAATGCAGAAATTTAAATGGACCTCTCCTCTCCCTCACTGTTGAACACTCGTTCCATTCACTTCCCTCGTGTTTCGCTCGAAATTTTGACTTTATAAGATAATCTCACACTCTTGTCTTTTACCACTCAATCTCTTCTTTAGGTTCTTAAAGTTAGAACCCAATCAAGATGTAATCCAACAAGTATAACGTGAAAATTTCAAACTTTCAAACTTAAAATCCAACTTTCGAGAATAGATTAAAGTCAAACCACTAAAGGTGTTTGCTAGAACGATCTCGGATATAACGTTTTGAGAAGCTGAATAGTTTCCGGTTGTGAAATCCTCGATACTAATGAGGTATTCTCACGAATTTTTTTTTTTTTGAAACCCGGCAAACTTGCAGAAATAGAAATCCGACTTGAGATTCGGATGCTAGGGTTCGAGACAAGCAAAGATATGTCTTTCTCGATTGGCAGTACAAAAGAAGTTTCTCGTTTTACACACAGAGCTTTTTTTTTTTTTTTTTGAATTTCGGAATTTTTTTTTTTTTTCTTTTTTTTTTTTTTTTTGAACTAAAACGAAAAATAGAATAATCGAAAGGTTTTGTGGAGAAGAAAAGAAGAATAACAAGAATGATAAAGATAGCTTCTTTGAATCGAACCTTCGCTCTGATAACAATTATTATGAACCTAAAGAATATTATAGATCCTTAGACCCACACGCAATAATACGGAATTCAAAGGGAATAATGCCTTTATTGATTCAAAAGAATAAGAGAAGAACGTGACCCAATCGATAGATAGCGATGGAACCAAAGTTATCAGAAAAAGTAGCTAGACCCGAACCAAACTCGTTGGTTGAACCTAAGCTATCAAGTTCGATCTTTCAATAAAAGAATACACTTGAAGAAGATCAAGTTCTAATCCAAGAACTCAAGAAGAGAATTATAAGGATCTCACCTCAAGCAAAAGCTTAATAAAAATCAATTCATTCAAAAAGTCCCTAAAATCTATTACAAGCCTCCCTTAATAGGTCAACGGTATAAAACAATACTTAAGAAACATAATTAGAAATAATCAAAATATCTAATTAGACAATAGGAAAGTTTCCAAAAATAAGAGAAGGAAAATTGGAAAGTGGTGCAAGTGATGGTGGGGTGGCCGCGAACCTTAGGTTTAAGTTAACGTGGTCTTCGAGTTTAATTCATATTGTGGCCTAGCCCAATGGTGTGGCACTTTAAAACTTTGAAGTTAAAAACTCTTGGGCTAGAGTATGCCATGTTGGGTGACCATGTGGGAAGTCTTATTTTGAGACTTCGTTTTGGGCTTCGTTTTGGGCTTCGTTCCGTCCCTTGCTTCTCATCACATTATAATATTATTGCTCGTTGCACATTTTGTGATGATCTTTTCTTGGATGTCTTTGATTAAATTGTAGTCTTTTGTTATTTTCTTCGTTCTTACTCGTCATGTGGTCCTCCGTATTCATCAATGGATCTTGGCTCCATTGCTTCTTGATTGTCCGTACGTTTGCTCCTTACTACATCATGACATTTGTTGAGAAGCATGAGCCATGTGCGGTTTCCTGCTTGTTGTCCCTAAGAAGATGGAACTTGAGAATGTGCGTCGATTGCCGCGCACTCACTAAAATACGGTAAGTAGTCCTGCCCATACCTCGATTAGATGACAGTTAGATGAATTGCATGGTTCCACTATATTGTCACTGATTGATTTAAAAAGTGGTTATCATCAATTCGTATGCAAGAAGGTGAGATGGAACCTGCTTTCAAAACAAAACATGGTTTGTTATAGTGGCTAGTAATGGCCTTGCTTCGGTTGACGAACGCACCAAGTAGTTTTAAAATGCGTTTCATGAACATTTTTACGGCTTCCATTGGAAAGTTTGTGTTATTTATTTTGAAATGATATCTATTTACAGCAACCCTTGAATGACATATTGACACCTGACAATTGTACTTAATGTTTTGAAACATGAAAAGTTGTTGGCTAACTTAAAAAAGTGCAGCTTTCGCAAAAGACAAGTGGAGTTTCGTGGTTTTTGTTGTAATCCAAGGTGTGGAAGTCGATAAGAGAAAGTTAAGGCTATCAAAGATTGGCTACGCCCACTAAACATCACTGAAAGTTAGAAGTTTTCCATGGTTTGGCTGGATTCTATCGAGGTTTGTTCCAAACTTTACACCATGCTGCTCCATTGTACGAAATTATCAAGAAAAGGTGTTGGGTCAATGGGTGATTCCAAGAGAAGGCTTTCAACACTTTAAAAGAAAGTTAAGTACTTCTCCTTTACTTTCTCTTACCAGAATTTTTCCAAAACCTTTGAAATCGAATGTGATGCTTCTGGTATTGGTATATGTGCCGTACTCAGGCAAGACAAGAACCCTTGTCCTATTTCAGTGAGAACTTAATGGAGATGCTTTGAATTACTCCACCTATGACAAAGACTTTATGCATTTGGTGGAGAGCTCTGGAAACTTGGCAACATTACTTGTGGTCTAAGAATTTGTCATTCATTACCGACCTGAATCATTGACACTTAAGAAGGTCAATGTAAGTTTGAATCGACGACATGCGTCTATGGATTGAATTTATTGAAATTTCCCATATACCATCCAAGAACAACAATGTAACTACATATTGTAGCTGATGCTTTTATCTCGAAGGTATGTTCTTCTTCTACTCTCCACTAAATTTGTGGGTTTTTAAGCACATCAAAGATTATACCAAAAATCCTGATTTTTCAAATTGGTTTGAAGAGCCCAGAAACAAAACCTTTGTGAAAAGTTTTACAAACAGAAAGGATATTTGTTTCGAGAAAATAGACTTTGCCTTCCCAATGTTTCTTTGCGTGATTGCTTGTTCTAGAAGTCCCATGGGGGGGTCTTATTTGGCATTTTTGGAATTCTTAAAACTTGAGAAATTTTGAAAGAACTTCTTGGGCCACATATGAGAGGGATGTACAGAGAAAATTGCAATAGTGCAAACTATGTAGAAAGCAAATCTAAGTAAAACTCATGATGTACCATGCTTTACCTGTTCCTTGTATCCTTGGATTGATGTTTCTATGGATTTGTGTTAGGGTACAAGACAAAAAAATGGGAAAGATTCAATTTTTGTTGTGGTGGTAGATTTTCAAAGAGGAATTTTATCCCATGTAATAAAACAGATGATGCCACTCATATAGCTCAGTTATTCTTTAAAGGAAGTAGTTCGTGTCATGGTGTTCAAAAACATAGTTAGTGATCGAGACCTAAGTTTTCTTTAGCCTTTTTGGCGAGTTCTGGGGGTAAGTGGGACAACTTTGCTATTTTTCGACTACTTGTCACCCGCCAACCGATGGACAACCGGGTTGTAACCAAGGACCCTAGGACTCTTTTACGAGCAGTATAAAGAATCCTGTTAAAAAAAAAAAAAAAAAAAAAAAAAAAAAATAATGATGGCATCAAGCAAATGAGGTGGGACTATACATGAGTTGTGGTTAGAACCTAAGTTATCTATGTTCACCTGTAAGGTTAACTTAGGATTGATGAAAAGCGTGTACTGAGGACTAATAAACATTCAGGGACGGCGGAATTAAGTCTGAGTAAGCGTTTGTGAAGTATAAAATTTAACTTCAACGATTTGTTCAAAAGAACTGACATATCAACAAATGAAATTGACTGTTACATGATGTGGTATTAGACATAAGTTTTCCATTCTCTTCAGGTTCAAAACTGATGGGATGAGAACGACGTGTCCCTGAGGATCCAATTCGCTTGTGACGTGTAATTAAGAATAGTAAGCGTTTGAGAAGAGTGAAAGTTCACTTAAATCGATTTGTTGAAAAGAATCGAACGTATCAAGCAATGAGGGTTTGATGTACATGACATGTGTTAGGAACCCTAAGTTACATTTCACCTTCAAGGCTTAACTTGAAGTGATGAGAACGACTGTGAACGGAGACCCAATAACCTTCATCGGACGCGTAAATAAGACTTAGTAATGCATTTAATGACTTATTTAAAAGTTTACTCTAATTTATTTGTTTAAAAAGAATGAACGTATCAAGCCAAAGAGTTTGACTTTTAACTGACATGTGGTTAGAACCTAAGTTATCCTTTACCTTAAGGTTTTACTTGACAGTGATGATAACGTAAGTGCTACTGAGAACCCAAATAAACCTTCATGTAACGCGTAATTTAGACTTAGTAATGCGGTTTTGATGAAGTATAAGAAAGTCACTTTCAATCGACTTGTTTCAAAAGAACTGCATTATCAAGCAACTGAGGTGCGATGTTACATACCTTGTGGTTAGAACCTAAGATATCCATTTCACCTCAAGGCTGGAACTTGAAAAGATGTGTACGACGTGTGATGAGGACCCAATAACCTTCATGGATCATAATTAAGACTTAGTAATGCGCTTGATCAAGTATTTAAAAACTCACTTCAATCGATTGATTTCAAAGACACTGAACGTATCAAGCACATGAGGTTTGACTGTGATTACTTTGGTTAGAACCGATGTATCATTTTCACCGGACGGTTTAACTGGAAAGTGCTGGAACGACGAGTAAGGAGGACCTAATAACCTCATGGACGCATAATTAAGAATAGTAATGTTTGATGAAAGTTATTTTGAAACTTTACTTTAATCGATTGCTTTCAAAAGAATTGAAAGTATCAAGCCAATGAGGTTGGACTGTTACATGACATGTGGTTAGAACATACATATTTTTGTTTTTTTTTGTTTTTGTTCTTTTTTGTTTTTAAAAAAACCAACCATTTTTTTTTCACTTCAAGGTTTAACTTGAAGTGATGAGGACGACGTTGTACGGCGACCCAATAACCTTCACACACGCGTAGCTAAGACTTGTAATGCGTGGAGGAAGTAGAAAGTTCACTTCAATCGATTTATGTCAAAAGAATGAACGTATCAAGAAATAATGTTGACTGTTACTGACTTGTGGTTAGAACCTAAGTTCCAATTTCACCTTCAAGGCATAACTTGACGTGATTAGAACTACGTGTACTTAGGACCCAAATACCTCATGGTCCGTAATAAGCTTAGTAATGCGTTGGATAAAAGAGAAAGAAGGTAAAGAAGTTCAGTTCATCGATTTGTTTTAAAGAACTAACGTATCAAGAAATGAGGTTACGGTTACCATGACTTTGTGTAACTAAGTTATCAGTTTCACACTCGTCCAGGTTTAACTTGAAGTGATGAAACAACTGTACTATTGCATGAAACACCCCTTCAACCTCATTTGCATGAATTCGTTCATTCTTTTGAAACAAATCGGTTGAAGTGACCTTTCTTATACGTCATCCATCGCATTACTAATCTTAATTACTCGTCCATGAAGGTTCTGGTTCCTAAGTCCACGTCGTTTCTCATCACTTCAAGTTAAACCCTGGGAGGTGAAATGGATAATTTAGGTTATGATTGGGCAGGATTGTCATTGTGAAGAAGAGTTGGGCCAAGAAGAATACTTAAGTAAAAGGGAAGATAAAAAGAGGAGTGGAAAATACAATGGACTTATCACTAGAGCTCGGGGCCAAAAGCTTCAAGAAGAAGTCCAAAATAACTTATTTCAAGAACCAAGCCACTTGACGAAATGGGCCTTAAGTTTTATGGTTACAAATACACATGTAGTTTGATTAGGCCCAAATTAATCAAAGAGGCTCTAGAATGAGTAATTTCGAAGTGCAGCCACTAGGCTTTAATATTGGGCATTGAGAAGGCCAAGGTGTTTTGATGGTTCCAAAAGGCTGAACCTAGACAATATTAGAAGCAAAGTTCTTTCTCATGTTTTCAAGCTAGTTAATTCCTATTCTAGACTATTCTTGTACCGATAAATACTTGGGAGGTTCTCATTGTAAGACACACTAGAAGTGAGAATTTCTTGTGGATTCCCTGCCAGACTGTTCTTCTGTAGAACTTGCGGCAAATTTCAAGTGGCAACACTTGATTTCCAACCTTAATAATATTGGTTTTCTGGTTGTCATATAACGCACGAGAAGGGTCATTCGTCCTAACGTTGAAACTACTATTGGGCGATCCTGAGTTTATGCCTCTATTGCGTTGGGTCTCACACATTTTGGTTGAGGTTTGATCATTTGGTATCAGAGACATTAATCAATTGAGGTTTTGTTTATCGTCTAGTCTTACTTTCTTTTTATTTCAATTTACCTCTTTGTTGTTGTTTCCATAATTCCATACTTGTTCTGCTCCCATTGTGGTTCTCAAAAAAAAAAGGACAAAAAAAAAAAAGAGAAAAAAAAGGGCAAAAAAAAAGGAACAAAAAAAAGAGACAAACAAAAAAAAAAAAAGAAAAGAGGAAAAGAAATTGCTTATTATTCTGTTATCATATATTTTTTGGTTCAAATCCGTGATCAAATCTTATTGTGCCCTATTTCTCCATCCCCTCTTTATTTTTGCATCCCATTGCTTTCATCTCCTAGACTCTATATTTTACGTGTGTTGTGTTCATTTGTTTTGCTTGATATTTAACCTTGCTTATTTTTTTCTCAAGAACTTTGAGGGGAAGTGAGTGGAAAAGGCAAGATTGGGAGCTTATTAAGGGTAAAAGCCGAAATTCTGTGAATAAACACGAGTGCTCGATAACCCATTTTGAGTGTATACACGGAGGGGAAGTTGATGTCCTTTTCTTTAACACTTTTACACGATTCTACAACATGTCTGAGAGAGAAGTGTGAGCAACACCAATGGATAGCAATTTGGTCATCCAGCCATCAGCAACAATTCCAGAGGATTACTCCAATTTGAAGAGATTCGAGCTCGAGTGGATCGTAGTTAGACGCATTAATTCAAATCAACAAGGTGCATGCCCCAAGAAGACAGCCAACTAGACACCTTTCGTTACTGCATTCAATCCCATGGCGATTATGCTAGAGGATGAGGATTTTTGACCGAAGTAGCCTCCAGAAGAACGAGAAAGAGATCATAGGCCAAGACAAGACGTCCAATAACGAGAAAGAAATTTGAACCGACCAACAAGTGCGATTAAACTCTCTATCCCATCCAATTTCAAGGTAAAAATGACCCGTCGTTTACATTAATGGGAGACGAAAGGTGAACTTGGTTTTGATTGCCATAACGATTCGAGGAAAAAACAGTTTAACTTCAGCGGTTTCTTTCACTGTTACGCAATTTGCTTGGTGGGACCATTGCTCTAACCACACGAAGAATAGCGAAATTCCATTCGACAATTGGGAAACATGAAATCTGCCATGAGTACGAAGGTTTGTTCCTTCACATTATTATAGAGATTTACAATTAAAAGTGCAAAGCCTTAACAGGGTTCAAAATCTGTTGAGGAGTACATAAAGAATGGAAACATATCCATGATTCGTGCCAATGTTGAGGAAGAATCAGAGAAGCAACCATGGCTCGGTTCATGTGGTCTCAATCGTGAAATTGCAAATAGGTGAAATTGC
>CM039507.1:137638-150650 GCA_022432975.1 Begonia masoniana
CCTTTTCTTCTATTAATAAACAAATATTGAACCTCTCTTTCCGATCGATTTTCTGTGTTCATGGTTCACCATGGCTACACTCCCGATCACCGGCCCAGAATCAACCCAGCTAGAAGTCTTGGAGCTGTTGTTGTCTACAATCACAAAAACACGTGGGATGAGCAAGTATGTTACCCTTTATTTCCAAAACATGTTTAATATCATTGATTAATATAATAATTTGCAAGTCGGTTCTTTTCCTTCCAGGTTTTCTTTCCTTCCAAACGCTTCAAAGACACAAGTAAATACAACAAGAACAATATCTAAATATGATAATTAAGAAAAGTTTACCCAGATGATTTTGGGCCTTCAGACTCTTCAATTAAACTAATAAAAGATAATTAATTACATAGAAAATGAAGTAGAAAACAATCAAACATACCCAACAAAATTAGATATTCTCACTATTCGCTAATTTTAATTGGTTCGCTATCTCCATCTAGTGATATAAAGATCTAAAAATATTCGTTTTTCTACAGCCTAATAATTTAGAAGTAATCTAAAAGAATAAGATAAAAATTTAAAACCCCTTCGGCAAACCATATGACCCACGCATTAAGTTGGCTACATTATGTTTTGTCTCACGAATTCAGCCTTAAGTGCAAATAAGTGCCTCTACATCTTTAGTGACAAAGAACTACTAAAAGAATCTAAACTCGTCCTCCAACCTGAAAGCTGACTATGAAGGATTAGTGGAAATAGGAACACTCAATACATTTTTTGCAATTTTACTTAATATTGGATATTTCATGAATTCACATTCCACCATGCCAAAATCTTAATTGTTTGAAATTTTTTCCAATCTCAGATAATATAGATCGACATTCGTCCTCTTGCTTACAGTATCTAGCTGACTATGACGGCTACAAAATATCTCATATATCTATTGTAGGCAAACTCGTATTTTTGTCCTGTGGACAAAGATGTGGCAACCCTTGTACTACAAGAATCTTGTGACATACCTTACCTCAAATCCAAATTGTATTGCACATATAATTTTTCAATCACACTTCGTACTTGACTCACCAACTTGTTGCCTCTATTATTGTCGACCAACATGTAGACAATGTTCAAAAATTGTATTTTCCTCTTCGGATCTAATACAACTACAACGTATATGAAAAAATTAATTTTCTCACAACTTCTCCAATCTTATCAAATTGTCCTTTGCATTCCAATAACCATCTTCTTCAAGGATGGATTGGTCGATTGATCATACCCATGAGAACCATTTTTATTTATTAATGCCTTTTCCTAAAATAAATATTTGATGT
Source organism: Begonia masoniana (assembly GCA_022432975.1). NCBI lineage: Eukaryota > Viridiplantae > Streptophyta > Magnoliopsida > Cucurbitales > Begoniaceae > Begonia > Begonia masoniana. The sequence continues at coordinate 138,952 of CM039507.1, forward strand.
CATAATACCGAAGACGTTGAAACATCACGTTGTATCATAAAAAATCTTCAGAAACTCCAGTTCTCTAATATTCTCTAATCGTTGTATTGGGCGTGAATTCCCCACTCACTCAACGACATAATAATATCGGTTTCCATTAACTTGCAAAATCTTTTTCAAATTTTTCAGTGCTTCTAATATCAAATATGAGAATTTGCATCTTGTAGACACATCAAGAGAAACACCTTTTGCATACAAACTTAACATTACAACACAATTCTTAAAGATTTGTAAATGCAGTGAAGACAAACATACCTAACAGCTCTATGTACTCTACTAATATCCCTTGATGATCTTTCAAGGCCATCCCTTACATCAAGTTCCTATAGGTGCAAAACCATCTCACATGCATTTATTCTCCATTCAAACCAAACATTCAATTTTCTAACCCTTTGATCAAATATAAAATTACAACAGGCATGTCGAAGAAGCATATCAACTGTACAGTCAACAAACAAACATCTTTTCTAATTCTTTGTCAAAAATTGTGTCACCTTGTATGATTCAAAATCAAACAAAAATTTGAAATCTTCTCATCCATGGTCCAATCCAACTATCAATATAATTGACAGTTAAAATCATGTAATTTAAATTTGAATAGAAGTCCCAGGTATCTATAGTCAAACCCTCGTTGGATGTTCTCTAAAGTACTCTTTCAATTTCTCTTTTCTTTTTTTCAATAAAGATTAAAATATTAGCAAAGCAACCTTACTCTAGAAAGTATAGAAAATTCGGTTTGCAAATATTGGAATATGCTCTAAAACTCTCTCTTTCAAACAAACTTAAGATAATTCATCAATATTATCATTTTTGCAAGTAGTCTCGACAAGAGTAAATGCATACCATAACATGAAAGTTGTTTTTTTTTTTGTCCTATTATTCATATTCTGAAAGCTCAAAGTTTTTTACTTCACATCTACATTTGCCAATAATTTGCACAAATAGGATGTTGTTTTTTTAAAATGCTTGGTGTCTCATTCTTCTTGTATCCCCGCATATATGATTTCACAATAATTTACATTTAGCTCTAGAAATTATTATCATTGTCATTTTCAACGATAGTGTGCTTCCAAACATAGATTTCCTTTGTCCTTCTTCCTTTCGAACACCAAACAGTAGAACTAATCATAAGGAAGAATCGCTACATTTTATTTTCAGGTGTCCTTTAGGATTCCATCCTATAAAATATCACATTTTATCAACACACAGAGCCAATCAACAATCTAACCAACATTAAAATGACAACGAAAATGCCACTAAAAACACAGCAACAAGTTGCAAAACAACTAGGGCAAAAAAATTGAATTAATCAAACAAACAGATAATAACCACAACGAAAATTAAAGCATACTAAATAGAACTAAACAAGGCTCGGTATGCTCTCATGAGCTTAAGGATGCCCCAAAGGCCAAACAGAAGCAAAATTGATGTAAAAACAATAGAACAAGCATCACCAAACCTAGGGTTTGATGATGCTCAGATGAAGTGGCGAGTTAAGCAACGCCGACAAACGATTATTGGGTGAGAGACGCGAGCCGGCTGGGTTGTCTGACAAGAGGACAGTGGTCACGGCGAGATGCAGCAAGCTTTAACACGCGAAGAGAAACCAGACATTGACAGCGACCTTGAAGTCTGGCTGGAAAGAACTCGAAGATCAGACGCGGTTTTAGGGTTAAGTTAATGTTCGGGTCAGTTTGTACAATTTTTGTCATCAAAATCTAGAACCAACCAAAGTTTATGTTCGGAAAACCAGAACCAAAATCCTTTCAAATTTTGCTCAAACACACGAACCTGGCCAAATATGTGTCGGTTCTGTGTCCAGTTCTCGGTTTCTTGTCGGGGTCTTACTCACCCCTATTTAAACCCATTAAATTATGCTAAAAAAACCAAAAAAACACAAAACTGTACAGATACTTCTTTAGAGTTTCTTCTGTCTCAACTTACAAAAAATCATTATCTTTAACTATACCCATCCAATTGTTTCTCGATTTCAGGCTACAGTTTTGTGAAGTGTCTATATAACATCTAAAACAGTTTAGAAAAAGAAAATCATGAAGAGGGTTTTTCTGAAAACCCCGTTTTTCCTACCTACAACCTCAACCAAGAAAATAACTGCATCTTACCTTCAAGAACTGTGAGAGATAGGAGTAGAGAATAGGCTTCGTGGTTTATATCTTCATTTGTGCTCTCAAATCATGGGTCTCTTAGCTCAAATGAGGTTTCCTTCTTTTCTTCCAATTAAAAGAATCTGAAGGATAAGGATAAACTGTTGAGTCCAACCCATAATTAAGTTGCGGTCTTACTCACTAATTAGCCTTTAATCCTTCCTCTCCTCTAATTAAAGACATAACCCTGCATACATTTCCTAACGCAAAAACACAATTGGCTCACATTTGACTATTCCCCCCCCCCTTTTTTTTTTTTTGTTTTCAATTCAATTATTCAATCTAGTTTACACATTATAACTTTTCCTCACTAATAATCAATCAGAATTTTACTAACATATACTTCTTGAATAATGACTTGTTTCACTTCTCAGTGTCTTCCAGAGTTTCCGACATACCAAGTATGCGAATTGAATTGTAGAACTAGAATCAATTCCCCTGTGTTTAAATAATATCAATCATATTAGTTCATAACAAACAAATGATATTGATTTCCCTTTATTTTCCACGCCACACCTTTATTTTTTGTTGCCCTGTATCTCAATGTGTCCCTTCTTATAACATAAGTAACAATTGGGTCCTTCTTGATTTCAAAACTTTTGATATCAGATATTTGACTTTTTTCCCTTTATCTTTCTTTCTGGCTTGAGTCATTTTTTTTATAAGAACATCATGAATGCATATCATACTCTTCATTTTCAGCATACCTTCCTCGTGACACATAAGGTCAATAACTCTTATCAACCATTTATTCTTGTGTTTTATCATAGATCTTAAAAGAACCGATGGTTGTGGAAAGTGTTTCAGACTAATGCACAAGAAAAAAATCAGACTATCAACTTCAAGTATCTTAAGTTGAGCCGCAACGTCTCTCATCTACATGATGTGCCAAGCACACCTAATCACCGAAGTGACCTTACAGATAAATTCTTATAATGGGGTACTTATGAGGCTTTAAACTAAAGTCTCATATGGCTATAATCACCTTCAGTAATGCCCCTTACTCGTTTTATGTTGATAAACAAACCATAAATACCAGCAATAGATCTTGGTCTTTATAACATCACACTAAAGGGATTTAGCATTCCCAAAGTTATAAAGAGCAGTTCATCAGAAGTGTTGCTGATGTAAATGATGGTTGGTCCTTTCTGTGAGAATAATCGATATCCAGATATCTCAAGTTAAAACTCTCTCTGTCCACACTTTATATTATCATGCCTGTAATTCAAGAATAGTTCACTTGGGTATCAATAATTCAAAGATTATAGCTGCAAAATTAATTAACATATGTTTAAAATTGAGCAACTATACGCTTCTTCATGTTTACATGTGTAGTGAGGTACAGTTGTTCCTTGTCGGGTAAGTAAACTCCTCTTGTTTGGAATGGGGATGTATTCCGTCCTTGTTTTGTCCTCGTGTAGCACTTTGTTTCTTTTCCTCGGCCAGGTTGTATGGGTGGTCAACCGAATTGCCAGTTGTAGCGATAGAGGTTGGTATTGATGGGCTGGGTTGGCGGAGCCGTGGCATGTCCCTGTTATGCTGAATCAGAAATTTAAGAAGATGTCAACAAATAAAAATGCTCAAATTCTACAAAATGATAAAAAAAAAAAAAAAACAGATCGTTGGATTAATTTGAACCCTTCGAGAACTAATAAGAATCACCTCCTTACTATCAACCGAAAATGATTGCTTAGAGGCCTTGCACAATTATGGAGGACGTCTGCAAAATATGATGACCCATAATTCAAATTTCAATCAACGAGGAAAATCTTTCTAGAAAATTCAAAAATAAACAAAACTACCTTTTTTACACATCTTTGATTCTTTGAAAAAGATATATGCAAAGAGCAGCAACAAGAAATTAAAATAAAAAACATGTAGCAAATCTGTATGTGAAAAGCAAATTAGTTGTGTTCTGATTAAACTACTCGAAAATCTTAGTTTGAAACACTAACTCCTCCAAAATTCTGCTTTCCTTAAAGTTTCGTATGCCCCCAAGCCACAATATTCAGCAAAATTACTCTCCAAATACTCTACAAACTCCTTTATTTTCATAGAACAAAATAGATTAGGTTAGAATTCTAAGGCATAGGAAAGAAATATTAATCCCACAATCATATAGATTTCCTTCCAGTGTGGTTACCATTTTCTTCACTCTCAAATCTCTGTTCAAAAGAAAAAGGGTTAAAAACCAAAACAGAGTACCTGTTTCGTTTGATCGAGTTTCCAATTAAAAGCCATTAAGGTCCTTACTCACTCAATCCCTCCATTGAATCCCATTTCCCAGCTCCGGAAAAGAACCTATATCAAGAGAGAATTGTAGTACTTGCTCCATCATCTCTTGGAGATGACTTCCAGTATCTGGTACGCATCCAAATTAGAGAACTGAGAAGCTCATGGTAAAATAACTGCTCGCATTTCAGATCTCGCCAGAAGTTAGGGAGGAAGTAGTCCACGTTGAGGATGAGTTGTAAATTAAGTGATTTAAAAAAAATCGCGGCAAGAGAAAAGAGAAAACAATTCTCTAAAAGAAAAAGACAATTAAAATTACAGAAAAACATTAAAACAAATCATCTCATCCACGTCTTATCTTTTAAAGCAAAACCAAAAACGGCATTTTTTTTTTGCAGTAAAAAGAGAAAGAAACCGCAGAGCTGCAAAAGTACCCCCCTCTGGGTCAGCAGATGGAAGCAAAGAGTAGCCATAGTGGGAATCTGCAAAACGATTAGAAACTTCTTATTTTATGTAAACAGAGCTTATTTTGGCCACTGTCCTTGCATGTTCCTCGTCATGACCAGAACTCGTTAGAAGCCAATGATTTGCAAAGGGGCTTTGGTAATACAGATGTCGCCGTGCAAAGAAGCACAAATGGAGCCCAGATGAAGAATTAAGAGACCAAGGTCTGTAAAGCAATGGAAAAGAAGACAAACATAAAAAAAATAAAAAAAAATCCCCAACTGACCTAATAGACGAGAGGGAAAATAACACCATCGATAACCCAAACGGAGCGCATCTGAAGGAGAAGAGATGAATGATCAAAAGAACATCAGTAATGGCTCAGACGAAAGCGTAGAGGCAGGAACGACGACATCACTAAAGAATAGAGAAGGACAACCAAACACAGGTAGGGAAATAGCCTGGAAAAAAAAACGAGAGAAACTCACCAACGAAGAAGAGATCACAGACAAAAGCATGACAAAGAGACACCATCACCAACAGGATCGAGACTAGAAGAGAAGAGACGACAGAGAAGAAATCGTAAAAGGAGAAAAAAATCACCCTCCTAAGAGGCGTCAAGAGAGTAATAAACAGACCAAGTGTGATTAAGATAAAATAAAATTCAAAAATAAAATAAAATGCATGAAAAGAAATTAAGATAAAATAGAGATAAAAAGATAAAATAAATCAAATATTAAGAGAATATTCAATAAAAAAACAAAATTTGATAAAAAAATAAATTATTTTTAAATTATATTTGAAGGTCAAATTGGTAAATTACAAAATGCAAATACAATAAATCAAATGTTAAAATAAAATTCAATAAAAAACAAAATTGGATAAAAAAAATTATTATATTTGAGAACAAATGATAAATTACAATATGAAAATAAATAATCAAAATGTTAAAAAAATTCAAACATCCCTATTTCTAGTGCACGTACGCATCATAATAAACATATTTTGATTGTTCTTTGACCAATTTAAAATATATATATGTTTATTAATTCATGACATTAACAAATGTACGTAAGTAATTAAGTGATAAAAAGTTTACATAAAAGAAGGATAAAATATGTTGTGAGTGTGCAATTCTTGTAGAAGATATTGTCACCATCCTACTAAATTTTTTACAGGAAAAAACATTATAGAGTTCAAATGTAACATCTCATATTTAAAAAGCATCATATTTCTACTGTTCTATTTGAGCTGGAGCCCCAAAGTTCTCCACTTGATATATTTAAAGAGCTTCTATTTATATAATCGAGTTCCTGCAAGCTGACATCAAGACACGGTGGCATTGTCCGTAGCTTGTTATTATCTTTTCTATGTTACAACACAAAAATAAGGAAAACTCAAACATACTCCAAAAAAGGAAAGACTGGACAAATCACTCACAATATGGATCGAAGTCCTTGAGCTCAATCCTAACTTCAACGCCCCATGTTGGGGAAACAAGAGGTGGTTAAGACTACAGTATGTCAATTACTCAGTGCACATTTGGAACTTCTACAAAGAGGAAGAAGCTTAAAGAACAAAAGTTTGATGATTTTTGCATTATTGTACATAAAAAGAACATATACATCTACATGTAACGTCCCAATTTTTTAAATTCCTAATTTTTTTCCAATTTGAAACCGTAATTTGAAAATCGTACAAAAATTTCAAAATTGATTAGGTTTAAATTCGAGCGTTAAAAACTTAATTTCAGAATATTGAAAATGTAACACCCGGTATTTTGCCATGTAAATATTCATTGAATTATTAAACGGTATTCATGAGAATATTTATACAATGCGTGTTTTTACGAATTTGCCGATATTTTCAATTGATATGTGTGATTCGTAAAACCGATTCGGCGAACTAAATAGTAATTTATTTAAAAACCAATAGTTAGAATTGCATGGAGGGGTAAAATTGGGAAGGAATTAAGGTAGGTGGGAGGAGCCAATGGTTGGTTGTCAAATGTCCATAACTTGCTGAGAAACATATCTATTGTCTCTCTTCTCTTCTACGTAAACCTTCATTTTCATCATCCCTCTGTTCTCTCTTCCAGCGATTGAGAGAAATTTCCCAAACTTGTTTCTCCTGTTTCTTCTGTTCTTTCAGCAAAGGTAAATCATCTAACCTAGTTAACGAGTTTGGACAAGTTAAGATGTGAGTTTTGTGGAAGTTAAGGTTATGATATTTTGAAAAAACTCACTGTTTGTATGAAAACACGCTGGGTTGTTTTCTAAAGATTTGAATAGAGTCTAGAACGTGTTTCTACAAGTTATTAGTTAGCATTTGCAGCTCTGGTTTATTTTCTTTATTACCGTGCATGTTTTAGGTCCTTGTATAACCGAGACGTTCAAGACTTGCAACTCTACCGGCACACAGGTACGTTTCATACGTATGGTTTTGGCCCTTAGGCCCTAAATATGGAGGTGCTAGGTTTTATGTTGTCGGGATTTCTGTTGGGTAGTTAAACCATAGGTTATGTTTTAGGGTTAGTGTAAATTTTGTTTTATATCCCTTTAATTAACATATCTGTCTATACCTTCTATGACTGTTCCACAAAAAGCATACACGTTGTCTTTTGAATTTGTAAATTTGTCTGCACACGGTTTGAAGTTAAGTAAGATAAAACCTGTAATGTAATGTAGGTTTAGTGTTGTTTGCAAAAAACCCAGAGGGACTGACATCCTGTCATGTACTCCTGTTATGTCCTGTTATGGCATGTACTCCTGTTGCGCCAGCTCTTCTTCCCTTATAACCTTCTGTCCATGAAATGTAATGTAAGGTAATGCCTCATGGTAGTTGAAAATGTTCATGCATAGCACGTGCATCACTTGCATTGTATGTTCTTACTGAGCTCGCTAAGCTCATAGTTGGACTCCATGTTGTAGGTATGGATCCTCTAGAAGAGGACAGTGTGGCCTCAAGGATGAGATTGATGTAATTGGTGGGATGAGCTCATGGGGTGGTTGTTTAACACCCGATTCTATCGAACCAACTACTCTTTATTATTATGGTATACACTTTATTTAGCAATAATTAAAGTAGGTTGGTGTATGACTAGACAAGGGCATTAGAGTAAATTACAAATTTCAAAAGTGGATAACGTATTTAATGAAAGAGGTTGGGTTTTAATGCACTGTAGCCGCCACCATTTTATATTTTCCTCTTCGGGTTTTCAGCTCAAGCAGCCGAGCTCTCTAGGCGATTTTCCTCGCTTGATTCTCCTTCAACCTAGGTAAGTTTTCCTCATTTCTCTTATGATATTGTAATATCCGGCTCGTACGGATTTCGGATTTAATATATATTATATTGTTATTATATTATTTATGGCATTTTTGGTAAATATGTCAATCAAGTCAGTTTCGCAAACGGAAAGCGTCAGTACGTTCCTAGCGAATAATAAGGATTTTAAGGAAATTGCGGGAATTTCGAGTTCAAACGCTATATTCAAATAATTAAACTTCTCGCAAAATAATTGACGTTTTAGTAAAAATAGTAAACGAGGTCTGAATTGCAAACGGACAGTTTTGTTAAATCCCAATAATGAATAGGAGTTATTGGCAAACTATGGAGTTTTCGAGAATTCAACTCGTTGGACGATTAACGAATCGAAGCACGAAATCAATATAAAAAAACTAAAGAAGGGTAATTTAGTAATTTGCAAATTCAATATTATAAAACATCAAAAATTCTTTTCTTTCATTCATTTCTCCTCCTCTGCGATTTCATCTTCAAAACTTTCCAGAGAGCTTTCTCTCTCGCCAAGCTCTCCCTGCCGACGGCTTCCGAGCTCCAAATCGACTTCCGTTCGTCTCGTTTCTCACGCGTCTCCTCTAATCGACGTTCTCGGTAAGTCTCTATAGTTTTGGAACATTGAAATCCAGTTTCGTAAAGGTTTTAAACGGTTAGGTTCGTTTAGGTTTTCGATTAAAAACAAGATCTAGGGCTCGTAATCGATAGGTTGTCAATAATTAAGTAAATATGGAAACGTGTTGGACGTATTTGGACGAATCTAATTGATTTAGGAAAAATGTTAGAATTTAACGAATTCGAGATTTTTGAATAAACTCGTTTAACGTAAAATCCTTGTAAATTGCTTAGGGTAAACAGTGCTCGTGGACGGGTTTAAGCTGCTTGGACGCGAGGTAAGTTCTCGTGATTTTCTTTGGCCAAATCGGCCTACACCGTACATCGTGTCGTCTTCGAGAACGTTTGGTGATGCATTTAGTTAGGTTTGCTCGTTTGGTTAGCTAGGTCTTAGGAGTTTATAGTTTACGTTTTTAAAGTCCCGATGGTCTATGTGTTGTTTGTTTATTGTATGATATTGAACGTTCACGTATCACTTGGTTTAAAGAAAGCATGAACGAATTTCCGCACAGAGTTTTAAAGATAACGTAAAGCATAGCATCGGCCGAAAGGCTACAGTGCACGGCCGAAAGGCTTATAGTTCACGGCCGAAAGGCTTACAGTTCACGGCCGAAAGGCTTACAGCACACCGGCCGAAAGGCTTACAGTTACAGGTCACGCGAGGTGGGGCTCAGGCACGGCTGTACGAGTTGTAAGCGTGTACCCCCCTCCTCTAGCTGGAAAGAGTAGTCCGCCCGCTGGATGAGCTCTCTCTGGTTAGAGGGTATAGGATCTCGGTGACACCTACAGAGCATTGCATAGAAAGATAAAATAAAGCATGATTTATCGGACCCATTCACAGCAGGCATCGCCTTTACTAGGGCTTACTGAGATTTATCTCATAGTGTGTTTATGTATGGTGTAGGTGACATAGACTACGAGATACCAGGTGAGGACGACGTTCCTCCACCTGAGGCATAGCTCAGTTGACGGATGATGGCTGCGGTGGTGTGCTGGCGCAGTCGAGGCTTCACCGACCCGTGGGGATAGTATGTACAAAGTTTTGAGGGGTCTTTTTGGGATATTTGGGCTGATAGCTTTATAGAATATGTATAGGATGTTTAGGCAATGATTTGTTTTGAAATTCTGGAACTGTTTGGTTGTATAACATTTTACATGATTTTGTAAACTGTCTTTGATGTTTCAGGATGGTACGGATATGCTCGAGTTTTAGAGCTATCCACGCCATTTGTTTTTTTGAAATCTTATCGTGTTCAAAGTTAGTATGTTGAATTGTGTAATTAGGGGTTAAGAAAATGTATCGGTTTGTTATATGAAGTGTGTGTTGCTCTCTGGAAGTTCAGAATTCCAGAGAGCATAGAGGGTTGTTTTGTTCTCTGGAAGTTCAGATTCCAGAGATCACTTGTGAGAAAAAGAGAGACAAAAGCAGAGGAAGAGGTCGCTGCGCAAAGTGCAGCGACCAGTCGCTGCAAAGTGCAGCGACTGGGCGCTGCACTATGCAGCCAGTCGCTGCCATATGCAGTGACTGGGCGCTGCACAAGGCAGCGACCAGTCGCTGCAATATCAGCGACTGGGCGCTGCACATTTGCAGCGCCCGACGCTGGCATTAGGCGCGGGTCGCTGCACCCGTTAGTATTCCTAATCTGCCGCTTTAATTTAATATAACTTTTAAAGAGTTTTAAATACAGTTTTATAATTGATTTAAATGTTTTAATTTAGTTGGTTAAATTTTTTACAGTTAGAGTTAACTTCCGATTTCGATTCTGGTTTCGTTTCGGTTTTAGGTCCCCTCCTAGAGTTTACTAAAGATATTAGGATAAAAAGAAAAATAAAAATGAAAACAATTTTACACAGTACGTACAGGTATAGTTTGTGGTGGTTACAGATATAGTGGTTGATACCCTGAGGGAGTTACATTTGAGGATTTTGAGGATGCTGAGATTGAGAGATGTTTGGGTTTTAAGTGATTAAATGGAATACTCTGTAGTAAGTTTCTAACTGATTCCCGAACTTTTGTTTTTATCATGTGCGAAGTTTAGTGAGGTTTGATTTAGTCTGTTTTTTTTTGTTTGACTCATGAGTCAGATTTCTGAAGTAACTAGCACCAGACAATTTCCAGGAGCCAGGTAGTGACGTATGCTTTGCCTTCGGGCCTACATCACAAAACCGTAGATTTTGTTTTACCTTGAATGTGTTAGTAAGTCTGCAGCATATTTTAAAAGTATAAAGCGCAAATGAATTTAATGCATGTTGGATGGTAAGCATGAACATAATGAACAGCTAATGAATCAGACTTATGTTAAGTGAAGTAATCTGCCCCTTAATGAGACATTTGGCTATTTTAGACTTTGGAAACTTGATCCGCTTCCATCGTAACAGGGGGATCCTAAACAACTATATGAATCAGATTTACTGTTACGGGAAGTAACTGCCCCTATGAGTCAGTGGATATTTATACTTTAGGTGATGATCCAAACTCCCCAATTTCACCAGGTGGACAGATCAGTAAACTACGAATGTACAACGGAGTAGAAAGTAAAATGTATGTTTAGGTTTTATTAAAATTTCACATATCCTTCATTATTGCTTAACTTGCTTTAGCGTAGGCTAATAATACGTTTTTGTTGATGTAGTGTTTGATGTACTACTACTGAATTTCCCGTGAATTTATGTAAGAATAGCGGAGTTGTTTGAAGCACATTCATTGCCAACGCTTTGGTATCCGGATGCGCGTTTGAACTGATGTCCTGTTGGTTTAGTGTTTTGTTTGATAACAAACGAATCCACCCCCACGTAACTGAAAAATTTGGGCACCATAATTTGTTCCAACTGTATTGTGCACTGTGTGACTGTTGATAAACACAAACTTGCTCCGAACATCAGATTAAGTATCCTGCTTTGAGCCCATGA
>CM039507.1:150750-449269 GCA_022432975.1 Begonia masoniana
CAACATCGACCGAAAAAAAGATTAAGGTCCACCCTCGATTTTCTCTTTATTTTAATATTTCTTGACAGGGATGCTACTTTGAACTGTGGTATTGCAACCCTAGAGTTGTTGAATTGGAAAGATGTATGAGCTATAATCTACTTAGTCATAGTTTTTTTTTTTTATTGGATAATTCTGCAAATCAACCTACTAATTAAAAGATGAATTAGAAAATGCGATAGGAAATGAAATGTCACGTTTTTTAAAATATACGTAAAATAATTTATTATTCTTTGTAAATGTGAGACCCAACACCTTTCGGCTCGACCCCTTAGCTCGAGTTTCTAGTTCGTGCGTCATCGTACTCATGAACTTCTCTCCTCTGACTTGGTCTAGTGATACCAGCTCTAATGGAACTTGAGACTTAAGCATGAAAGTTCTGGGTTCGAACTTGGTCTAGTGGTCCCAGCTCGACCCAGGACCTTCAGGCTTAAATCTCAAGTTCCATTAGAGCTGGTACTACTAGACCAAGCCAAATGAGAGAAGTTCATGAGTACGACGCCGCACGAACCAGAAACCCGAGTTAATGGGTCGAGTCGGAAGGTGTTGGGTCGTCACAGTAATGTTGAATATTGTTAAGATTTTTTGATTTTATTTTTTGTTATTTTTAAAAGTGTGAATTTTATTATTTTGTTTTTTATTTTTATTTTTATAATAAAGCGGTTCTGAATAAACAGAAGACGGGCGAAGTTAATCGGCGTCTTCAATCAAGAGGAAGACCGGCGATTTGCCATCCATTGTCGTCTGCGTCGTCTTCTCCGATCTCAATTGCCAGAGAAAACCCTTGCTATTGCACATTTTAAGGAGAGAGACAGAGAGAGAGGTCCATTGGCCTAAATGGCTCAGATCTTTGAGTATTTCGTTGTGTGTGGGGATTGGACCAGAGATTAGGACTTTGGACGGCGACAAAGGCTTTCATGGATTCGGAGTTATGTACTTTCCATCTCTGCTCGATCAGTATCCTCCCTCGAATCACTCTCTCTATCCTGATCCACCACCTCAGCTCCCAACCGTAAGTTTCCCAGCAGTTGCTTTTTCTGTCTCCTTGATGTTTTTTCTCAGTTTCTGATTCAGTTTGAATTCTGGTTCTGCAGTGTGTTCTACCAGCTGGAGTGGCCTTCTTCTCCTCGGGATTTGATTCCACGATGCTTCTACTCTTCCACGTAGCTATCCTATTGTTTAACTGGTACACCTCTGCTATCATTTTTGTTTTTGAAGTATTGGATCCAATTCAGGATGTTGCTGCTTGCGTCCTGTTTCGCTGATTGTAGAACCTGTTTGATTTCTTCGGTCTGGATTTTTCCATTTTTGAAGTTTAGACGTGACCTTCGTGGCGTGGTGGAGTTCGTCGTCTTTCTGGAATCACTCTCTTTCAAATCTCGTTCTCCGTAAGTCTCACATCGTCAATGCTTGTAATTTTCTGCAGAGGGCGATGGGTCAAAGATATATGTTAGCTGTATTTCTTTTAGAGATCCAGTGAGCGAGGATATTGCAGAAGCTTATCGCATACCACCAAATTCCTTTGCTGATAAATGTATCTGTCTTGTTTCTCACTCACCGAGCTTCCGTGGCCTTAGGAATGCATTGGACGAGTATTTGCTCTATGCTTTGATCCTAATGGAAGTAGGTCAGTATATTTTTCATAATACATAGTTAAGTGGTTGGCGGTAAGAAAATGTAGATGCAAGTGTTTCTCAAAGAATATCTAGTCTTACATTTAGTTTTTATTTTTATTTTTTGCATTTCTACTCCTCTATGTAGCTTTTTGGTCAGATTTTCTTTTTATTTGTCCCCTGCTTTGGTGCAGAACACGTTTCTCTGTGCTTTCTTTGGTGCTTTTTGTATTTCTGCTTTGGCATTTCCCTTTTGTAGGGGGTTCTCTTAATGAACATGCTTCATTAATGAAAATTGTCGACTTATTTATTTTGCCATGTAAATTTGGAAACAGAGTCTACGTGCCTCTTCTGTCGTTTTTAATCTTCTGATCTCCGCAACATTTCAGCAAACCGCTGTGGGATGTCATCGCCTATATGGTCTCCAAGGTTCCTTTGCCTACTCCTGGAAAGGATAGGGTTTTGTTTGCCATTGAGAATTGTCTACTTTCTGTTGAGGCTCCATCAAAGGACAGACTCCCCACGCTGATGTATAACTCGTTATCTTTCATTTCTAACCAAGTGATTTAGTCTCTCAGTGATTGTGTAGTACAGATTTTTGATAAACCTTAAATTGCGGTTTTGTATTTTTGTGAATGCAGATATCGTTTCAGCCACTTGTACAATGTTTAGACTTGGACAATTTAATTAAACTATTCACATCTGTGTTGCTTGAAAGGAGGATTCTACTTCGATCAAACAAGTAATTATGATTTCACCAAAATTAGGCTTTAATGCCTTTTGCTTTAAGTAAAAATAATTCATATTACATCTGTGTTAATGCAATGGCTTACTTGTTACGGTTTATTGAGTCTACCATTCACTATTTCTTGTCAAACTAACTTCTCGGGGATTCTTTTTGTACCAGATAAAAAGTTTTTGAAAATGTGTCCGTTGGTGGATTTACTAGCTTTTCATTTAATTGACTAATTCCGATCACAGTATCTTAGCAGAGTTTTCTTGTCCATAAAATAGAGGTCTTGAAACTTTTTTGGTTGGTCGGTTTTGTAGCTTTTCACCCAAACTGATGTCAGCTGAAGGTTCCTCTTTAAGGCTAGGTTTCCCCCCTCCACACACCCACACCACCCCCCCACCCCCCCCCCCCCCCCCCCCCCCCCCCCCCCCCCCCCCCCCCCCCCCCCCCCTCTTTCCTCCTGCTGCTAACTTTTTAATTTTAGAAATTGGAGTGAAAAGAATACATTTGTGTGACAATTAAGTTCATATATATATAAAATGTATCCAGTGATTTTTTTATAGGAGTTTTCTTTTCTTCTGTCCGTTAACATAGAACATAAAATTTGCAAGGGTATTGATAGTGTTGCTGCAATTTTGGTATTTCTTGATTAACCTTTCATTCCTTATTAACTTGAGCAGGTATACACTTTTAACACTTGTATCAGAGGCTATATGCCATTTAATTTATCCATTTAGGTGGCAGGTAAAATTTATTATTTTTTTCAGTTGAAACAATATATATATATAATGGATGCTTTATGCTGGTCTGCTAACGAATTTCCATCTGATCTCTGTATATTTGTTGCCCTGAAGCATGTGTACATTCCATTACTCTTTTTCAGTGGAGTAGACTACATTGACGCTCCCACACCTTATATGATGGGTCTCCATTCGGGTGTGGACACTTCCTTTCTGGCAATGGATGGTGTAAGATTTTTCCTCAAAATTTCTTCGTAATTCATTACCTTTATGTTTATTTAACTCCTCCTTTTGCTTGTTAAATGGATGAACATATTTTCACACTTTATGGTAGAGTTTTAGTTGCAGTTCAGCAGCATTTTTGGTGCACATATCCCGCACATATCCCCTCTATTTTCTTTTCCTTCTTTATTAGACGCAAAATCACATGATAACTAAATTAGACAAACAAATATTCTCCCAAGGAATATACGCTCAAGAAAAACCATTTCCACTTTCTCAAGAAACAGTTCACTGTCTATCTCTCTCCGTGTGTGTATAGTTTTATAACAAACAGCTCAGGGGATCGACTACAAAATGGTATTTGATTTTGATACTGATACCATTAGCTCTCTGCAGCTTTATCTCATTGCCTCTTATCAATTTCATTTATCTGCTTTTCTCTACTTTCTCGGTTTTTTATCATTCACTTCAATTTATATCTCAATTACAAACTAATGTCATGAAAATCTCTTCTAATCGATATTCTTTCACGATCTTATTTTAGGTTGTGGTTGTGGACCTTGATTATAATTGTATAACCACGACTGAGGAAATACCTCCTATTCCAGAACCAGAATTGAGCTCTCTACGTGGTGATATAATGAAGTTACTGTGTCCAAATGTTGTGGGCATAGATGAGATGAAGGCTAATTTATTCAGTTCATCTGAGCATTATTTCAAGGGTGGAATTAAGCCTTGGGGAGATGATCATGACCTTCAACTTAGGTGATACTTGGACGTCACCTGAAATATTTATGAAGTACTTATGCTTCCTTGCACCCATTATTTTTTTGTTTAACCATCTCTAAACAATTTCTTTCCTGTGTGTTTCTCATATTCACCCATTTTTATAAAATTCTATTGCTAGATGTCTCAAGCACATGATGTAATTTGTATCAATATTATCTATATCGGTGTCCATTCTAGAATGGGTTCCTGTTAACTCTGTTTGCTTGTTTCTCAATGGTGAATTTTATCAAATTTTTTTTTTAAAGCTGTTCAAACATATATATGGGAGAAAATGCTCTTGCTATCAATGGCTATAAAACTCTATGCTCTGGCTATTCGAAAGCTTGATATGAAAAATGCTTGTTACTGGGAGGTTACTTATTAAGGATGTGACAAGATTGTTTAACTATACAGTTTGAGGAAGACAGCTCAATTTTACTGCTTTGTGCCACTATACATCATGTTTCTGTGCTATATCATTTTCTAATCAAGATTTTTACTGAAGGAAATTGGAAGTTCAGGAGCGTTATTGTTAATATTTACTATTCTGCATAATTATCTCATTAATTCTTTTTCATTGTATCGATGTGCATTTCTTTAGACTTTGAGTTCTTTTTCAAATGGATTTTCTTTTAATTAAGTTTTGAGCAATTCCTTGTGATGATTAAAACATGCTTTTTTAGAACATCCCTGAGTTTGGTATGATTTCCGTTGTACCTGGAAACTTTTAATGGCATTTTAAACCATAACCTGGTTTTTGTTGAATGATTGCAATTCTTTGGAATTTTAGTGTGACTTAGTAATTAACAATGAGATTTAGATTGATCTTTGACATAAAATCTTGTATTTGAATATTTTTTTATGTGCAGGTTGATTTTTCTCAAGTTTTTTGCATCGCTCTTAAGTGGCTATCGCAATTATATAGTATGCAATGTTCTCTCTATGTCTTTTACCAACTTTGCTGTAGTTGTATTGATACTTAGCGTTACATTACTGATGAAAGCTTCTATGTGATAATTATTAGGAAATACTGCTAGTCAAGTTTTCAACACTCAAGCATTTCTAAAGAAGCGCTCTCGGTTCACTAATCAGCCGACAGAGCCCATGGTGATGTGATGTTGCTAATTTCTACTTTGGAGTACTTATTGTAATTAGTCAGTGGTTGTATGCTATTACGCTTTTTTAGCCTTTTGCTTGATGAGAATGTCATTTGTTATCCAAAGACAAGTTAATCATTCAATAATGACACTCATTGTAGTAATCACAGAAATTTTGATTTCATACTAAAAGAAGAAAAGACGACTTGTATGATTAATGGAGTTCTGTTGTCTCAGTTTTTGTTTAATTTTGTTTGATATAGAAACAGTCAGCATTGCTATAATACAGTTAATGTGCACTTGGATGACTTACTGTCCTAGGGTAATAATTAAACTTATGTGAGATGAATTTTGCATGGTTGACTTTTTGTAGTTGGCTTTTCCAAATATGAGTTAACCTTGGTTTCAGTGGAGGAAATTACTAAGTTTGCTGAAAGATGTGCTTCAGAACTTTTTGTTTTGTTTACCATGTTCTTAGGAATAGGCCTGATAATACCCTAATTTTTTGTTTTTTACAGATAAGTCAATTCCTAGACTCACAAGGATTCTTGGATTATCTGGAGAGGGGTGTTGGTTCTGATGAGAACAATAATAATCTTCTGGACAAGTTACAAGATGCCATTGAAAGGGGTCAAAATCCTATTTCAATTTTTCCATCCTCTGTTTCTGAGCTTGAGATTACAACAATATCTGATCCTGATGCCACAACATCGGGTAAATATGTAATGGAGATCTGTTGAAATTTTCATTCGTTGATGACAGCTTGCTGAAAATAAATGCTGTGGCCGTGTGGTATGTCACTCACTTTGCCTGTACAGGTCTGGGTGCCAAATATACTTATGATAGGTTTCCCTCAAACATAAGAACGGAGGAGCAGAAAGAAAAGAGGAAGCAGATTCTTGCAGCTGTCACTGGTGCATTTGAATACTCAACAAAGCAAATTCCTAGGTATACACATATTGCCAGATGATGTAATTATTATGGCCGTTTGCTTTTAATTCTTAAGTTGTATCTAATATCTAATCCTTTTACTAGTTCCCCTTCTTTGCTAATGGGTAAGGACTCCAAAATGGAAAGCCTTAGCCCAATGGAGAGACGTGTAAGTTTTTAAGACCCTTGTTTTGAGGTTTAGTTAAATGTTTGCATTTTAATATATGAATTGAGAATGTTACTTCTCCTTGCATTTTTTACCTTGCAGGCAGAAAGAGAGCGCATGGTTTTGGACATAAAAGTTAAGCTTCAGGTAGAAATTAGTATGTTCTCTTCATTCTTTTCATGATTTGCTTATGATGTTCAAGTCTTCTGAGCCTGCAGATGTTCATTATGTTCATTTTACTTATCCATGGTGTACCTATGTCAGATAATCTCATCAATTAGTATGTCGAATGTTATTTAAAAATTATGATTGAAATAAATTATGATTGATCTACCCCAAATTTATTTGATTGACTAGATTTTGATATTTATAAAACTGAAGAGATGTTAAATCTTTTAGTTACTTTCTTTGCCATGTACTTCCCGAATGAAATAATATTAGACTGCTTTTCAACGGAAGGAATTTTTCATTAAGGTGTTAGAAGCATGGTTTACTAGTACACAAAGCGACAACAAACTCAAGTGGCTGCAATTGCTCAAGGGGGCAGCTAATTATCTGCTTGATGGTTGAAGGAAGTTTGTGAATTATATAGATCTACGGGCTTATAATTTTTGTTCTCATAAATTTTTTATCTTCCCTAACGTTCTCATTTTATGTTGTTTGTAAAATATTGGTCATAGAATAGATGATAGATGATGATAGTGGTGATGGTATTTTGTTAACTGACGTAATCAAATTTATTGGTCAGTTAATGTTAAATTTTTCTTTTAGGGCTTGTGGCTACGCCTTCTTAAACTGGAAGCAACTGATGATCCTCTTTCATCATTTGAATATGGCACAATCCTTGGTATGCTTCTATTTGAACTTGCTCAGATATTTGTCAAAATTTCCCCTTTTTCGAGGCTGAGAAGTTGGTCTAACTTTTGTTGAGTTGATTTGCAATCAAGTCTCTTGCCATGCAATCTCTGTGTGTGTCAGGATCCCTTGGAATAACCATTATTGTATATTGAATTCTGTATTCGCAGCTTTGATTGAATCTGATGCAGAAGGCATTGGTGGTAGCGGGTTTGTTGAATGTATAAGAGAACACATTAATTCTGTATGTAGTTTATCGAATGCTTAGTGTTTATTCTTGATTCTTGTCCATGGCGTTTGCTCATTTCAAAATGAATTTATGCTCTCAGGGATGGATTTGTCAACTGACAGATGAACAGTTTATTGCAGTTAAAGAATTGGTATGTGAGTGAAGACTTAAATTATATTGTAGGTTCTTGTAGAAAGTTTTTATGGCTTGCTGAAAAAATTTCCTACATTGAAAGTGTAAATGCAAAATATTTGCATATGTTGGCAATTATGTTTTTGGCAAAATATATTCATATTTATGGAGAAAATATATCAATTTCACTATTTCTTAATTTGATGATTTTATTCTTGGTGAGCAAGCAATAGCTGATTCTGTTTATTGAATGGCGTCTGGTCAACATTAATGAAGATTCTATGGAAGAGAAAAATAAGGAAACAACATTATTTGGAAAGATATTGAATAAGGTATATGCACTTGTTTTTTGGAAAAGTTTTATTTGGAAAGCCGATTTGTTGTAGATTTGACATGATTTGCTGGACTCTGACTTCCCATGATTAATGGGATGCTTTCCTGAATTTTTGGGCGAAAATCTGTGCTGTTATGGAAACTTTCCTAAAGTGTCATATGAGGTGTCACATAACCGAATTTGTTAAGATTGTGTTTCCTTATTCTATGCGGCGGTAAATCCGATTTGGTAACTGAATGAATTAAAGATATGGAAGTTACCAATATTATTTAAAGCCTTCGTTTTTCTGAAGAAGGCTGCTGAAGCCATTATTATTGAGAGCGAAAAGTTTTTTATTCTTCCGAGCGATTTTATTCTATACCGACGTTTGCGTGTATTCTGCAATAGTTGATCCTTTCATTCACGCCTACTGTGAGTCGTCGGTAATTGTTCTTCAGCAGACGACGGAGTATTGATTTTACACGAGAGAAGATTTTCTTCGTTTTCCCGAGCCGTCGGTTTTCTTTCACGCCCTACGTTTCTGCGTATGGGTTTGTGATTGTGTTGCACACTCGACTTAATCTGTGGATTTCATTGTTTTATTGAGTGTGCTGTGTGTTGTATCCGAAGACTTCGATCTGGTGTTCCAGGAGGTGTCACAGGAGGCAACTTTCCGTGTTCTTCATTGAAGCTCTGTCTCGGGAGGAGACAGCATCTGAACTCGTGAGGAGTTCTGTTTCTTAGACAAGGGGAGCTTGTCGTTCGTGATCGTGGGCGAGGGGATCTTGCCATAACACGGGTTTCGGGAGGAACCAACAACGAGGGGAGCTTGTTGTTATCTAGATCTCGGGAGAGGTCGTTCTAAAGTCGAGGGGATCTCGCAAAAACTGTTTCGTTGGGGAAGTTAGCTAGAGGCGGCGACAAAGATAAGAGGGAGTCTTTATTTGTATAAGTCCGAGTTTTTCTTGTAACTTTGTTAACTCAAGGAAAAGTTTTTATATCTGGGCGTGGCCCCGCAGACGTAGGCTGGTTGCCGAACTGCGTTACCAACCTCTTGTGTCATTTATTTCCGCACTTTTTATATCGTTCATCGTGACTTTAAAATCGGTGTCACACAAGGATCCTTGTGTGACATCACTGAACTGATCTTAATTTTTCAATTGGTATCAGAGCGGATCGCTTCTGTTTCTTAAGCGGGATCCGAGGGACAAGATCTTAGTTCGTGTGCGATGGACTCTATGAAAGAAGGAGGTTCTAAAATATGACAGGTGAAGAGAGATATTTGAAGGATATTGTACCTGAATCTGTGGGAAAAGTTACATTCGGCAATGGTGTCTCAGCAGATGTCATTGGCAGGGGAACGTTGAATGTCCCTGGTCTACCAAAATTGAGTGATGTCTTATTGGTAAATGGTTTGAAATCCAACCTAATCAGTATTAGCCAGCTCTGCGATCAAGATCTGAATGTGCAATTTACGAAAGAAAGATGTGTTGTGTCCGATCAAAACAAAGATTGTGTTATTGAAGGAGTTAGATCATCGGACAATTGTTATCTTATTTATTCCTCATCTACCTGCCTTCGGTCGAGTATGGAAGACACTATTTTATGGCATAGAAAGTTGGGACATGTTAATTTCAGAATACTGGAGAAGCTTATTTCGAAAGGTGCTGTTCGAGGAATTCCTGAATTAAAATTTGATGAAGACAAATTATGCGGACCATGTCAAATCGGAAAGCAAACGAAGGTGTCTCACCCGGTGTCACAGGGTTCCACAACTACCCGGGTTCTTGAATTACTTCACATGGATCTAATGGGGCCGATGCCTGTTGAAAGTATTGGAGGAAAACGTTACGTATTCGTTACTGTTGATGATTTTTCACGCTATACATGGGTGGAGTTTCTAAGAGAAAAGTCCGACACGTTCAAAGTTTTCAAGTCAATGTGTATTCGACTTCAACGCGAGAAAGACTCTGTTATTTTGAAAATTATTCGTATCCGCAGTGACCATGGAAGAGAGTTTGAAAACTCTGAGTTCTCGGATTTCTGTAAGCATTTCGGAATCGCTCATGAATTTTCGGCACCAAAAACTCCTCAACAAAACGGAGTCGTTGAACGGAAAAATCGTACATTGGCAGAGATGACTCGAGTAATGCTACATGAAAGAGATGTTCCTCAAAAATTCTGGGCTGAAGCTATGAATACAGCTTGTTATACCATTAATCGGGTGTATCTCCGCGGCAAAACTTCTATGACACCCTATGAGATATGGAAAGGTAAAACTCCAAATCTTCATTATTTTCATCCTTTTGGCAGCCTCTGCTTTGTGTTGAATGACAGGGAACATAGGGGGAAACTTGATCCCAAGAGTGATGAGGCAATCTTTCTCGGTTATGCTACAAATAGTCGTGCCTATCGGGTTTACAACAAAAGAACTCGAACTGTCATCGAATCTGCAAATGTTCAAGTGGACGACTCTCTGGACACAACTCATAATCCAAAAGATGATGCAGATCACATTTTAAATAATGAAGGCGCTAGTGTTCCACCCGGTGTCATAGAGGGTGTCTCAGGCGGTGTCCCAGATCAAACAGAGACTGTTGATGAAGGAAAAGCTGATATCACACACCACAGACAACCATCTACACGTGTTCAGAAGAATCATCCTACAGATGAAATTATTGGTGGTCTGAATGATGGTATACAAATCAGAGATAGGCCGCGGGTGAATTATCGAGACATGATCCAAATGGCATGCTTTACATCAACGATCGAGCCAAAGAATGTGAAAGAAGCATTGCTAGATGAGTACTGGATATGTGCTATGCAAGAAGAACTCAACCAATTCTCCCGAAATCAAGTTTGGGACTTAGTACCGTGTCCTCCCGATGTGAATGTTATTGGTACTAAGTGGATCTACAAAAACAAGAACGATGAGCATGGAAATATTACTCGCAACAAAGCTCGGCTAGTGGCTCAAGGGTATTCTCAAATTGAAGGGATTGACTTTGATGAAACATTTGCTCCGGTTGCTCGGCTTGAATCGATTCGGCTTTTGTTGGCTATCGCTTGTGTTATGCGGTTTAAATTATATCAAATGGATGTGAAAAGCGCGTTTCTCAATGGATTTCTTAATGAAGAGGTTTATGTTGCTCAACCAAAGGGTTTTGAAGACCCTCATCATCCCGAGTACGTTTATAAATTGACGAAGGCGTTATACGGGCTCAAACAAGCCCCTCGTGCATGGTATGAACGACTCACGCAATATTTATTAACCAAGGGATATGAGCGAGGGGGAGTAGATAAAACCCTTTTTGTCCGGCGTGACAAAGGTCAGTTTTTACTTGCTCAAATATATGTTGACGACATAGTGTTTGGCTCGGTGTCACAGGTGATGGTGGATGAGTTTGTTGCTCAAATGACCGGTGAATTCGAGATGAGTATGGTTGGAGAACTCACTTATTTTCTTGGGCTTCAAATCCAGCAAGAAAAGAATGGTATTTTTATATCTCAAGCCAAATATGCCAAGAATTTATTGAAGAAGTTTAAGCTTGAGAATGCACGCCCGAGTAGAACACCCCTTGGGACACACGAGAAAATCTCTAAAGATGAAAAGGGAGTTGCTATTGATTCACGTTTATATAGAAGCATGATTGGAAGTCTACTATATCTTACTGCCAGCCGACCAGATATTTGCTATAGCGTGGGTTTATGCGCTCGATTTCAAGCCAATCCGAAGGAGTCACACCTAGTGTCGGTTTAAACGAATTCTAAAATATGTCAGTGGCACAACTGATTATGGCATCTGGTATTCTTTTGATTCTAATGCTAATCTGGTGGGTTATTGTGACGCTGACTGGGCAGGAAGCTCCGATGACCGAAAAAGCACTTCGGGTGGATGTTTTTATGTTGGACACAACCTGGTGTCATGGTTTAGCAAGAAACAGAATTCTATTTCTCTATCTACAGCTGAGGCAGAGTATAGCAGCAGGTAGCAGCTGTACGCAGCTTTTGTGGATGAAACAAATGATGAAAGACTATGGTGTCACACAGGGTGTCATGACCCTTTATTGTGATAATTTGAGCGCTATCAATATTTCGAAAAATCCTGTGCAGCATTCACGGACAAAACATATTGACATACGACATCATTTTATTCGATCTTTAGTGGAGGACAAAATTATTAATTTGGAGCATATGGTGACCGAAAAGCAAATTGCCGATATTTTTACCAAAGCGTTGGATGGTGTGAGATTTGAAGAACTGAGGTCTGCCCTAGGCCTTTGTGTTATGTAAGCTGATTATTGCATTTATTTATTTAAAAAAAAAAAAAAAAAAAAATCGCCACTTGCATTAGGCGTTTGTTTTTATTTTTTGGCAATCTATTGGGTATTGCTCATCCTCTGCTGAAAGTAATCATTCTGGATATTCTGATATTATGTGGAGCAACACCGTATGTGACTTGCAAAATTCTGGCTATTCTTATGAAATATTGGAAGTCTATTTTTAATGAAGTTTGGAGCATCATTATTATATTGGGTTTATTTTCCAATTTCTTGAGATCTGAATTATTCTTCAAAGATTCATAATACTGGTTTATGGCGGAAATTTGGAATAGCTACAAGCTTCTGGCAGGTGATCAGGTTAATATATTGAATGGTGTTCCTGCGGGTGTTCCAGCTCGACAATGTTTCTAATTCTTCTGATTCTGATTCTGAATTTGATTCTGATTCTGCCTTGTCATCCTATTTTATCAAGTTTCTTGAAGGTGAGATGGAATTTTTGACTGATCAGCAAATGATAATCGATGATAGAAAATGCAAAGATAGTTGTTATTCGATACTTGATGACTTTGTTAGAAAAATATATGCTAAAGAAGCTGCTGGTGATATTTTCGAGAGAAAGAAAGTTGTTAATGTGAAGGAACGGGTTAAAGAGACCAAAATTGTTGAAAAGTCATAAGTTTCAATCGGTGTCACTGGGGGTGTCAGACGGTTCTTACCCCATGGAAAAGATTTTCCAGCTTCACAACTTACGGATAAGTATGAAATTCTAGATGCCGACTTCTCATGGAACTGGTGTTAAAAGGATTATAGCGGCTTTGCTGTTCGAAATCGAAAATTTAATATTTTTTTTGATTTTATTTGACCAAATTATGCAACATGAAGACGGCACGAATACACGGTTAGCTCTCCAATTTCCCTCTCTTATATATGGCGGTTCTGGTGCTTATATGGATATTATATATTCTAGATTTTGGCTATCTCCCTATGGTGATTATTTAGTGTTTATGGTGATTATTTGGTGATTATGCTGCTGTTATAGTAGTTGTTATTCCCTTATATATATATTTGTCTTTTTATGGCAAAAAGGGGGAGTATTTTGGTAATTTTGGGGGAGTATTTTGATGATGTTTTGAAGCCATCAATCCAGGGGGAGAAAATTCAGGGGGAGTTCTTGAAATTATTGATTATATTGATTTTGCCAAAAAATGCCAAAGGGGGAGATTGTAAATGCAAAATATTTGCATATGTTGGCAATTATGTTTTTGGCAAAATATATTCATATTTATAGAGAAAATATATCAATTTCACTATTTCTTAATTTGATGATTTTATTCTTGGTGAGCAAGCAATAGCTGATTCTGTTTATTGAATGGCGTCTGGTCAACATTAATGAAGATTCTATGGAAGAGAAAAATAAGGAAACAACATTATTTGGAAAGATATTGAATAAGGTATATGCACTTGTTTTTTGGAAAAGTTTTATTTGGAAAGCCGATTTGTTGTAGATTTGACATGATTTGCTGGACTCTGACTTCCCATGATTAATGGGATGCTTTCCTGAATTTTTGGGCGAAAATCTGTGCTGTTATGGAAACTTTCCTAAAGTGTCATATGAGGTGTCACATAACCGAATTTGTTAAGATTGTGTTTCCTTATTCTATGCGGCGGTAAATCCGATTTGGTAACTGAATGAATTAAAGATATGGAAGTTACCAATATTATTTAAAGCCTTCGTTTTTCTGAAGAAGGCTGCTGAAGCCATTATTATTGAGAGCGAAAAGTTTTTTATTCTTCCGAGCGATTTTATTCTATATCGACGTTTGCGTGTATTCTGCAATAGTTGATCCTTTCATTCACGCCTACTGTGAGTCGTCGGTAATTGTTCTTCAGCAGACGACGGAGTATTGATTTTACACGAGAGAAGATTTTCTTCGTTTTCCCGAGCCGTCGGTTTTCTTTCACGCCCTACGTTTCTGCGTATGGGTTTGTGATTGTGTTGCACACTCGACTTAATCTGTGGATTTCATTGTTTTATTGAGTGTGCTGTGTGTTGTATCCGAAGACTTCGATCTGGTGTTCCAGGAGGTGTCACAGGAGGCAACTTTCCGTGTTCTTCATTGAAGCTCTGTCTCGGGAGGAGACAGCATCTGAACTCGTGAGGAGTTCTGTTTCTTAGACAAGGGGAGCTTGTCGTTCGTGATCGTGGGCGAGGGGATCTTGCCATAACACGGGTTTCGGGAGGAACCAACAACGAGGGGAGCTTGTTGTTATCTAGATCTCGGGAGAGGTCGTTCTAAAGTCGAGGGGATCTCGCAAAAACTGTTTCGTTGGGGAAGTTAGCTAGAGGCGGCGACAAAGATAAGAGGGAGTCTTTATTTGTATAAGTCCGAGTTTTTCTTGTAACTTTGTTAACTCAAGGAAAAGTTTTTATATCTGGGCGTGGCCCCGCAGACGTAGGCTGGTTGCCGAACTGCGTTACCAACCTCTTGTGTCATTTATTTTCGCACTTTTTATATCGTTCATCGTGACTTTAAAATCGGTGTCACACAAGGATCCTTGTGTGACATCACTGAACTGATCTTAATTTTTCAGAAAGCTTCACGTTTCCACTTTTATTGCATTTGTCTTTGTGCTGTCTGTCAACCTGCATCCGGCTTGACATTAGGACT
This sequence comes from Begonia masoniana, assembly GCA_022432975.1. Taxonomy (NCBI): domain Eukaryota; kingdom Viridiplantae; phylum Streptophyta; class Magnoliopsida; order Cucurbitales; family Begoniaceae; genus Begonia; species Begonia masoniana. The sequence continues at coordinate 165,540 of CM039507.1, forward strand.
TTTTTTCAGTTGCTAATACTCCATTAACAGTTACTTTAACACAGTAGACTGAAAACTTCCTCAACTGTTAGTGTTGAAGTTTTCCTTTAATTGCATATTCAAAACTATCGAATCTATTTATTTTTCTAGTTTGATAATCAATTTTCATATTGTTAAAGATTCTTTTGTGAATATTCAGCTTAAAATAGCAATTAGTCGTGCAACTTCTCGTAATGATATACCAACTATAAGAGATGCCCTGGAAGTTTCCGCTGAAATATCCAAGAAGGATCCAAATAATGTTTCTGACTACATCCAACGCCATCTCATTTCAATGTCTATTTGGGAGGAACTGAGGTATGACTATCAGGGGATTTTAGTATTACTTTGCTCTTCTTATTTAACTAATTTTTCATTTATTCATTCTATTGAAACTTCCCATAAATGTTCTTCTATAATAGTAAAGTAGTGAAATATGTTACAAGAAATGGAGCAGTTGGCAAGGAAAAATTTGGACAATTATCACAAATATCTTTAATGTGATGAAATGTTTTCATTTTCTCCGAAATATGTTTTCAGAATATGAATTCGTTGTCATTTCTAATTGGTTTGTAGCATGAATAGACAGCTTTTCTCATCTTTTGGTGCATTAGTTTTGCTAAGTGTCTGCTTCTTCATTGATTTTTGGAAGTTTGCATCGGGTCGTGTGTTTGTACTCATTTATATTGATTATTGCTTTGTTTACCTTTCCAAATGAAAGGTTGTCTGCTAGGTGAAAATAATACTCGCATGGTGAATTAACTGTCATTAGTTTGAAATGTTGTTGAGAGGGAGTTGGTGGAGATGATTGCGAACTGTATGACTAGTCAAAATGTTAATTTGCTCTTCTCAAGTTAATAGATCAGTGATGATTTTATTCAGAATTTGCATTGTTGTTTCGAGATGCAACTTTATCTGTTTTGATTGGTGATGGGGGTGGTTTATGAGTTTTCTTGCAATATAATTGAATAAAAATCAAATTTTCGAATTCTATTCCCAAAAATTTCCCTCAATCCTTAACATTCTCTGCCAATCTTATGATTCTTTTTCCCTCATCCTTATTATCACTTTAAATAACAATCTAAACAAATCAAAGTGTAATCCAATTTAAATCTTATTTAAATAATACAAATATAATTCTAATCCAATCTTAATAAAATCCTAATCGAAACAATTCAAACCTAATTCAAATGTAATTATCTAAATTAAATCGTCAAATTTGAGCCTTCTTCTCTCTCTCCTGAAAATTGGTGGCTTATCAATAGTAAAGTTTACATATGCATTTGATGTTTTTGCAGGTTTTGGGAAGGATACTTTGAGTATTTGATGGAAAGGTCATCTAACAAGTAAGCTTCATTTGATTTTCAGCAACAAAAGTAAATAAAGACAGTTTTCAAAAGGATTTGAAACAAAAGTATTAATGATCTATCTGATATGGCTTTATAGAAAAGTTGTATCACGAAAAACTGTCGGCTCATATGTGAAAGAAGTAAACCTTTTCAATCCACACAGAATAAAATATTAATAAGTACAATTGAATTACTATGCTCTTAATTTCTTTATATGTAGGTCAGCCAATTATGCATCTCTAGTTTCTTCACAGCTAATAATTGTCGCATCTCATATGGTACTTCCCCCTTTATCCCCTAAATCTCACCGGTCTTCTAGAAGCACACAACATACTATTTTTTTGTTTGCCCTTTAAAAGCTGACATTGTATGTTTTAAATTTGTGAAGGCTGGGTTAGGACTTCCTGACACTGATGTGTGGTACATGATTGAAACAATTGCAGAGAAAAACAACATCGGATACAAGCAACTAGTGAGCCAGCCGACATATTATTTTGTTTTTATTTCTATTTGATAAGATTTATTATTTTATGTGTTCGTGATGAGTTTGTAGACACTTCATTGTTGTTTTTGCATTGTGATAAACCTCTTGCGATTTACATATGCTAGGAGGCATCAGAAGCATTAAATGTTATAAATGTGTTTAATATGGGAAATATGTGGTGTCGTAAAGTAGCCATTATGGGGGAGGAGGTTGACATAGGGTAATTATTGTTTGTACGAGGAGAAAAGGGTAGGGGGGGGGGGGGGGGGGTGTTTTAGGGGGTAGTTTTTAAAGTGTGAAGAGAAAAAGGGCTCTCGAATTCCCTTATGTGGTGTGATTAAGTATTTGTAACTATGTATTTGTTTAGGGGGTAGTTTTTTAAAGTGTGAAGAGAAAAAGGGCTCTCGAATTCCCTTATGTGGTGTGATTAAGTATTTGTAACTATGTATTTTGTTTTCATTGAAGTGAAAAAGTTGCTACAAGTTTTGGAATCCTATCAATTTGGTATTGGAGCAGTTATCCTATCAATTTGATATTGGAGCAGTTAATTGGGGAGTAGGACAAAGAAATGATTACAAGATTCAAAAGCACATAAGAAAAATATGGCGAAATGGCATAGAGAGATTGCGGGAATCAAGGAAGAGTTACAGAAGAGTGAACTGCAAAACATGAAGAAGTTTACGATAATGGAAAAAACATTTTGAAGAAAATGTTTTAGGGGGGTGTGTTTTAGGGGGTAGTTTTTTAAAGTGGAGAGAAATGTGCTATCGAATTCCCTTGCGTGGTGTGATTAAGTATTTGTAACTGTCTATTTTGTTTTCATTGAAGTGAAAAAGTTGCTACAAGTTTTGTAATCCTATTAATTTGGTATTAGAGCAGTTAATTGGGGAGTAGTACAAAGAAATGATTACAAGATCCAAATATGGCGAAATGACACAGAGATTGCGGGAATCAAGGAAGAGTTACAGAAGAGTGAACTGAAAAGGAAGAAATTTACTATAATGGAAAAAACAATTTTGAAGATTCAGGTGCAAATTGCAAAATTGGTGGCGAGAACGGATGAGGAACTTCCTTCAATTAGGTCGGCAGGTTTACCTGGGAGTTCGGTGATAGAACAGACTATAGGTAATGAAGAGGTGATCTCGTTTTCTATTAAGTCGAATTTACCCCGAAAATTAGAGTTATCGGTGTTTGGCGGAAGTGAATCTAAAGGGTGGGTTTGTCGCGCCAACAGGTATATCTAGATCAACCGACTTTCAAAGATGGAAAAACTGGAAGAAGCGGTGGTTTGTCTGGAGGGAGCAGTACTGTCTTGGTTCTACTGGGAGAATCAAACTTGACCATTTAGCTCTTGGCTGGAGTTTAAGATGAAGCTTTGGAGCGATTCAGCCACTTGCGAGATGGAACTGGGTGTGACCGACTCATGACTCTGCAAAAAGACAGAACGATTAAAGAGTATCGAATTCAATTTGAGTCAGAACGATTAAAGAGTATCGAATTCAATTTGAGTCGATATTTCTAGCTTGATGGGGATTCAGAAGAAGTGTTTTTTAGCGCCTTCTTTAACTAACTGAAAAACTCTTTTACAACAACCGGAAGGAGGTTTCTCAACATTCCAACTTTATTTTCCGTATTCTGGCCTTGTTTCATTCTAATCCTATGGGAGGGCATGCTGGTTTTACTAAGACGTTAAAACGCATCACAACAGAATTATATTGGATAAGAATGCGCCGCGATATCAAGAAGTTTGTCAATCAATGAACGATTTGTCCGAGGAATAAATATTAAGCGTTGTCACCAGCTGAGTTGCTTCAACCATTAACCATTCCATACGACATATGAGAGAATATTTCAATGGATTTTATTGACAAGTTAATAGAGATCATTTTTGTTGTTGATCTTCTGAGCAAATTCGCTCACTTTGTGGGCTTACAACATCCTTATACTGCGAAAACTGTGGCTGCTACATTGTTTAAAGTACACGGTATGCCTAAATCTCTAGGTTCAGATCAAGATAAAATTTTTGTGAGTTTTGTTTTCAAAGAGTTATTTCGTTTACATGGTTCGACATTGAAGTTTAGTTCTTCGTACCATCCTCAAACGAATGGATAGACAGAAGTAGTAAACAAAACGATTTAGACTTATTTGCGATGTTTTACGAGTGATAAACTGAAAGCGTGGTTGAAATGACATTTTGGATATATTGAAATTGCATTTAGAACGGGTTCAAGTTCACATGACTATGACAACCAACAGGAAACAGAGACATGTTGAGTTTCAAGTGGGAGATTTTGTTTGGCTAAAAATTCAATCTTACCGTCAGAAGACCATCGCTCGACCATTACGCGTCAAACTTTCACAGCGGTATTATGGGCCATTTAAAATTTTGGAACGAGTGGGTAAGGGGGCTTATCGATTATTGTTACCTAACACAATTCGAGTTCATCATGCGTTCTGTGTTTCTTTATGAAAAGAAGTGAAGGGTGAAGTCACTAGTGTCATTCATTTTCCAGACAATTAGCAGGAAGACATGAATTGGCAACTTCAACCAGAATCATTGTTAGATGTTCAATGTCAATTAGGCAATTCACCATTCTTATTAAATAAAAAAAATCTTCCAGCCTTTGAAGCCACCTGTGAGGATTATGACCACATTTGTATGCAATTCCCCAATTTCAACCTTAAGGACAATTTTTTGGGCACAGAGTAATGATAAACTTCCATTGCGATTTACATTTGCTAGGAGGCATTAGAAGTATTAAATATTGTAAATGTGTTTATTAAATGTTGTAAATGTGTTTAATACGGGAAATGTGTGGTGGTGTAAAGTAGCGGTTATGGGAGGTGGGGGGAGGAGGTTGACATAGGGCAATTATTGTTTTGGGGGGGTGGGGGGGAGGGGTTGTTTTAGAGTGGAGAGAAAAGAGCTCTCGAATTCCCTTGCATGGTGTGTTTGAGTATTTGTAAGTGTATTTTGTTTTCGTTGAAGTGAAAAAGTTGCTGCAAGTTTTGTAATCCTATCACATTGAAATTTAGTTTTTGTAATTTTCTGATGTCTTGACTGTTTAAATCTTTAACTCATTAATGCTCGAAACCTGTTTCATTCGCAGATAAAACTCAGAGGATTCTTGTCTTATATCCAACAACTGCGAATGGGTTACTGGGGAATATCATCTGCAAAGAGCCAATCCATGTCAGCTTATGGATTGCAATCTCCCCGTCCAAAAGATGCATCTGATGCGAATCAGCAAAATGTTGAGGCTTCTGGAAGGAGCTGGGTTCAGAGCATGTTCAGCAGGGATGCAACATCAAGGACAAATTCATTTGGCCGTGTTCGGGGATGGGCATCTGAGGGCCATGCTTCAGGTATGTAATGTTTAAGTTATGAACTATAGTGTAAAATATGATTTGGTGATCCACGTGTGATTTATTATTGTTGTTCTTTATCTTGAGCTCAGCTGCAACTGAGAATGGGATTTCTCACAAACAAGATATCTAGCGCTGGACAGAAGAAAATCCAGACCAATGTTCGCATACTTAGGGGTCATAGCGGAGCTGTTACAGCACTTCATTGTGTATCAAAAAGAGAGGTGTGGGATCTTATAGGTGACCGTGAAGATGCAGGGTTCTTTATAAGTGGAAGCACAGATTGTTCGGTAATGTTTACATTTCCTACCTTTTATTCTATAGCAAAAATAATTTTCAATAGATCTTGTCTATGGGTTAGATTATTAAAAAAATTGGGTTTCCTGATCAACATTGTAGGTCAAACTATGGGATCCAAGCTTTCGTGGGTCTGAGCTTCGAGGAACTCTGAAAGGACATACAGGGTTATTTTTCTTTCTGTTTTCTCAAGTTCCAGTTTTGTGAATTTTATTGACGCAAGCTTCCTTGCAATAGTTCCCTCTGATTTCTTATTCTTTGACTCCATAGTGATGCAGTTCTAACCATCCCTTCTACCATATTTGCAGATCTATCCGTGCTATAAGTTCTGATCGAGTAAAGATTGTATCTGGATCTGATGATCAGTCTGTTATTGTATGGGATAAGCAAACTACTCAGCTTCTAGAAGAGCTGAAAGGCCATGACGCACAGGTTTTCTTCTTGTTGCTCTTTTAATGGGATAGTATGAGATCTTTTTTTTTTTTTTTACATGTCAAAGTACTGGTGATATAACCAACATATGTAAACTTAATGAATCTGTTTTTTCTTTGGTGGCCGTCTTGGTTGATATTTTAGTTAGATAAGAAATTTTTTACTTAAACACTGAAGATCTAATGACTTCTGCTCAGTATAGAAAGTTAAGTGTTCTACTTTAAATTTTAATCATTGACCCTCCTTATAGGTCAGCTGTGTACGGATGCTGTCAGGTGAACGTGTAATAACTGCTGCTCATGATGGAAATGTGAAGATGTGGGATGTGAGAACTGATACTTGTGTGGCAACTGTTGGTCGCTGCACTAGTGCAGTTCTTTGCATGGAATATGATGACTCCACTAGGATCTTAGCTGCTGGTGGTAGAGATGCGTATGTACAGTGACTGTGATTTATATATTATGTCAATTATCTTCCTTCAGTATATAATTTAAAACTTGCTTCTTATCCAAAAAAAGAAAGAAAAGAACGAAAATTGCATCCTGGTAACCATATATACTACCATGATCAGGATGGCTAACATCTGGGACATACGTTCTGGGAGGCAGATGCATAAGCTTTCAGGTCACACTAAATGGATTAGGTGAGCTATGAATGTGATGAATCTCTTTTTTCTAGTGGAATTGTGATGAGTATAAAAAATGATGCGTCAACATGTGATGTGCAGGTCAATCAGAATGGTTGGAGACACCCTAATTACTGGTAGTGATGATTGGACTGCTAGAATGTGGTCTGTTTCTCGAGGATCATGTGATGCTGTTCTAGCTTGTCATGCTGGCCCAATACTGTGTGTTGAGTATTCCACACTGGACAGAGGAATAATAACTGGTTGGTAACATTTTCGGATGTACTATTTGTGATTTTTTTTTATGTAATTGATGATCAGGTGAATTAAGAAAATGGAATGACATCCTCCCTTTCAGGTTCAACTGATGGGCTGCTCCGATTTTGGGACAATGAGGATGGTATGAGATTCAATTTTTCTGCCTACTAAAAAGTTTTCTGTCATCCTCTAATGCAGTTTCATTTCATCCCTCCTCTTCCTAGTTCACGCCCTTTTAATTTTTTTCCTAATTATGTTCTATTTTGTACTCTATATTAGGCAGCCTAATTATCACAAGTCAATCTACCCATCTGCTATTATTAATGGATTTGGACACAAATTATTTCTTTGATGTTTGTCACTTGCTGTACTTGTTCATTAAGTTAAAAACTGTGAAAATAGACGAAAGGACAGCTTTTGGCAGAGCATTATGCATTGTCAAGCCATTCTATTTGATTTATTTTAATATATTTATGTATGCAGGCGCAATAAGATGTGTGAAAAATGTAACCATCCATAATGGGGCTATATTATCCATCAATGCTGGAGAACACTGGTTAGGAATTGGGGCAGCAGATAATTCTATGTCTCTATTTCATCGGCCACAAGAGAGACTTGGTGGCCTCTCAGGCACGGGTTCAAAAATGGCCGGGTGGCAACTTTACAGAACACCACAGAAAACAGCTGCAATGGTACGCAAGTACCTCAATATTTTATCATCATTTTTCGCGCTGTTTTATTTAAAGCTATTTTCATTTTCCCCGAGGATTTGTGAATTAAGCATTGAAGTTTCACTTCTCATTACTTCACAAATACCTAAGATTTGAACTCTTGGATAGAGGAAAAACTCGCGATGAACATCCAAGCTCTTAAATCTCAGTAAATAATATCATTAGCGTAAAAAGTGAACTAATTATTTCTTTCGTTTTCGAAAAGAGATTCTATCACTTGTAGAAAAAGATGACTGCAGCGTGTAATATTTTCAAACCGGTCCGGTCAATATTTTCATCTGAGAAATCATTTGCTTTTTTATGCTTTTTTTTTTCCCCCCACTTCTCTTCGAACACGCACTTTTTAGCTATTCTACTTAGTACTTGGCTCGCATATCCACTTCTATATGCTGTTTGTGTTGTCTAAACAGAGAAAATTCGTCATTCAACTTTTGCAATTTAGGGTTCATCAGTCTGTCATTGATATGAAATCAAATCAACATTACAAAGTTTTTCATTTTTCTTGTATTTGTACTTTGTTTTTCATGCCTTCTTTATCTTTTTCTTCTCCTCTTCATATTTACATGCTTTGATTTGAACTTGATCTGGTATAATGTGCTGCTACTTCTATCTCTACATCTATCTTGGCTTCCTTAAATCATAATGTAATATATTTACATATTTTTTTCCAATTGAAAATGTAAAATACTCATTACGTGACATCTCCGATTTGGATGTTTACATTTCATATTCTGAGTCAAACTTTGTTTGTTTCTTGCATTAGGTACGATGTATCTCGTCCGACCTCGAAAGAAAACGAATATGCAGTGGTGGAAGGAATGGCATTCTCAGGCTCTGGGAAGCCACGATTAACATATGAAGTTTGTGAGATTGCCTGTTTTTTGTATTCATTCAAATGCATTGTACATTTTTTGCCTTTTTCTTTTCCAGCTTCTTATCTAAACTCTTAGCTTTCCAGAGTACAAAGAAGAGAAAAAAGAAACTTTTAAAAAGCAATTTCATTGTCATGTTGCTTTGTTTTTCTAGATCGTGCTTTTAGGCATTCACAAAATTTAAATTTCAACTCTATAGAATTATTATTTCTGGTATGTAGAATTAACTGTTTGTAAGAGTTATGTGTTTGATTGCCGCTTCAATTTTTATAATTTCTATTAATGATTATTAAATTTACATTATGTTATGACTTATGAGTCTGCTCATTTTTGGCTTGGTCAGGTCTGATTTCATTGAGTTCAGATCTTGAGCTCAACTTGCTGTAATTAGTTGAGTCTGGCTCGACCACGAATTTTTACGTCACTCTGAAAATTTATTATTATTATTATTTTTTTTTTATTTTGAGACATTTGAATTGAAGTCCTGGGGTTTTATTTTTCTTATCAAATTCCTTATAATTTAAAGGGTAATTATTGATTTGAACTTTGTACTATACGTTTTTTTTCAATTCGCCCCTGTACTAAAAAAATCGGCAAGCTGAGCCATGTACTTTGATTCTGTTATCAGTTTTGACTTTCTATTAATAATTTCATTATATCATTTAAAAAATTACCAAACGATCTTGGATTCAATTGAAATTTTTACCACATGTTTACTATTTAATGAGAAAATAATTTGAAAATTTTCGTAATTGTTTAAAACATGTACGATTTGTTGTAATCTTATTTTAGTATTTTATAAAAATATTATAATAAATCATACAAATTTTAGAAAATCACGAAAATTTTTTTATTATCTACTCATGATAGGTTAAACATGTGGAAAATTTTTCAAATAAATCAAATATCGTTCGGTAGTTTTTTAATTATTTTTTTATCAAATAAAAATAAAATAAATTAAAAAATTAAAAGAAATTCAAAACTACATTCTTTTAACATAGTGTAAGATTTTGGATTATAGTCTTTAAAAATTGGATAAAACAACGATGTCCAAAAAGAGCCCTGCGTGGTTTACATTTCAAGCTCAGAAGAAAGCTATGAATCTTCGCACCTCTAGATCTTCCATGGCGTCCTTCTGTTTTCCTCATTGCCGCACTTCAACCGCCATAAACCACCCTCAGCCTTCTTTATCCTTTCCAAATTGTAAAACGTCGCGCTTAATTTCACCCGCGGCTGTTATCAGAGTTTCCTCTATTGCTGGTGGATCGGCTTCCAGAGCAGAGCTGTTGGCGTTGGAGAATAAAAAGGCCAAGCCTCCGCAGCTGCCGTGGCTCATTGTTGGTCTCGGCAACCCGGGGAAGAAGTACGACGGCACCCGCCATAATGTCCGTATGTTTACGATTCCGATCTAGATGATTGTTTAGGACGCTTTTTTAGTTGGACTTTTTACCTGTTAGGAAGTTTAACGATGGCTTTTTATCATCCATGTACAGTGAGATTATTGGCTGTGGTTATTTGATATGATAATGTTCATAATTATTCTGTGTTGTGTTTTTTAGCCACTATTTTATCCGATTTATGCAGATCAATCTGGTTAGATGCCCGTGTTCTGCTTCTTTTTGACATTCCTGCTGTGTTATGAAATTTTTTCCAGGTGGGTTTTGAAATGGTGGACGCTATAGCTGAAGCTGAAGGGATTTCCATGAGTAATGTGTCTTTCAAAGCTTTATTTGGAAAAGGTGCCCATTCTCTAATTTTTTGCTTGTATGAAACGCAGTATAATACAATCAATATCAGGAAATACTATCCATGGTGAAGATTACATTAAAACGACATTTTTTTTTTTGCATTATGTTTTTCTTTCTATGGTTAAAGAAAGAACTTACTTGTCAATTACGGGAAAGCATTCAACAATATCAAAGTTTGGTTTGTTCATCTCTGTTTGCAGGTTTGATTGGCGGTGTTCCCTTAATCCTGGCCAAACCACAGACTTTCATGAATTCAAGTGGTGAGTCTGTAAGTAAGCTATCTAGAAGATTTCCCCGTAGCCTCAATTGTCAGCTTTCTTGTTGATAATTTTCTACTCTGGTTTTGATGAATCTCTGTACCATTTTTGCAGGTTGGTGCCATCATTTCATATTATAAAATTCCATTGAAGCAAGTTATTGTGGTAACGATCCATTCTCTAAATTTAATTATAAACAACTTTTAAAAGATGAAAAAAAATAAATGAAAAAATTGTTTTATTGCTTTCTATAGAATCAAACCTCAAGTGAAACAAAAGAGCCATACAAAATATTCCATGACAGTTGCTTAAAATGTCCAATATTTGTTTTTTAGGCAAAATGGTAACCGATACTGATAATTGAGCTGAAAGAAATATGGAATATAACAGTGAAATGAAGCTAAAAAGAACAATGTCCAACTGCCATTTATTAGAATTCTGATTGAGCTAGTAACACATGTTTTCATTTCAGATTTTTGATGACTTAGATTTACCATTCGGAAAATTGCGGCTTTTGCCAAAAGGAGGGCATGGAGGACACAACGGGTACTTTTCATACTTAAATTTCATTTTCTTCTAATTATTAGGCATTATCCGACTTAATCCAGCATAGATGAGAAAATACTTTGTTGCATTATATTCTGGCTCAGGAGGTAAACAAATCAGGAATGAGAATATATATGTATCACAAAAAAAAGATGGATTCTCTACTATAAATATCATATTTAGCCTAATTTATTGGAAAGTAATTAGATGTATAATGTCTCACCAGCTTTCTTGCTCTTACTAAATCCAAGGAAAAGTGAGTTTCTACTTCTAGTCAGAGTAATACGAGTACGAAAAAGTGTTTTATTGAACGTAAAAGTGCAGAAATTATCCGAATCACTAATCGGCTGCAATCCACATAAATTTTACCCGAAGAGTAAAAATTTAGGAAAACTGAAATATAATGAATAAAAGTGCGCTTAATTTAGATTTTTCAAGTATTTGGTGTTTCTGATATAGGATGAGGAGTATCATTGCGCACTTGAAAGATAGCCGCGATTTTCCTCGTATGAGAATTGGTAGGTTCTATGAATCTATAAAATCATTCTCATAATATTTTTGTAATCATTTACCCATTAACGTTGTTGAAACCTTTATCCAGGCATCGGTCGACCTCCTGGAAAAATGGATCCTGTCAACTTCGTCCTTCGCCCTTTCAATAGACAAGAAAGGGAAGAGGTATGTAAACTGGTTAGTGGCGCTCATAGTGAGTGTCATAGGACACAGACTGTAGTAACTAAAAATATTTTCAATTCCTTACTCGTCCAGTTGGATTTTACACTTCAACGCGGCCTGGAAGCGGTCCGGATTCTTTTGGTGGAGGGGTTTGATAAAAGTGCAACATTTGTGAACAGTGCCAAAGCCTTGGAACAACATGGTTAGAATCTCCTTAAATTGCTCATTTTGTCACGCATATAACAAAATCCAAGCCATATGATAACCATTTTGATTTTGTAATCTATTGATAAATTTTTGTTGATTAGAACTTCCTTTTCCCTTCTGGGCTGCAAAGCTTCAAATATGAAAAGCAAATGAAGAGTTCTGATTTAGGATTTTCTTTAAACACTTTCTCTCCCTCTCTCTCTCTATCCATCTAGAAAAAAACTTTACTCTATAGCTTTCACCCTTCAAAAAATTTCAATTATGATCAATATTTTTGTTAAAAGTGAGTGTTGAGCCTACTCGAAACTATATTCATCGGCAAGTTGAAACTTTTTTAAACATGATTAAGGAGAACAAATAAGACATCAATTACGCTAATTAATGAACGTCACATCAACAAGTAAGATTGGAGTGTAGAAACAAAAAACTATATAATGTTTTTAATCGATAGTTACTTTGAATTATATTGCTGTTGAAACGAAACTAACCACAATTGTGCTTAGAATCTATGATTTTTTAGCAAGTGTTCTGAAGGTAGCTTCAATCTTACAGTGTAGTTTAAGTTGCTTCGACGAAGTTTACCTTATTCGATAGTTGCCTGACATTCATTTATAGCTTAATCTTAGTTGTTTACTTATCAAATCATTTGAGCTTGTGATTCCTTTGACCGGTTTGGTTTGGTTCCAAGAGCCGTTGACGTCGGTGGTGGTATTCAAAGTAGATAAGAAGCTCGGAACAACAATGGAGGGGAAAAGAGAGAAGAGAGAGAAGGACGCTGATTGAGGTTAAAATGTAAATTGAGCATTCTTTCCGAGTAAGCATGTGATCGAACCAAACCGGCCAAAATGAAGTTGCTACTAGTACTCAAGGAATCAAACCAAATTGCTCTCTTTTAATTTTTTTTTTTTAAAAAAAACTAGTACGCAAATGTACGATGCACGTGAAATGCCGTCACATGACGTACACGAAAGTCATCATATGAAACATAAAACCACCTTCTATGGAACCTTATCCATTCTATGTTTTCGAAATTATTACGATTTAGCGACACAAATACGACAAATATGCACAGCTCCGATGCCGTAAGAATCCAGTAACACATTACACCAACAACGAAAAATGCAAAAAAAATGAGACCAACAAAAATAAAGAGGTCGTTTGTATCTAAGCTGATTCCTTCATTCTTTTTGTCAAGACGGATAACTATTTACATACGATAAGAGTCGTATAATTTCACCAAGAGTTCAAATTTCGAGCCGTTAACTGATAATAATCGACTTATGAATACTTACTTTGTCGCGATAGAACTCAGCAGTTATCGCTTGCCGGCTCAATCGAACTTAAAAGACCATTGCCCCTGAGTTGCATGCAGTGCTCCTCAGCATCTACCTGACCACATATTATAACCACAGCCAGCCCATTGTGATGCGCCTCCTGCATTATGTTAACTGCAACGTCTACCGTCATTCCCGGTATCACCTTCATCAGAACTTGGACCACATATTCTCGCTTGTTGAAATTGTCGTTGTGCAATAGAACGCGATATGGCGGGGAAATCTTCCGCTTTTTTCTGAAAAATCAAGAATAAAACAATGTCATGGTCTGATAGAAACCGAACAATAACAAAAACCTTAACAGAAAAAATTCACTATAGAAACACAAGATACAACTAAGTTTTGCAATTCAAACAACAGTAAACAGAGTAACAGAAACACCCTAATACTGAATATGAAACTGACACGGTTGAATTGGAAATCGTGTTCTGCTGACAAATTTACCGCGTTCCTTTTCAAAATTCTGTTTCCAAATTTTCTATAGCTCATCAGATATTTTCTTATTTAGTTTAGAAACCAAGTTTGGTTCATAATACCACTTATGACGTCTCTCCAACACTTTGAAGTTCTTAAAACAATACTACAACGATAATAAGCTCGATATCATCTTGATTTTCTAAGAAGTTACCCAAACAACTTATCGACTCAAAGTAATCAATCCAATATTTCATAACAAGCTTGAAGACATCTAGGCTGGACATTAAAGTCTTGCAGATTTCGTAATTAACAATTAATAATCCAAATATTTGACCTGCAGCTACGCGGCAATGCATTTGATCTTGCCGCGAGTCAAGCTAAATCTGAAGCAAAAGAAGAAAAAAAAGGCAGCCTTCTCAACAGTGTACTAAACTAATATTTTTGACACTTTCGTTTCTAGTTTTTCTCGTAACAACATGCGTTCGAACATGATCTATAAAAAAAAAAACGTTTTTTCTTAACGGGTGGTATGAGATTATTGTTCATACTTTATATCGAACTCGGATTCACGGCCTGGTGTCGTTTTCTCAATGGTTGGCCTCTCTAATAACCCTCCACCTTTTCCAAGCGCAGCAGCAGATAACATCATCAAGATGCTCCTATTTGTGCGTTGTTTCCATATTGAAATGAGCGTCTCTGTACAATAATTTCATCCAAAATAAATAACAATGAACATAAATATATCTTAAATCGCAAATGTTTCCATAAGTAAACTGTAAAATGTTGACAATCCCACATCGACAAAGAAAAAAGTAAAGATCCAGTATATAATAAGAGGGGATTCCCTCAATCCTTGAGCTAGCTTTTGGAATGAGTTCTACCACTTTCGTTCTGTCATAAAAAGCCTTCAATGATTATGTTTAAGATAGATTTTAAGATCTATTACCCTGACACTACAGACTCAATCAACCTTTTTGTGTAGAAGAGGTGTCATCTTTTGCCTGTATATCATATCAACTTTTTCAAAAAAGCTTTATCTAAATCCTCATGAACTGACTTTTAAGGCTATTGTACATTAAAAATATCACCAAATCTCAAATGATTGCTGGAAATCAGTCATAAGTTGTTAGTGGTAATTTCATTTGAGGAGTCCTAGTAGAAATTAAGGAAGTATATCACAAATGAGTCCTGAAAATTTCTGCCGAATAGCAATGTTTTTGCACTTGAATATTAGATGAATCGGTTCATTGCAGGAGAAAAAATGGGAGAAAGATCAACCGGAAGTAATCTCAATCTGCTAGATTTCAAATTCACAAAAATTGCCAGTCAGAGTTAGCTCAAAGCGCAAACATGGGCAAAGACGAACAGTTCGAAAATGAGAGGCAATCAAGGGAACACTAAGTAAAGGGTAACACATAAATCTAAAAGAACTAAGAAAAACGATCCTTAAATCCATCATGCTATTCAGATTATAATCAAATACCAAAAAATTAAACAAGTTTTTAATAATCAAACCTGGACCGGAACAAGGACTCAGAAACAGGAAGATATGAAGAACAACCACGATTCCAGAAGAAAACAACGAAAAAATACCTGATCTCGTGCAGCTGAAGAGGAGAGTCGGCGACACTGGCACTCGACCGCATATTGCAGTCTCCATAGTCTCTCTCTCTCTCTCTTTCGCTCTGAGCTAAAACTACTGATGAAGATGAATTTCCCTTCAACTAAGAGAAGAAGATCAAAATTTTTCTGTAAATTTCAGAAAATTAAACAAAAAAATGTGGTGGGAGACGATCAAAATAATTTTTTGTCGAATTTTTTTCTGTGGCCAATCTGATTGTACTCCATTTTTTAAAGAATTTTTAATTTTAGTGGAGTGAAAACTGTGAAAAATTTTAATGGCCTCATCTTAAAGATCAAGATCAAGTTCAATATCCACCGTCCAATCAGAGCCGATCCCACTCCTGATGAACGGCTACGATTCTCTCCATTTCAAATAGAAGCACGAGGCTTATTTATTAATCATTTGAAAAAAAAGCACCACGTCAACACTACGTGTCGTCATATCCACAGTGGATAAATGGCCGACGCGTGTTCTCATTTCAATCATATTCTGCCACGTGGGCCCGTTGTTAAAGACACGCAAACCACGAGTTATAACTGCCTGTCTCTGGACGGCAAGAATCGCCGTTGCTTGTTCGTTACCGAATATATCGGACTCAACTCTGTTTTCTTTTTCCGATTCGATCGTGATTTTGTGTTCTGTTATCTGCGACGTCCGATTCCGTATCGATTTGTTACGGAAAATATATACGAGGAGCGTAAATGATTGATCGATTCGTTGATAACGCGATCGCTGTCGCCAAAGAGTAAGCTTCCTCATTTATCATTTCTTCGGTTTTAGACGCTAGAGATGGATGAAAATTTGTGTATTTCGATTTACTGTGTTTAGATGGAAATTATTTTCAGTTACTGTAGTTGTTGGAGATTTTGGGTTTGTTTTCGTCTTAATTAGGAGGTCCTCTTATCTGATTAGAGTTTAAGATTATCTGCGGCTGGATTCGTTTGTTCTACCTCGTTTCTGCCGGTGCTTAGTTAAGTCGGTGTTCTGAGATGATGTGTATGAGGTTTTTTTTTTTTTTTGGTGGGTAGTAATTTAAGAGCCAAGTATTTCCATCATCGGTAAAACGCAGTGGTGAAAACTTTGTAGTGCTATTGCCGTGACGTCAACTTGTCTTGGGATGATTTTATTCTATAGGATGTTTTTGCCAGCTACATTTTGAGTTAACAATATTTACTTTTTTTTTGGTTGAGAAATTATTATCATGTGGGGATTTTCATATTTTTCCCACATTAGTCAATAAGATTAGTTTTTTCATTTCTTTTCGGGTTTAACCATCAAACATGAAATCTTTTGTTTGTGTAAGACTTGTCATAGTATGGAATTAAGTAGAACATGTACGGGGTTGCCTGTCAGGTAAGGGGTTAGTTTCTCATGTATTTGGTGTGCCATTCAGCATTTTTTGTTGTTTAATGGGATTTAGATGTAAAATTCTTGGCATTTATTTAATATAAATGGACGTGTTTACCTCATTTTATTAGTTAGTGTTGCTTCTTGAGTTGCTATTTAAAAAAAAAAAAAAAAAAAAAACTTAGTTGATCCAGCATTCATCTGTAATTTGTTCGTATATATTTTTTGGACCATTCTCTGCTTCTCTTGATAAACTGAGACATGAGTATCTCTGATGCAGCAGGGGATAGAAATAAGGATTAGAGAGAGAGAAAGAGAGAAAGAGAGTGAGGAGGAGGAAGAAGAACAGGAAGAAGTTCAGAACATGAGAGACTGAGAGGGAAAAGGGAAGAGAAGAGGGGATTTCACAAAAAACTCATAACCAATTTATCATTCATTCATCAACTTCATTCATCAACTAAAATGATCCAATTACAATGCAAATTTAAATAGGAAATACTACCTTAGAAGTTTGAAAGACAATGTATTAGTAACCATTAAACAAATAACAAAAAATCATAAAATGCTAAAAACTAGAATAATAAATGACAATAGAAATAAATGATGCCCACATCAACTCTCCTGGGGTAAGAGAAACGACCCAGTCAAATTGAAGGAATCATAAGTCGGAAGCGAATCAATCTCCCAACCATAAATTAAGTGGTTGAGCAATCTTCTGTCGGCGACTATAAACTCGTGAGACTGACGGCCTAGTTCGAGAATCTTTCTGAACCGTTCCAGAATGTGGTAGAGAAAGATCCTGATGACTCCGGAATAGCTCTAAAAGGTCTGGATCCAAATGCTGAAGTGTCTCTCTGGTAATCCACGTACAATCACTGTCTGGACGATCTCTCCAACGAACAAGGAAGCGCTGGACCTCACCTTCATTAGTAAATACAACATGTTCATCTAAAATAGCATCAATTTTATCCATTTGTGTTGTGACAGGTGGTGTTAGAGAGGCATGGTTAGCAGTTGTAGGATCAAAGTCGATGGACGAAGGTAAAAATGGATCATTTGATGGACAAAAATGGCCTTTATAAGCTACAAGGTCTTCAACATTAAAAGTGGGATGATAACCAAAGTGTGGTGGAAGATCAACGATATAAGCATTTGAACCAATTCGTTTTAAAATTTTAAAAGGACCAACACTACGAGGTTGCAATTTAGAACCAGATCCGGATGAACGCCGCTCAGGACGAATCCGAACCATAACATAATCGCCAACATTAAATTCGACATTTCGTTTATGTAAATCAGCTCGCAGTTTATACGATGCATTGCTAGCCTCTATTTGTTTATTGATCTCTATATGCAAATCATGAAGATGTTGGGCAAAACTTTCCGCCGACATAGACACACTAGCATGCGGTGACATAGGGAGGAGGTCCAAGGGTTTCTTAGGTTTAAAGCCATGAACAACTTCAAAAGGACTCATGCCTAAGGATCGGTTTATAGAGCTATTATATGCAAGTTGAGCAGTGGGGAGAATCACATCCCAATTTCTAAGATTTTCTTTAACCAAACATCTTAACAAATTACCAAGGCTTCTATTAACAACTTCAGTTTGGCCATCGGTTTGAGGATGATAAGCAGTAGACAATTTGAGAGTCATGCCTACCATGTGCCAAAGAGTTCTCCAAAAGTGACTAGTGAAACGCACATCCCTATCCGAGACAATGGTTTTAGGGAGGCCATATAATTTGACAATCTCATTAAAATATAAGCGAGCTATCTTAGACGCATCAGACGTTTTATTACATGGGATAAAGTGAGCCATTTTTGAGAAACGATCAACAACTACTAAGATAGAGTCATATTTCTTTGGAGTGCGCGGTAGTCCAAGTATAAAGTCCATACTAACATCCTCCCAAGGACGATTGGGAACAGGGAGAGGTGTATAAAGACCACTGTTTTGACGCCTTTGCTTAGCCATATGACAAATTCTACAAGCACTAACTATTTTGCTTACATCTTTCTTTAATTTAGGCCAGTAGAATTGACGTTCGACTTCTTCAATCGTTTTATCTCGCCCAAAGTGACCAGCTAATCCTCCTGCATGGATCTCCCAAATGATGAACTCTCGAACCGAAGTTTGGGGAATGCACAACTTGTTAGCTTTAAAAAGATAACCATCCTTCAAATGATAAACATCATTTCCCCTCACTTGCCCGTTTTTCAAGGTAAGGACAATATCTTTAAAATTAGAACAAGACTCATAATCTTCCTTGAGTTTTTCGAAGCCTACGATCTTAACACTCATGATGCTAAGTAAAGATACACAACGACTTAGTGCATCAGCTGCTTGATTGTCCGTACCCTTCCTGTGTTTCAATACAAATGAGTAGGCTTGTAGATACTCAATCCAACGACCATGACGAGAGTTCAACCGTTTTTGAGAATTGAGATATCGTAAGGCTTCATGGTCCGAATAAATCACAAATTCTTGTGGTAACAAGTAGTGACGCCAATAGCGTAGGGCCTGTACGACTGCATATAATTCTCTGTCATATGTTGAATAACGTTGTTTGGCTTCATTCAATTTTTCACTAAAATAAGCGACAGGATGGCGCTCCTGGCTAAGAACGCCACCAATTCCCACTCCCGACGCGTCACACTCAACCTCAAAGACTTTAGAAAAATCTGGAAGTCGCATGACCGGGGCCTCTCCCATTCGAATTTTAATAGTGCTAAAGGCTTTAGATGCAGCTGGTGTCCAACAAAATTCGCCCTTTTTGAGACATTCAGTGACAGGAGCCATAATTGTACTGAATCCTTTGATGAAACGACGATAAAAGGTGGCTAACCCGTGAAAGCTTCGAACATCATTTAAGCTTTTAGGCTCAGGCCATTCAACAATTGCTTTCACCTTTATAGGATCGGGGGATACTCCTGACGTAGAGACTATAAAACCTAAAAAGGTGACACTCTCAGTAAAAAACGCACATTTCTTAACATTGGCATAAAGACTAGATGCTCGAAGAGTAGAACAGACTTGATGGAGGTGATCTCGATGTTGTGCAATAGTTTGACTAAAAATAAGGATGTCATCGAAATAAACGACTAGGAATTTGCCCATAAAAGACCGAAAAGTATGAGTCATTACTCTCATGAAAGTGCTTGGAGCATTAGTAAGGCCAAATGGCATGACGAGCCATTCATAAAGACCATCCTTTGTTTTGAAAGCAGTCTTCCACTCGTCACCTGGACGAATCCTTATTTGATGATACCCGCTTCTAAGGTCAATTTTGGAAAAAATCTTGGCGTGAGTCATTAAGTCCAACAAATCATCAAGTCTAGGGATGGGGAAACGATACTTTATAGTAATCTTGTTGATGGCACGACTATCAATGCACATCCTCCAAGTGCCGTCTTTTTTTGACGTCAGAAGGGCTGGAACGGCACAAGGGCTTAAACTCTCACGAATAAATCCTTTACTCAGAAGTTCGTTTACTTGTCTTTGTAGCTCAGTATGCTCAGTGGGATTCATTCTGTAATGAGGTAAGTTTGGAAGGGAAGTTCCTGAAGTGAGCTCAATTTCATGTTGGATATCTCGTAGTGGAGGTAGACGATCAGGGAGGTCATCAGAAAATACATCCTTATATGCATTAATGATCATTTGAGCTTCTGGGGAAGTTAAGGGTGGAGATCTGGATAAACTCTCAACTACCATTACAACAAAGACGACTGAATCACTTTTAAGTGAACGTTCAAATTCCGTAGGAGTAATAATATTTAGTCCTTTTTGTTCCACCATTTTCTTTGTCGGAGGGGACTCCAATGATTTTGGGTTCGGAGCTACGGGATTAAGGTGGATTTTCTTTCCCTGGAACACAAAAGAACAAGAATTCGATCGACCATGGATGGTGACATCCAAATCGAACAACCACGGACGACCGAGGATGATATGGCTAACATCCATAGGAATGACGTCACACCAGAGTTGTTCTTTATATCCAAGGAACTGAATGGGTACCAAGCAACGTTCATTTACTGAAATAGAGGAAGAATCAATCCACGATACCTTGTAAGGTCGAGGATGAGGTTCAGACTTCAATCCCAAACGTGTTACAGTTGTAACAGATACTGTATTAACACAGCTACCGCTATCCACAATGATCTTGTAACCTTTTTCATTGATTTTAATATATGTATGAAAGATTGAATGACGACGCCAATCCCCAACGTCCTTTTGGGGTTGGGTAAGTGTACATCTCACTACACTTAATCGGGGAGAGACAGAATGAGTAGGCAGTGTTCGTATACAGCCTACAAAGCTTTCATCATCCAAATCCTCAAACTCTTCAAGGTTAGGTGCATAAATTTGTTCTTCACTTGTCTCCCCAATTGCATCATCACACTCTTGTAGGACTAAGTTTCGGCTAGGACAGTGAGAAGAGATGTGACCAAAACCCTTACAGTTAAAACATTGTAAACGCGAAGAGCTTCTTGAATTGTCTATACTTTTTCCTTTATTTTCTCGCACTAAAGGGGTATTAGACGGTGAGGGTCCTAAGAGAGACTTAGGAGGAACGGGAGGAATAGGGGTCGGGACTGAGGGAGGTCTATTGTCACTTCGTTTGCCATATGGTATTCTCGTAACTAGCTCAAAGTCTCGAACTAAAGAATATGCATGATCTAGGGTATTGACACCTCGAAGGATAAGTTCATGTCGTAAGTCTTCTCTTAAACCTTGTCGAAATCTACTTAAAGTCATGGCCTCGTCTTCCACAATTTGACTTCTCATTCGAAAATCATCAAATTGGTTAACGTATTCTGTGACTGGACGGTTGCCCTGGGTAAGGGCATTCCATTGGTCCAACAAATTACCCCGATAGGATTGGGGTAAATACTTCTCCTGAAGTCGCCGTTTCATTTCTTCCCAACTTTCGACAGGAGGTGCACCACGCCTGTCCAGGAGATCCTCAACACTTTCCCAAAACAATTGGGCAGTACCAGATAATTTTAAACTGGAAAATTGAACTCGGCGAAGTTCTGGCACCCCATACCAAGCAAAGAAACGGTCCATATCTTTTACCCATTGAGTAAAAATGCGGGGATCTAGACAACCATCAAAAGTAGGTGCGTCTAATTTAATATTCCTAAAAAGTTGGTCATCCTGGTGTCTAAGAGCCGGTGATTCATGACGAAAGTGGTTTCGACCATTCTCGGTCATATTTCTATGTCGATGGTGATGTCGGCGAGTATCTTGTCGGTGATATTGGGGTCTGTTGTGGAGCACAGTAGAGTTGTCAGAATCCGAAGGGTGAGAAATTTGTTCCACATTATTGACTCTATTTCCAAAGTCCCTATTTGCCTCACGATTAGTAGCTAACTCAGTTTGGATAGTAGCTAATTGTTCTTGGAATTGTTGTTGGTTGCTAAGTAATTGTGCTACTTGTTTGGATAGGACATCAAGTGGGGAAGGATCCATATCTACGATACTAGATTTAGATGAGACCTGACGACCACTACGTAACTGCATGCAATGTTTCTAAATAAGGGAAATATAGAGATCAATAAACTTCGTGATTTGCATGGAGAGACGAACCAGGCGAGAGGGTGTCGAACCAAAACTTGCAAACCCGACGAACCAGAACCCAACGATGAACAGAGACGAATCCGACGACAAAACTTGCAAACCAGAACTCAGCGATGTTCAGACACGGGTCGTCGGCGATATTCAGACCAAACTCAGATGCGGGTCGTCGGAAAATGGCGGTTTGGTGTTACGGTGCGACGAACACGGATCTGACGAGAAGAGAAAACGAATTGCAGAGAAACCAGAAAAGATCGAAATCCAGAGGTGGCTCTGTAGCAGCGAAACCAGAAGAGAAAAAGTGAAGAAAAAGTGCCCAAAAATCAACTGTTTGAGAAAACAATTGTTGTTGGCTTTGATACCAAATTTGATGCAGCAGGGGATAGAAATAAGGATTAGAGAGAGAGAAAGAGAGAAAGAGAGTGAGGAGGAGGAAGAAGAACAGGAAGAAGTTCAGAAAAGGAGAGACCGAGAGGGAGAAGGGAAGAGAAGAGGGGATTTCACAGAAAACTCATAACCAATTTATCATTCATTCATCAACTTCATTCATCAACTAAAATGATCCAATTACAATGCAAATTTAAATAGGAAATACTACCTTAGAAGTTTGAAAGACAATGTATTAGTAACCATTAAACAAATAACAAAAAATCATAAAATGCTAAAAACTAGAATAATAAATGACAATAGAAATAAATGATGCCCACATCAATCTCTTGTACTCTTTTCTGATTTCTTATGTGCAATTTGTAGCTAAACTGATTTGAGGTTTGAGGGTGCCCTATGCAAATCTATTCATGTCATTGGTTTACTTACTGCCTATGACATTCATAAAATGTTTTATGTTCAGTCTCTGTTTGTAAGTCTACGAGTTATGTTTTTGTCAGAACTTCTCATTTATGTCTTCCTTTTCTTGGATATTTCATTTAAAATAGAAAGGATGGACGAGTCTTGTAAAGTTGAAGTTGTCAAACTCCAGCCACATTTATGTTTTTTTTTTATTTAGTTTTGGTAGCTTTATCAGCTATTTTTTCCCTTTCTAAGTTCATTTTAACAGGTTTGTCTTTTTCTTTTTCTTTTTATTTTTCTTTGCCTTTGGCTTTTAGAGCAGGTCTGTGAAGACATTTACTTATGAGTCCTTAAACAATATTGCGAGGGTAATAAATGGAGTTTCAGCACTCTTGTTGACTATTTTACCTGGTAAGGCTACTATTCTTGAAGGGGTTCATGGCTGGGAGCTCAAGCCAAGTTTTCGAGGACCTCGTTTTCCACGATGGATGGAGAGGTAAGTTTGACCATGAAATACATCCACTACCAAAACTTGTACCTGATTTTGTGCCTTCCACTATTCTTATATTATCCTCTTGCTTGATAAACTTTTTCTCGTACAAGATATTTGTTCCTTGATTTCTTTTTGTATCAAGCACGGAAAATACTTTGTTTTTCGATTTGAGTTTTCTGAGATCTTGATTATTAGGTTGAGGGCTAGTTGAAATTTCTAGCATGTTAAAGGATGTTGACAACTGTGCAAGTAGGTAGAGCATGCCTTTAGTTGTTGCTCAGATAAGGACTAGTTTGCATGGAATATGGTGTGGGATTTTGCATGACGCTTGTTTCCTTCTCAAATATGTTGTCCATGGAAGTAATTGATATTTTAGTTTGCATATTGTCATCACTTATTTTTACTTGTGGCCAGTTGTTTCCTTTTCAAATAGGTTGTTCATGGCTAATTTGTTACTTGCGATTTTTGCCGATTCATGGGAAAAAGTGCATTGGATTTTTTTTTAGTGCCTTCTTTAAACATGTCTAATATTTAGATGACTTCTTCCATTGGAATGACTAATTATTACGCCTATGAGCTACAATGAGCCTCATCTGTTAAGACCGTAACATGTAAAACGTTTTTCCTTTTGTCTTGCAATTCTTGCTTTATAATTTTGTTCATTATGTTTACATTTATGACACATGATGCGACTATAACATTGAATTTCATTTTATCTTCCGCACCCAATAATTTCTCTGCTTGAAGAGTCTTAATATACTAATTGCACGAATGCATGTATAATTTTTTTTGTTTCCTTTGTTCTTTTGTGATTTTTATCTTGTGAAGTCTAACAAAGAAATATTAGCCATGATTATAGGTTTTAACATTTTTATATTTGATGCATAGGGGCGTGTCCTCTTTCAACCAGTTTATACATGACCTTTCTGTGGATTCTGATGCTTCGAGTGTAGATTACTTATCAGAGGAGTATGACAGTGATGGAAGCATATACTCATCCTCTTCATCTCCACATTTACGTATTTCAAGAACCAGTTCTTTCTCCATGTACAGACAAAATTGGACATGCTGGATTAGATGGATGTTGTCGTGGCTTATGCTCCCCGCCAAAATTTTACTGGGAATTCCCCGATGTCTTTGCTACTTATCTTCATGGTTCCTTACTTTTAGAGGAAAATCTTCCTCACAATCGTTCAATAGAATGCGAAGTCAGAAGGATCATATTGTTCATCGTGCTACTGATAAAAGGCGTGGAGTCATTGAGGTTTGTGCTCTTCTCCTCTGTTTGATTTTTTTGTTTTCTGTGTATATTTGATTCATATAAGTACGCAAGTTTATGAATTTTTCAAACCTTAGGTAATTTGTTTTTGATCTCTAACTTGATGTGCCAGGACCTTCATCTAGCAATTGCGATATTTATAGAAGCTGTATTTGATTTGGTTCATAAGGCTGCACATTATTTCCTTTCCCCATTGGAAGCTATAAGTACATTTTTCAGATGGTTTTCATCTGACAATAGTATAAAGACAGACGATCATGATAAGAATTTTGAAGGGTTTGAGCCAACAACTATACTTGGAGAAGTGGATCCATCTTTAACAGAACGCAGTACTTTACACCAGTCTCTGAACACAGATGCTCGAACTTGTCAAGATGTTATAACAGAACTTGGGTAAGGGCAATGACTGATTCCTTGGTTCTTATAGGAATATTACTGGCCTCTGCAATCTTATCATATTTCTCTCACAGGTACCCCTACGAAGCTATTCATGTGGTTACAGCGGATGGTTATGTTCTTCTTCTTGAACGAATGCCTAGGTAAATTTATTCCTTTTTTGTTCATTTCAAAGATAAAGATTTATCTAAATCATCGGTACCTGATACATGTGACACTGCAGACGTGATTCACGGAAAGCTGTTTATCTCCAACATGGCATAATGGATTCATCTATGGGGTGAGTGTTTTTCCCATGTTCAAATTCAAGAGAAATTCCTTTCGGCAGTTTATGCTCTATATTTTCACAAGCCAAATTCTTTTTATGATCAATCTATGGGATGAAATATGGTTAATCCATATTTCAAATGTCTGATGTGAGGAGCAAAGATTTGTCTGTGAAGTTGAAGGAAAATTATTATAATTTATCAGCAAGTAGTGGATTTGAAACTTGTGTGAAGTCAACTTGTTATGATGATTCGAAGTTGTATTTGGAATTTTCAGAAACTTGCATTCAGAAGGAGCTTTTTAAAAAGGCGAAGTCGGAGGAAAATTATTATAATTTATCAGCAAGTAGTGGATTTGAAACTTGTGTGAAGTCAACATGTTATGATGATTTGAAGTTGTATTTGGAATTTTCAGAAACTCGCATTCAGAAGGAGCTTTTTAAAAATCCAAATGTTCCAATTGCTAGTTAGTAATTATCATTCTTTTTGGGGCAGGTGGGTGTCAAATGGGGTCGTTGGATCTCCAGCTTTTGCAGCATTTGACCAAGGTCTATCACTGTTCTCTGTTGTAGCAACATTCATTGTGATTTTTTTTTTGTTAAAAATCCATATGAATGATTGATCTTCCCATGATACGCTTTTTGGCCGCCAATTGACTTGCCTACATTGCAGGATATGATGTTTTCCTAGGCAATTTTCGTGGTCTGGTTTCTAGAGAGCACATCGACAAGGGCATATCCTCACAACAGTATGTTCCCATTGAATTTCAAGATGATAATAAAAAAGTAAATTTATTTTACAAGTGATATAGATGGATTGTCTCAAGCAGTTCATTACTGCATTAGGTACTGGCAGTATTCCATAAATGAACATGGAACTGAGGATATCCCTGCAATGATAGAAAAAATCCATGAAGTCAAGACGTCTGAACTTAATCTCCTTCACCCAGATCTTGAGAAAGAAATCAATGATGAACAGCCTTACAAACTTTGTGCAATCTGTCACAGCTTGGGAGGGGCTGCTATGTTAATTTATACTATAACGCGCAGGATAGAGGAGAAGCCCCACAGACTCTCAAGATTGATTTTATTATCTCCTGCTGGCTTTCACGATGATTCCACACTAGTTTTTACAGTGATGGAACATATTTTTCTCCTTGTAGCTCCTCTTTTATCTCCATTTATTCCTGGATTCTACGTACCCACCAGATTCTTCCGTATGCTTCTGAACAAGTTAGCTAGGGACTTCCACAACTACCCTGGAGTTGGGGGTTTAGTTCAGACATTGATGAGTTATGTCGTTGGAGGAGACAGCTCGAATTGGGTAGGAGTGTTAGGATTACCACATTACAACATGAATGACATGCCGGGTGTATCATTTCGAGTGGCTCTTCACCTTGCACAGATGAAGCGCTCTGGGAAGTTCAGAATGTTCGATTATGGGAATCCATCCACTAACTTTGAGGCGTATGGATCGCCAGAACCGTTGGACTTGGGACAATACTATGACTTGATCAATATTCCAGTCGATTTGGTTGCCGGCCGAAAGGACAAAGTAATAAGATCATCAATGGTGAAAAAGCACTATAAATTGATGAAAAATTCAGGTGTACACGTATCATTCAACGAGTTCGAGTATGCTCACTTGGACTTCACTTTCTCCCATCGCGAGGAGCTCTTAGCATACGTGATGTCTAGGTTGCTTCTCGTTGAGCCTAGTTCGAAACAGCAGCCAACTCCCAAGGCAGGAAGGGCCAAGAAAAAGGTACAATCTAAAGCTATAATGGATGATAAATCAATAGGATGAATCTGAATTTTTTGGCTTGATTCTGCCATTGCGTGACATATCTTCTTTTTTGGCTGTGTTATTGTTGTAGATTGAGTAAAAATGGATACATACAACCTGAAGTATAAGTAGTGATATAATTCATCTCCCCATTATAATATTTGAGGGGAAGTGATAGGAATGATATGTATAGCTAGACGAGGTTCGATTCTGTATCCAGAAAATGTTCCATTTTGTAAGCATTATGAAATTGTTGTAATGTCATTTTCGCATCGTTTGATCTTCAAAGTTGTTGGCGTTTGTTAATTCAAATAATTGTTGTTAGGAGTATTTGCTTTAATTGATGAGTTTTGATCATATAATAAGACCTTAGACTCAATATGTTAACGTATATTGGGGGCATTGATTGCTGTGATTGAATTTAAAATGGTGGCAAGTACAAACCAATCTATTCAACTTAAATTTTGATTTTTTTTTTTATAAATTCTTAATTTTTTTTTTTTTTTTGACAAAATGAATTGAAAAATTTATATCATGAACAAATTATAATATATTGATCAAATTAGTCTATGCTCGATTTTGTTTTGACGAGAACCTAATTGAAATGATTATAATATTTATGTAATTTTTAGTTTTAATTTTTTCTTTTAAAAAAAGAATAAAAACAAAACGAGATGAGCTAACCAAAATCCCGAACCAAGTCTAAGTAGAGTTTAATCGAAAAAAACTAATAATAAAAATGAATAAGACAATATATATTTTGTTTTAAAAAAGTTAATCTCCATTGAAAGATCCCCTATATGGATAATACACATTCCAGTTGACCGAGCCTAATTCTAATTGTTTTGTTCCGAAGGGGCGGGTCGTCCTATTCAGATATTCACGATCAAGAAGTACTGATTCTCTTTCGGTAGGCCCTGAAAGGAGAAGGAAGGCTGGAATGCCAACAGCGTCTATTAATAGGTATAATGAATTCTAGAATTCAATATTCATTTTATTGTTTAAAATTTAAATTAATTAAATTCGGAAAGTTAGAGTTTATTTATACTTTTACTCGAGTATTACCCGAATTAAATAAACGAACCTCGTCGTCACGGAATTGAAAAAAAAAAAACAAGGAGGGGTGCTAACGTGTTTAGGGAGCATTTAATAAATAAAATAAGAAGAAGTCCTCGTGTAAGATTAAATATAATAGGCTTGTTTGGTTGCCGACCCACGAATTTGGTCGAGCCAACCCCGGTATTAGCTTGAGCCTTGAAGGGCATTATTAGGGTGAGAATCAGTTCAGTTATGTAAATTTTTAAAATATTTATTTTTTTCTATTTGAAATTTTTAAAATTTTATCAAATTGATTTAGCCAAATTAGGTTAAAATCGAACGTTAAAAATTTTAATTTAAAAATATTTCAAAGTCTGGAATAAAATCATTAAATTTGCATAAGCTTTTAAAATAAAATTTATCAAATTATAATATATTGATCAAATTAGTCTATGCTCGATTTTGTTTTGACGAGAACCTAATTGAAATGATTATAATATTTATGTAATTTTTAGTTTTAATTTTTTCTTTTAAAAAAAGAATAAAAACAAAACGAGATGAGCTAACCAAAATCCCGAACCAAGTCTAAGTAGAGTTTAATCGAAAAAAACTAATAATAAAAATGAATAAGACAATATATATTTTGTTTTAAAAAAGTTAATCTCCATTGAAAGATCCCCTATATGGATAATACACATTCCAGTTGACCGAGCCTAATTCTAATTGTTTTGTTCCGAAGGGGCGGGTCGTCCTATTCAGATATTCACGATCAAGAAGTACTGGATTCTCTTTCGGGTAGGCCCTGAAAGGAGAAGGAAGGCTGGAATGCCAACAGGCGTCTATTAATAGGTATAATGAATTCTAGAATTCAATATTCATTTTATTTGTTTAAAATTTAAATTAATTAAATTCGTAAAGTTTAGAGTTTAATTTATACTTTTACTCGGAGTATTACCCGAATTAAATAAACGAACCTCGTCGTCACGGAATTGGAAAAAAAAAAAAAAGGAGGGGTGCTAACGTGTTTAGGGAGCATTTAATAAATAAAATAAAGAAGAAAGTCCTCGTGTAAGATTAAATATAATATGCTTGTTTGGTTGCCACCCACGAATTTGGTCGAGCCAACCCCGGTATTAGCTTGAGCCTTGAAGGGCATTATTAGGGTGAGAATCAGTTCAGTTATGTAAATTTTTAAAATATTTATTTTTTTCTATTTGAAATTTTTAAAATTTTTATCAAATTGATTTAGCAAATTAGGTTTAAAATCGAACGTTAAAAATTTTAATTTTAAAATATTTCAAAGTCTGGAATAAAATCATTAAATTTGCATAAGCTTTTAAAATAAAATTTAAATATTAAATATCTTGGTCAAAATTAAAATAAATGTAGTTAAAACAATTCATAATATAGATTTTGTGAGGTAGGGTCGTAGCCAAAACGTTGAAAACGTGATATTTTCACTTATCTGGATTCTGAGAGTTTAATGTTATTAGGATTCTTTCAAGAATCAAAATACTATCGTGCCTAAATAAAATATTTGATATTAAATTATCACTTAAATAAATCTATTTCAAAATAATTTAGGCAGAAATTTTTTATCGGTTTATTATTAGATCGGTTCAGGTCAATGTTAATCGAAATTTGGGTCGGTTGGGTTTGGTTCAATTAGACCGAATCTGGTCGGTTGGTCCATCTTTAAGTGAATCAGTTGGTTTGGTTAACTAGTTCACGGGTTGAGACTAAAAATTTGTTCCTTTTTCTTCTTCTTCTTCGTCACACACCTGAATACACAGAGAGTGTGTTGCCATTGATGGAGGTTCATCTTCGAAAAGTAGCGACAATTTCGACTGGGAGAAGTTTTGTCAAAGCTTGGCCGCTCAAGTGGAGGGTTGTGGCTGTGACTGAGTGGCGCTCGAAGATCAGAGATCGAAAGTAAGACTTCTAGCTTAGAGAGAGAGAAGAACTTTCTGAGTATAGAACTTGAAAGAGAGAGAGCTCTGATGTGCATTTACCTTTTCACTTAGCCTCTCTATTTATAGGAGAAATTCCTAACAGACCAAGTTAAAATCAAACAAAACTTATACAAAAAATCGAATTTAAACCGAAAAAACAAATAACCGAAACCGAACCAAAATCAAACTGAAGAGAACCAAAAACCAAACCAAAAATTGAGTTTCTCCTCAGTTCAGTTTTGATTTCCTTTATCCAAAATTGAACCCAATCGATTCCCCCTAGTCATTATCATGGAGCATAAACCTCCCACTGCCTCATTAATGCTTTGGTTTCTTTGCTGACTCTGTTCGTTTGGTCAACTTTTATTATTTCTTATTTGTCTTTATCCAAATAAAAACAAAGACTTCCAACTATTTCATACAAATCTTTGTCAACCATATAATAAAAAATTGGGTAATGTGCATGTACCCCTTGTACATAATGACTCGAATGCCTTCACCTTTTTGTATCATTACGACAAAATCCATTAAATATTTCTTATTTTTTTGAATGCGACGACAATTTTAATTCATCGTATCTTAACTCACGTGATTTCACGCACACACTCAACTTCAAACACATATATCAACTGAAATATATTTTAGTCATTGAAATCAAGTGTAGCATGCAAGAAATCAAATAAATCACCATACTAATAGTACATTAAAATAACTGTTACGAGCGAAATACATGACACATTTGAAGAATTGTATAAAATTATAGACCGTTTTGCTAAATGTCTGGAGTATAGTGATAGTTTTACTAAAAAAAATTGTTTAAGGTATTAGGTTGTCCATGACTCCTAAGTACATAAATTACGTCGCACTTTCTTTTTGAAAATATTTTCCCGAGTAATTGTTGTTAGGATACAAAATACGTGTCATCGAGATCTTATTGTTTAGTTAATCCTCCATTGATTAGCACTCCACCCAATTGAAGTCGGTGGGGTCAAGAAGAAGGAGAAACACAGAGAAATGGTTTGATGATGATAAGATAGACCACCACTTACCTGCCCTCTCACGACCCACAAAGCTTTTATACCATTTCCAAGCATACTTTTCCATATGGGTTCTGCAAGGTCCAGTCCTCAACCACTTCTTCCCCTTTCGCAATTCATTGATTTTATTGCATCACACGTTAGACCGTATTCAAATCAAAATGAATAATTCTAGAGTCTCTTACAACGTAATACTTAAGATAAATTTGAAGAACACGACTGCACAGGTTTTCGCTCAAGATTGACGAAATTATACTAGGAGATTGAGACTTGGAAGGTTCTTGTTTGAATCTCTCTAATCTCTGGGTGGGTTTTGTGTATTGAACGTGATTAGTAAATTGGATTAGGTTAGTGTTACCAAATCTAGGAAGAAATCAAAAGTATGGACGAATTAAAG
The DNA here is from genome assembly GCA_022432975.1 of Begonia masoniana. Classification (NCBI taxonomy): domain Eukaryota; kingdom Viridiplantae; phylum Streptophyta; class Magnoliopsida; order Cucurbitales; family Begoniaceae; genus Begonia; species Begonia masoniana. The sequence continues at coordinate 197,137 of CM039507.1, forward strand.
CCTTTACACACCTATTTTTCAACCAATTTGTCCTTTCAAAGCTCAACCTTAACCCATTTGACCCATTCAACATATTAATTAAAAACTCTTGTTATAGTACGTAGATTACTATCCTAAATTATTCAAATCTGAATTATTGTTCATCAATAAAACAAGCAATAATAATTTATAATTGTTTATTTATTTAATCAACGATTTATTAAAGGAGTCAACTAAAGGCCAGAGCAAGTCAACTCCTTCCTCAAACCTTATACTGTCTCTTTATATATTTACGTACCCAGCAAAAACATCATCGTCATCCTCTCTCTCTCTCTCTCTCTCTCTCTCTCAAGGCAGAGATACTGGTCGGAGACATGGTTCGAACGAACTCAGAAGAGAGCTTCGGCTCGGCTTTCGAATCCCCGAAGAAGAAAGGGAGGGGGCTCTTTACTTCCATATCGATCATGGTGGAGCTCTGCGCGAAGCAAGCGAACAAGCTATCGAGGAAGATGAGGACGAAGCGGTGCGACTGGCCGCGAGTGGAGCCGCGGTCGCCGATCGCCGGTACGAAGCAGTTTATGAAGACAATAAGCAACACGGCGGTGACTCTGGTTCATAAGAAGAAGAACGACGATGGAAGCGAAAAACAGAAACGGGAAGAAGAAGAAAAAGAAGAACGGGAAGAAGAGTGGGGGGACGGTGGGGTATGGCAAAGGGCGATCATGATGGGGGACAAGTGTCAGCCGTTAGAATTTTCCGGTGTAATTTACTACGATTGCTCCGGGAAGCAGCTGAGAGAAGCTCCTCCTCGCTCGCCACGCGCCAGTCCCTTGCCCGGCTATCTAAACAGAGCTAATGGAAATTAAAGGCGGCCGGCCACCTAGCTCTGTCACGGCGGGACGCGATTGGCAATCGAAGGTTTGTTGTTTTACTTTTATTGGTCTGATTTGGTGACGCGTGCCGTGTAGTTTTCTGTGCGAGAGTTTGGACCTTGGTAGTGTTTTTATCTTTGTAGTAATTTAAATGTTATATATTTGTGAGAGAAAATTGTGACTTTTTCTTAAATTAAATTATTTTCTGCATGAATTTATATTAAAATTCATCATTTTATCAGAAAATATATAGTTTAATTTAATTACGTGATATTTTTTTATCCATCTTGGTAATTAATTATATCAAAAGTATTGGGTAGGTTGTGTTTTTTATTGGAAATTGAATTAATCTAAACTCGTCCCATGAATTATTTTTAAGAAGATTGTTAATTATTTATGAAAATTATGTCTAGAGAGATATTCCGAGTCATGTTCTGACTTTGAGCGTGTTATGTATGGTGGCCATTAGGTATTGTTGTCCTTCTTGACCATGTCTTCCTTTTTTTTTTTAAATTTAAAATATATAATTAAAAAACGCCGTTTTTTTTATTGACTAGCCAAGTCAACTAGAATATGTTCATTTAAAAAGTATGATCATACGATGATGTGACGTATTAATAAAATATTTCAACTTTGGTAGGACTAAATTATGAAATTTGAGTGACAATTATGCAAACTTTGCAAATAAAATAATCAAGCAAGAGTTTCTCGATTTAGTAATCTTGCAAGTGGGAGAATCCAGCAGTATCTACAGAAGAAAAGAGCTCGAAAAATTATATGGAGCATGGTGGGTTATTAAGATCTTATGGAGTCGTTTTGAGCTTGCAAAGATAATTGAAAGCAAATCAAGGGCAGGAAGAGAGCCCTGGAACTAAGGATATATGGCTGTAATTTAAGCATTTATTGTAAGAGACATTTCTAAGCCACCTCCTAAATTGAAGTTGGTTTTGCTAGGAAATTGATTGGGAAGGCCAACCGAGGAGTTTGATGTGTGTGAGAGTCCATCATATGAAGGCCATGATCTAGTCCATACAAGTAGAAGTGCACAATCTCATACCGCTTAAGAAAATGAAAAATACATAGTTTATAAGTAAGGTTTTCATATTTACCTAGTACAATGCGTTTGTGACTAACTCCAAAAACAAATTCGTACGGACTCTGCCTTAAAGCTGATAATATTTTACTGGGAGCACCAGGAGACGCTACGTGATACTTCGGCATAAATGCCTATGGAGTTAGAAGTACGTAAGAACGGAAGTTCCGAATAAAAGTTATGCTCTTTACTTAGTACAGTGTGTCTGTGACTAACCCCAAGAACAAATTCGTACAGGCTCTGCCCTAAAATTGATAATATTTTATTAGGAGCACCGAGAGACGCTACGTAATGCTTTGGCATAAATGCCTATGGAGTTGGAAGAATGGAAGAATGGAGGTTTCGAAGAGAACAGAACAAGTAAAACTATGCAAGTGAATACAAGCTTCTCCTATATTTTAGATACTGTTCATGCTTAATCTGCCAACGAAGCTCAGTCCTAGAAACCAAAGACAAGGCAATAAACATTTTACATAAAAATAACCAAACAACTAAAAGCATTTTCCAAAATCAATTAATTTTGAATTAAGAGTCACCTTTGAATCAGAGTTGCAAAGTTAATAGCTGACGAGAAAGCTGTTGTAGCAGAATGAAGCACGGTGCTCATGCCGAGGCTATTGTCACAAATTGTTGGCTGATGGAATAATGACGAATGTTGTCCATCACAATCCACCATGTTGTTTCAATATTTGCCTGCAGAGAGGACTTCAAATTTCAAGTAGTTAAAAGAACATTCCTGGCCTGAATACAATATTTCTCTTTCTTAATATCATATTTATGAAATCGAACTTCAACTGAGGATCAACACCGCAAAAATCTAACGTATTATACAGATAAAAGGCAATCGTCGCAATGCCAGAGTGGTAATTACACAAAAAAGCTGAAAAAGAAAAGAGCATTGGATTGAAGAGAATTCAAAATTGTAGGACCATGTTGACTTCCAATGAACCTGGAGAGGGAGGTTGAATTTCATATACTTTGCTAGTCCTAGGTAGTCTTGTTTGAGGCGAGACTCTGTCTCAATTTCTTAGCAGATAAGGTGAAAAGTTTTCTCACTGACATCACAGGGTCGTCTACCTGCACAAATGAGATAATCTAGTTGAGATGATACTTATTGGGAGAATTAAAAAGTAAGACTCCAAACCCAAGAACTTATTATCGGTTTTGATCATGTTGGTTAAGATGGGATCATAGTTGATAATCAAAATTTCAACATAGTCAAGCACCAATAAGTTCATGTATCTGCGAAATTAAAGAACTTGTTCAGAGATATCCACGATGTATCAATATAGGAACAGAATAAGCCTATAGAGGCTCTTTGTAAATCAAAAATAAATTATAGTTATATCCCTTTTCTTTCCTCAGTCTCTAGTATTTTTCATTTTTATCATCACATATTTGTTTCTTAAAAAATAAAACAAGCAGGATTTGAAATCCTTCAGTGGCTGAGAAACAAATCAAATTTAGGTGGAGATTGCCCTTAAAAAAGGTGAGAGGATTTTTAGTAAGGGATAGGATGGGTATTGTCGGGTACAAAGAAATTATAAAAGGAAGTTAATGTTTTAGTATTTATTAGGAGAATTCATTAAACTATTTGTGTTCTAGACAATGGCTTAATTTGCTCTCTACTTGTTCCAACAAAAGACCATCTAGAGATGTACTCACAAAATGACTACCAAAGAAAGTGTTACAAGACATTACTAGCTTAGAGGATATCCATTCACCAACTTGAGAGTGAGTGTCGGTTACAAAGAAATTTAATGTTTGTTAATATTTATCAATAGCAGTCATGACTCATAACAGTACTTTTTAATAATCAAAACTATTAGGAGGTTTCCTTATTGGTAGACAAAATTTCTTAGTTTTTAAATATGTGATTAATGGTTGTTTAGTGTACAAATTCGTCATCCTATGCACACAATTTATTCGAAATCAAAGTGTGATTACAATTTTCTTTCAGGTATTATTCCCAAAATATATGATTTCATAATGTAAAATAAAATATAGTTAGAACCTAATTCTTTGTAATACAGTAAAGGTTCATTAAATACCTTTATTATGGAGGAAGACAGGAAGTCATTAGGTAATGACGATGGAAACTCCTTCTTACGTGTTATAGCAGATATAGTTTGTTCCCATCCAGATGCACCATTGTTTGTTGATGCAATCCAGGGGCAAAAATACCTGTGTTGCTTGATTGGGTCAAACTCTACAGCTTTATCAAATGATGCTGCAAAAACAAATATACAGAAAAAGTAATGATTGTAATCCCTTCACAAGCTGATATATTGAACGGGAGAAGTATTAGAATAACATTCGAGGTAGCATATTATAGTTAAAAAAACGAAGCTTTACAAAAAACATATAATTGCCAACAATAATAATATTTATGAGGTAATTATTATAAAAATATCGGGCATCAATGAATATTGCTCATCTATACAAACACTGAGCAATGAGAATTCAACCACTTCAAGACAATATCAAGCTAGTACCTCTACTACGGGCAACAGGTTCATTATCAGTTGAAATCTGCATTTTTTCTTTCATCGCACATCCCTCTTGAATAGTACCTTGCTTGGGCAGCACAGTTTCGTCCTGAGTGCAATCACCATATTGACTTTCTATATCCCCGTTTGTGTTGGCCTTTAAGGAAATTTCGGCAAATGGAGCCGCTTGAGAACTAAGTGAAGAGCTACTGTCGCCGAGTTGATTATCTTTTTCTAATATCTGTAGCAATTAAATATAAAATAAATATCATTTAAATTCACCTAGTTTGTGATTTTTAATCATGAGAATGGGGTGTCATGTGAAAAATCTAACCTGGCAACTGCCCGGCTCCAATTCCGTGAAGTTTCCAAGTCCTTTTTCTGCACTGTTCAGCAACTCAACATTTTGTGGGAAACCTTGAAGAATATTTTCATCATTTTGTATTGATAATTCCAAACCATCCGAGTGGGGAGATCCACACGAATGAATATCTTTAACAAAAAATTCTAGAAACTGCTGCTCATCGACCATTTCTTCATTATTATACATTCTACACGCCTCTTGTATCTCTTCTGATGTTGGAGCCATCAGTCCACCTGAAAGGGTTTCATCTGAGGTATCATTGTCCTCCGGATCCAACCCTAACATAAGCCAATCCCCTAAAGTTCGGCTAGCTACAGGCAAAGAAATTGTAGCTTTGAAATTTTGTCTTGTTGGTGGAGGACCCCCTGCTATTGTTGTATTTAAACTTGTCAATCTATTTGATGAATTTACGTCACTTGATACCAAAAAGCTAGCATCTTTCATATTCTCAACATGATCTTGATTGCATGAATCATCGGCCCCACTACCATCTTCGGTGCCTTCATTTGTGGGTCCAACTACTCTGAATATCTCCAAAGGTTTCGGCACTGTATGGAAAGTCCACAATCCAACGCCAGCACCACAAAGCTTGCAATCTAAAACAACAGAACCGAGATCAGGTTTTGGTCCGCAGGAAGTTTCGACATCTCCCATTGTACTATCATCAATTCCAGTTGACTGTGCATTAGGATTTTTCCCATATTCCAATGTATTGACTGCTTTAACCGAGTGATTTGATCCATCCTTAAAGTTAACCACATAAGGCAGTGAACGAGGTTCCCATCCACATAAGCTTATTAGCTTTAGTGCCTGGAAATATTTCAAGATATTATTAGTAGTCTCATTTCTTCATACCATGCATATGAAGAAAATATAGCCCATATGTCTAAATGTCAAAGTTGAAAATTGAGCAACATCCAAATTTGATCACCAAATCATTAAAAATGACAAAATAAAAGACACCGAAGACGAGGGCTAATAAATGTATTGCGAACACAGAATGAGAAACACAGAACGTCACAAGTAAAACAGAATATGTATTACAGGTCGCACAGGTTGAGAGAAGAGAAAAATTCAGAGGATTCCAACTGATGCTTTGGTATAGACCGAAACCTATATCGTGAACCTTAAATAACTCTATAATATAAAAACTACAAAAGGATCACGAAATCAACTAATCTATATATGAAATTATTTCCCAATCAAGCAAAGACCCATGAAATATAAACAAAATCCCACAAAGTAGGAATTTAAAAAAGTAATATCCCTTCATTCTGCATCAATATGGATAGGATATAATAACAGATTAATCCTACAAATGGATTATAGGTAAGAGAACTGTTTCAAAAAAAGCAAGTAAACAAAACCAAGATGGCATCAACCAATGCATAAAAATGAAAATTGTAGATCATTTTGAAGTCATATTTATTGTCCATTATATCCAATGACATCAGCTACAGAAAATAACAAGAAGATACGTACTATATTTGCACTCGGTTATGGATATTCTAGATTTACAGCAATAGGCAAATAATAGTCCAAACCTGATAGTACAATCTAGCAGATTCAGTATCATGTTCTCTTCTCAAGTATTCAACTTCAGAATCATCGGAAGATCCATCACCAAATTCCAGTACCACAGAGTTTTTGAGAAATTCCTCAACCTGATGGTTTCTCATGTATTCAATTGCTGCAGACGAAACTACAGGAAGAGAAAGAACACGTACTAACTTCAAACATCGTTCGCTAAATTTCTCAATTAAAGCTGGAGTTGGTGTAGGGGGGAAATCAGCCAGTGTTTCATCACATGCATTGTCAATCCAGGGACACAGTGATTTGTGTCCATTTTCTAGTTTTAAACTAAACACCAGGGCAGCCTTCTCAACTGATAGAAGCAAGGAAAATTCCAGTTTAGAGACACGCATAAAAAGAAATTGCAATTTTCACCACACAATAGCAGTTCCATAATTAGATTACAAAAAAAAAAAAAAAAAAAAAAAAAAGACATGCCTTGCTGCTGATTCCAAGATGGTGGAGTAGAGAAAAGAAGCCGCGCTCTACATGATTCACATGCTATCATGTCCATATCTACATTGATCCAACCACGCCTGGCACAATTTACAGCACTTACTACCTGAAGAAAATTGGAAAATCAATAACCAAAACAAGTGTTCATATTATCTATATAAAAATCTATTAGATTTAGATAAATTAATCTCGAGGTAGATATACAATATTAGCAAGTATAATAACCATTGTATATGATCACTAAAGAGATGAAAAAAAAAATTAAAACTTGATTCACGTGAACTTTAAAAAGAAAACATAAATTATCAAAAATAAATTTCGGTGACATCAGAATTGAAGAAGGAAATCAACCTTGGGTTTGGCAAACCATGATATAGATTTGAACGTCCCTAATCTTTTCATAAGATCATCACGGTGCCACGGCCTGCACAGTGGAACATCAGAAGAACCAGCACGAGATGACAAATGCTTTGGTTTCTTAGCTACCTCTAGATTAGGCGATGGTTCCTTTGATCCCAAGGCAGAAGAGACATGCACGCGCTTTTTCCCTCTTGAAAATTGTACACAAGACGGAGTGTCACTTGCAATGGTAATCAAATCAACAAATGCAGAATCTCAAAACTCAATTGATATCAACAGAATCCAAACTTTCATGGGAAGAAAATGTAACTAGAGAAAACTTCGAAGCATATGAATTCCTGTGCAAAATTATGACTCTTCAAGAACTGGAAGAGAAGAGGTTAAAAAGAAAACCAATAAATTGAAGTTGCAGGGAGGAAAAGTTAAGATTTTCACACACGAGTCTGTTTGTATCAATAGTTAAAACAATTAAGAAGGTTATTAGACAATTCTTAGAATCTAACTGCTATTACCAAACTAATCTTCCATGTTATCATCTTCCAGAGGCTTCTGATATGTATCACTCACTAACTGTGGGACTTATGAATTTCCATAGTTCTAAGTGACAGAAAACGGGAGGAAAAACATCAAATTCGAATGCAGGAAAACATTTCAGAAAAAGCGAAATTCTCTGTCGCAGAAAACATTAGAAGACTCAACATATATCAAACTCCGCTGCAGCTAAATCGACCATATGCGTATGAAATCAGACCTAAAAGCACATTTTCGCACCAAATATCCACTTTTCAATCGTGCATACAAACAGAAAAAAAGAAAAGAAAAAAAAAAAAAAAAAAAACCAATTGTGGAGACGAACCTGGAGGTGGGGGTGGATTCTGGAGTGGATTTTGGAGCTTGAAAAAGCTTATTCATTATGGAAACAAACCTTTTCTCTGAATCTTTGGCCATCGATGAATTGATTTCCTCAGAATCTCTCTCAACAAATGTAGAAGACGCTTCGTCTGAGACTTCTACGAACGACCGTAGCTGCGAGCTCCTCTCTCTCTCTCTCTCTCTCTCTCTCTCTCTCTCACTCACATATCTATATATATATATATATATAATTTTAATACAAGATTATTATAAAATATAGTTAGTATAGTAGTAAGATAATCATGTTCAACTAATATATAATTTTAAGATAGTTATATTTCTAAAGTAGGTATTAGTTATATTTTTCAATTTTATATTTTCATATATTGAAATTTGCACGATCTCACATAAACCGGATATGATTGAGGTGAGTGATCTACAAATAAGATCTGTTTAAACAAATACGATGTGTTTATAGTAAAATCTGATAACAAAATTGCTCGGTTTTCATCTCAAATTAAATAATATAGTAATATTAAGATCAACTTATTATACTCTTGATTAAGCATAAGGGCACCTCCAATTGAAGTGCTATCTTGGTTGCTTGTCAAAGTTGCTCTGACAAACAACAGCAACAGCAACAGCAACAGCAACAGCAACGATAGTTGTTGTCCTCGTTGGAGAGAAACAATCATTGCTCAAGGGTTGCTTTTTTAAGCAACCCTTGAGCCACGCTGACTAGGAGTGTGAAATAGTTTTTTAAAAAATTTTATTTGTTTGTTTATCTAGTTTAATTAAATTAAACATTATATTTTATTTAGATTGTACTGTTTTGTTTGATACAAATTAAATTTTATTTATTGTGTTTGTGTAATTTTATATTTGTATTTTAATTATATACAATTAATATTAATTTTGGTTGCTTCCCAAACTATAATATTTGCTTCTTCTGTAAATATAAATTATAATATTAACTTAATTTAATGATATTATGATTATATGTGTATATGTAAGAAAAATTAATATAAAATTATTTTATAAGTAACGAACTAGGAGTTGCTATCATTGAAGTGCAAGGTTTCTTGAAGTTACTTAAAGAGATAAAAGATGGAAAGGAGAGAATGTAATTTATTTTAATAATAATATAAATAATATTAATTTATTTGATTGAGGCAGATAAATAATATTAAATAATAAGAAGGAAGTTTCACTTACACCTTGGAATCGTTAGAGTTCAGATCTAATCAAGGCCTCGCCGGACGGATTCCGACGAGAATAGGCGTTCTCAGGCAGCTACAGTGGAAGTAGGCAATTTGGTGAAGCTGAAGAGCCTTGATCTTTATGGAAATCTACCCAAGGGTCAGATTCCAGCAACTGTAGGTCAGCTTGAAGAGCTTCTGATATTTGATTCGAGCAGAAATAATTTGACAGGGAGATTGCCTTTTGAGTATTGGAGGTTTGAAATCTCTGGATGGAGAAATTTCAGAAGAGATTGAAAAGTTTAGAAATCTGACATTATTAGACCTCAGAAGCAACACAACAAATTTTCAGGTCATCTAAGGCCGTCGCTTCAGTCCGATAGGCGACGATCTGATGAAAATTTGATGGACAAATCTGGACATTTTGGATCTTTCAAACATGGGTCTAACTGGGAAGATTCCTGAATCCATCGCAGAATTAAGGAAGATAAGATTTCTGGGTTTTAACATTTATCAGTACACACCCTCTTCATCACTGCCTTCCATTGGAGCTCCCTTCCTTCAAGGAAAGAAAAACTTCACAGGAATCTGGAGTTTTCAGAGGCATTTTATCGATCATTTGGTAGGCGGTTCGGAGCTTGGAATACTCCCAACCTTTGCTAAAAATCCTCTCTCTATCTCTCTCTCACTAGCCACAAGTACAACGAATTTGCCTCCTGAGAAATCAGAAAGGTTCTATGTTTATGAAATCAGGTACCAAGTTTTGGTGGTGGACAGAGGATGATTATAACAAGTATCATTCTTCTTCTCCAACAATGGACTGAGGGTGGCCTGACGATGATCATCAAAGTGCCTGTTGCTTCTTCTCGCAAGACCACCGCTCTTCAGATTTCTGCAATTTGCTCCAGGGAGAAATTATCTATATTTGCCAGGCAAAAGCGACAATACAAATTTTACCTACGCGGAATTACAGTTGTTGAGAAAACTTTATCCGAGGGGACTTTAAATTGAAAAAACTTCTACACTAACAATAAAATGAGATTTATATGTTGTCACATAAAATCTTGAAAATTGCATCATACCCATGAGTTTTCCTTTGAAGGGAAATTAAATGACTTCCATAGCACTGGATTTAGCAATTTGTATGTGTGATTTCCTCTATAAATCCAATCTTTTCTCACAAAAAGGTCAAATGACCTAAATTTGCCTCATCCTTATAATTCAGATCAACATACAGATGAGTTGTCTACATCCAAATTGAAGTTTATAGGTATTAACTACCTCTAATTGGATTTGGAGAATAGTTCCAAAGATTTGATATGTACTTGGTAAACTTTTCATCCTGTCATTAAGTTACATCACTAGCAGCCAATGAACACCGTTACAAAAAATTGAATAAAAAACATGATAAAAACTACAGCAAAATTGACGCAGAACAAGAACTAGCTCTTATCTGCTAATACCTTACAAACTGTCTCTTATCATCCTCACCTCTTTTTCCGTAAGGGTTGCTCTCTTATCTGCTAATACCTTACAAACTGTCTCTTATCATCCTCACCTCTTTTTCCGTAAGGGTTGCTCTCGCTGAATCCATGTCGTCTGCCTTCAACATTGCGTGTTTTCTTCCTAAATTTTGAGGCGTTGCTGTCCATATTGAGATTGATCTTTGGAGGATTGGAAAAGCAGAATGAACTAGCCACACCCTGATCCAATTCACAACACATGTAATTACATCATACAAACTTCAAAATTTTAGAAAATATATGAAATCAAGTTGGCACGGCACTGAAGTTCAACTAGTACAGAGGTGAAAGAAATTGTTTCCTTAAATTATAAACATCAATGACCTCTAAATGGATTTTAGTCGAAGCATATTTAACCAAATCCAAGTTTGGACGAACTGAGTAGCTATCCAAACATGTAAAAAAGTGACCTATCCATAATTGTTTAACTGAGGCCTGGTGGCACTATAAATGCTTCTCAGAAAAATTACGCATAAATATAACCCTATTTTATGTTTCTGAATCCATCCAGATTTCAATCCCATAAAACATCATGAATAATGAAAAAAAAAACAGGCACCTGTAGATCAAGACGGTGGACATTGAAGATATCTTTCATGGAGTGGGAATTGTAAGCTAATAGATATGATCTGTAAGCATCTTTTGCTGACTTGTTCAAATAGTAATTGTTGCCCACCAACTTCTCCTGCGAATTCAATAAGTCATTTTAATTTCCTATACAAGCACATTATGCACCCAGTCGCAGACTAAAAGAAGATTTCGAATCAACATTTGATATGTGATTACAAAGTAAAAGGGAAGTAGAATTTTACCAAGTGAGACTGAACATTAGCCAGCTTCTTTTCACTAAATTCATATTCTTTAACAGGAACCTTTGCCGCCTGGAGGTAGAACATGAGATATGCACCCAATAAGACATTACGATCGTCACACAATTTAAAGGAAGACGATAATGTTGTTCATTTTACAGTAAACATATATTTATTTAGAGGTGAATATACTAGACCTTTAGGTAGCGAAGAAATTGCAACTCCTCTGGAATCAAGAAAAGAAGGGCATTTCCTTTCCCTCCTTCACCACGAGCAGTTCGACCAACTCGATGGATGTATTCCTAATTCAGCAATGTCATGATCATAATCAGAAAACAAATAAAAGAATCACAACATCAGAAAGAATAATTTTATCAACTAAAGAGTTGCATCACCTTAGGCTCATCTGGGGGATCATATTGCACAATCCAATCCTACAACAAAATAGGAAAAGACAAGAATAGATCAGCTTGCAGTATTTAAACAATCACAATGCCTATAAGAAATATTGCTTTGAAACATGATAATGAAGGCGATTCTAAAAAGATCTCAGAAAAATATTAACATTGAAAACTATACCACAGAAGGAATGTCAAGCCCACGTGCAGCAACATCAGTACACAGTAAAATTCCCTTCTCAGCTTTGCAAAAGTCAAAGAAAGTAGTGGTCCTCTTTTGCTGCTTTTGCTTTCCATGGATATCAAGGCAATCCACCTGAATATATCTGAGAAGGTCTGAGTGGAATTTGACGGAGTTACAAGAGGAAAAGAAGACCATGACTTTCTTAGATAAATTCCTTTTCAAGAAGGAATAAAGAAGAATAAATCTTTTAGCACTTGGCACAACACAATAGCCTTGCTGCAGACCTTCATTTGTGACCTACAATGACAGTATTCAGATGTTAAAGGAAATTACTTTCGTAACAAAAAATTGCAGGTAAACTCAACGATGGTTTTACCTTGGTTCGTCCATCATCCACATCAATATAAATAGGAGTTGTCTGGAATGACAAGCGAGCAAGATCTTCGACCTGCAGGTCATAAGAATAAAAATCAGATACAGAGATTGGGTCAGAAAGATATTACTAATAAAATTGAAAGAATTTGAAAGTATTTAAAAGTTTGTAAAGGGAAATCAAATCAAAGCAAATGCAATCTAGGTTCAGCAGGAAGAATTCTCTAACCTTTTGAGTTTGAGTGGCAGAAAATAAAGCAGTCTGCCTATTCTGCATGATGTCAAAACAAATGCAGAGATGAGAAAAAAATGGAACAAATCCAAAAACATATTACATATGGATCGATGAAAAATTGCAGGCAGGGTTGAAATAATGAATGACAAAGCATAAAAGCTCCTATCCTAATAGATTCCTTCAAATGGTCAGATATCTTTCAGGGGAGTAAGAGGGACACATGGCAGGATACAACCAATCTCTACTTCCTGTGCCTCTTTCGAAAACTAGAAGGGCTAAATGCTTTCATTTGTAACGGTATCAATTCATATTTAATGATAAACATTATAGCCAATCAATTCACCTTGGGAAGGAGTTTAATAATTTGCTTCATTTCTTCTTCAAAGTTTGCTTCCAGTATCCTATCAGCTTCATCAATCATAAGGCACTGGAGGAGCATGTAAACACACATAAATATATAGTAAATAATCAATACATAAAATCATGCAAACTAGCTTAGGAACACAGATAAAGATAAAGTAATTTCTGATGTAACATCCAGATCATCCTTTGAAAAAGCAGATCCTTGATAACTTTGACCATGCACCAAACTCTATATGACAAACAAATTCTATGGAAGAAACCTGTCATTACCTTAAGGTTTTTATATATAAAACCCTTGGTATTTTGAAGATGGTCAAGAAGTCGGCCAGGAGTTGCCACTAATAAATTAACTCCTTTCACAATTCGTTCCGCTTCTCCTCGCCTAGCATTACCACCAATAACAAGGCCGAGTGTCTGGGAGTGATACTTAAGAAGGTCCTTTGCCACAGCATAAGTCTGTATAATTTAAATACTGCTTTAATACGAATGATGGAATGGCAAAAGGAAAAGAAAAGGCCAGAGATATGAAATTTCTATTTGAATAAATATCCAGCATCTCTACCCATTTTAGATGAAGATTATATACATCTACAAGGCACAGTGTCGAACACTTCAGAATCGCATTGAATTTAGCAAGTTTCAACTGGATTGTTAAATCAAATTATCCAAAATTACACTCACCTGCATTGCAAGTTCCCTAGTTGGGCATATTACAACAACGCCTGTTCCATTACGTGGAGTAAAATGTATATGATATAGCAACTCTACAGCTGGGATTAGAAAAGCCAGAGTTTTCCCTGAACCAGTTCTTGCAGCACCAAGAACATCTTTTCCAAGCAATAGTGGAGGTACGGCCCTAGATTGTATCTACATTTGAGATGAAAGAATAAATTTCACAAAATATAAGCTATTCCATCAATTAATTGACCGCACGTTGCTTAAACAAACGTACAGACCAGTAAACCATATCATAAAGATGATTATCCAAAAGTTCAACGAGAATAATGGTTTAACACCTGTTCCCTCATAAACTTTGAAATAAATTGAAAAAAAAAATTGCAACTTTAAAACAAAAGTAAAAATTACCTGAGTCATATGCTCGAATCCCATATCCTTAATGGCCCTAATAGTGTGTTCAGACAATTCAAGAGAAGTAAAAGACACTGTAGTCATAATCCCCGATGAATTAGTCTTAACCTTCTTCTTCTCCTTTCCGATATCCTCCTCCTTTCCCCCTTCATCATCAGTTTCTACCTTATCCTCGTTCTGATTCTCGTCGTCATCCTCATCCGGCTTCTCCCCCACCGCATCCACCGCCTTAGACTTCTTCTTCCCGCTTTTCTTCTCTCTCTCTGATCGCTCACCAATCCCATCTTCATCTTCTTCCAAACCTGGATTACAGATCTCCGATTCTCCTTCATTAGCAGACGAAATTGCTCTAACAGGCCTCTTTCTCTTCCGTTTCTTCTTAGTTTCTTCCTTCGAGGAAACGCGAGGCCTATCTTCCACTTCCGCCATTGGCAAGACCTAAAACCCTGCGGAAACTTCCTCTCTCTAGGGTTTGGAGTGATTTTTCATTTTCCTTTTTTAATTTATATTTAAATTATATTTTCAAAGCCCAATGGGCCTGCCCTACTTGTTCAAGCCCATTAAACAAAATTAAAGTATGTTGTGACGACACGTGCATGTATTTAATTAATTAATTAATTTTCATAATTTCAGTTATTTTTTTTTAAATACAATTAAATTATCGGCTTTTTCCTTTTTTTTCTCGTATTTATTCATTATTGTTTGATTTATCGTCTTAAACGTTATCTAATAACGTGTCACTTATTTATTGAATCGATAGAAAAATTTATTCGAGCATTATGTGCTTCGCTAAACATTTGGTTGCGTTTTCATCGAAAATAGTTAATCATATTCAAATCTTTCTACAATTTCTTATTAGTTTTGCCACGTGCTTGTGTAATACCATCTTATTTTTGAAAATTATCTTTAGAATTAGACCAATTTTTTTTATTGATTCTTGCATATAGATTTTTTAAATGGGTTAATTTTAACTACGCCGATATTTGAACTTGGAACCTTTGACGTTGGCTATGATAACATAACAAATTAGCGACAATTTTGAAAGTTTAAACTCGTTGGTTGAGAATAGTTAACTTTTACTATCTGGTCATTGTTATCTCGTTAAAAATTGTTATAATTCTTTCATATAATTCATTTCAATTTAGTAACAACTTGATGGATTCAACTATATTTCTAGATTTGCTCATTAAAATATTTGGTTTTTCCAAGTATATGTTGTGCAAAAAATGACATCACGCAAGTGCACGTAACGCAATCAAATAATAGTGATTAGTACGTGTTGAATCTCATGAGAATAAAATTATCGAGAATTAAATCTAAGTGAAAATTAATTTGGTACGATGAATTGAGTGAGAACTAAATAACTAAATCAAAGCACAAACAAATCAAATAAAAAAATTAATAGATAGAAACGTTATCTAGATTCGATTTCTTAATATCTTTCATCAATCAAATATTGTTACAATTACTTGATTAACTCTTATAGTATTTTCCTAATTACTTTATTAAAAAATAATAATGAACTCAATTAATTACATTTCTAATTAGTCATGCAAAATTAATAATTCAATGTGAAAATATTTAATTTTACACAATTCAATATATTTTCTAACTTTATCTACTGTCACATATAATAGCAGTCATAATATTTATTCATGTTTTCTAACACTGAATAAAATAAATAATAAAAAGTAGATTGAATTATATAAACAAGTTCATGCATCAAATCATAACAAAAGTAGATAAATTTATGTAATTCAGTACTCTCTTCTTGCAACTATTAAATATTTAGTCCATGAAAGAAAAAAAGACCAACATATTAATCATATAAATTATCGTTGAAAAGCAGAAAAAAAATATAAATTATGCGATGTTGTGCGCGATGCTGCAACAATGTTATGTTCTAATTCTATCATCTTTTCTCCAAAAATTGTTCTTCTTCTCTGTTTAGTCTTTTCGAGCCCCTGTTCGGCAATCCCTATTGCATCAGAAATTAACTCTTTTTGAAATAATATCATTTTAAATATTTTATTTTTCTTTATCTAATAAAAATATTTAATTTAGATTAAATATTTTTTTCTCCCAAAATTTTAGATGTCTCCTAATTCTTCTCTCTTGTGGAATTTTTTTTTCAACTTCCAAGTTTCAAAACCTTTTATTTTTTGAAATCTGCTTGCATCATCAACAATCTACCAAAAATAGCAATTTGAATAAATATTTCATTAAAAGAATAAGAAACGTATATTTTATGCAAATCTGATGTTACACGCGATTTTGTAATATTATGTAACAAAATATGATTATTTTATTTAATTAATCACTGATTTTTAACAATAATATTCATAAAATATATCATGTAATAACTATTTAGGATACAACGTAGAAAAGCATGAGAAATATGTTCAATCGAAGACATCAATCCGAACGTCCTAGAAACTAATCAGTCCGTACTTATAGCAACTAGACCAAACAAATAGTGGTCACACATTTCTATCATAACTTTTCGAGGTTATATAATTTGTCACCTTTTATACTATATTTGAACTTGATATAACAAATTTCTCTTATCCATCTATGATATTTTTATCTAATATGATATTTTATCATTCGTTCATTTTTTTTTCTTATTCACTTTTGCTTATTATGTAAAAAAATAAAAAAATAAAGTAAGAAATGCCAAAATCGTATTTTTGAAAGAAAGTAACGGAAAAGACTACTTTTTTTTTTTTTTTACTTAATTCGCCAAGATCAGTCAATGCAATATTTATTGAGACGATTCATCACGAAATGTTTTATCTACTAAAACCAAAAATCATAACTTGGTTTCATGAAATTGGATTAGGGTTTTATCCAACTAACCATGCAAGATTACAACTTGCAAAAGCAAAGCAAGTACGTGATGGATAAGAAAGACAATCTGACTCACTTCATTAGAGATAGGAGACAGGAGTGGGTTTCTCTACACTTGTATAGTGAATTGCACTATTGATCTTTACAGATAAATCCAACACATTTCGTTATAATTCTTTAAATATCTTCCTCTCAACGTTATCTTTAGTGCCTATTCAGCCTCCAAAATGGAATCATACCGAGCCAACTTGGTCCACTGAAATCGAATCTCGGTTCAACCCAGACTTGATTTCTTGACTTATATCCATGCTTAGTAAGGAATGTTTAAGAGATCACAATATCTTGAATCGTGATCTCAATTATCTTGAACATTTTATCGTGATCTCAATCATGGCTTGAGGGTTGATCTCGCTATCTATTATTTTCATGTACGATATTTCCAATTCACTAAAGTAGAAAATAAACGTAATTTCTCGACAAAATGTCCATTAATATTGTTTTTAGCTATCTTCACGGGAACCCCATTTCATGTTGGGTTACTCGGAACCAAAATATAACTCGAACCAAACGTAAATTTGAAGAATTAAAGTGCAAGATTCAACTTAACTAAGACAAACTTATTGAACCTTTTTCCCTATTTCTAGATGCTATTTGTCATTTCCGTTTTGGTTTTCTAAGTTGTGGGAGAATTTTCCCAAGTGAAAAAAAAAAAGCAGTCAATAAAGTGTGATATAAAGCCATATATTCTCTTTGATGTCAGGAGCATATATATATATTATATATATATATATATATATGCTTTTTGATGACTTCTATGATCTTCGATTTATCAAAACATTTCATTGGGATCATTTCAGGCAAATTCTAGTAATGATTGGAAGCTTGGAATATCTTTTCTTCCTTGATTTTTTAATATTTCAAATTTTTGAGAAAATTATTTTTTAAAATAATTTTAGGCAAAATTTTCCATCAATGTTCATCTAGAAATATTGTAATTAAATTATTAAGCAAACTGATTTTTGGGTAATTCACTGATTTTAATTTGTTAAAACTTGAAGATTGTGACATAAATTCTACCTATAATAGCCATATATATTATAATATTATGATAATAATTGTGTGGATGTCATTAGGAGGGTCCAATGTCACAATTAACCATAATTATGTGTGATGTGCTTAGTTTAATTTGTGTAACATTTTTTTGGAACTTAAATTCTATAATTTAGTGATATATTAAATGTCAATCGGGCACACATAGTACAATGATTCAAAGTGTGTAGGACAAGTCATAAATGCAAGAAGCCAACTTGTCTTATCAATCTCTAAATCAAAAGCATGAACAAAAAACTGTACATTTACACACCTAAATAGTTCAAGGCCATCCCACCATCATTATGTTTAAGTATTGCTCCCCACCTAGACTAACACAATACACTGTTCCCACTAACCCTCGTTCCAAATTCCTTAAAAATCAAAAACCAAAAAACAAAATTGAAAAACAGTTGGGAGAAGGAAATATCAGAGACTTGAAGCTGAGATCTTCGGACAGCCATGGAAGATCAGACTCTCAGCAAGTAGATACTTAGCTCAGGAGCTCCGTTGCTATCTGGGTTCATCATGTAGAAAGCTTCAGAATCTCTGGATCCAATGATTCTCTCGAATTTCGCCCTCAAATACATTAATTCTCCGTCGGAACCTGATTCGCCTTCAGTTTCCGGCAAAACTCCGGCGCCCATTGAAATCGGCTCTACAGCTTTCAGAATCTTCGTCTCTTTTTCCTTGCACTCTCTCCTCGTACTGAACCCACATTTTTTGCCATTACAGAAAGTTCTCCAGACAGACTCTTCGAGAAGTTTTGCTGGTTTCTTCTCGTCTTCCTTCGCTCTGTCACATTCCAGGGCAATTCTCACCAACCCAGAAGACATTTCTTTGACCAGGAAGCTGATCGGCGCCGCAAGCTCGATCAAGAAGGCAGGAGGTGAAGATGGGTCCCTCTGAAACGCGAAATTCACATGGCCACGACGAGATCCAAAAAGGGTTCCTACGACTCTAGAGCCAAGACCCAGATGAACGTTCAAACGATTTCTACTGAAGATAGTGAGAACCGTTCGAAGCCTGGAAAGTGCCATAGCCTGTTGAAGTTTCTTCTTACGAGCTTGATCTGGAGTTTGCGGGAGTGGTTCCTCTGCAAAGCCTTTGCCTTTCTCTTCATCTTCTTCAACAGGTTTCGAGGATGAAGCCTCCGAAACTTCGTCTTCCTCGTTTCCCACCTTTTTGGTCCAGTGGAAGTGCCTTCTCGAGGAGGAGTTCTGCAAGGTCCTGGCTATGGCTGTCTTCATACTGAGAAAGCAAATGAAAGGAGATATTAGAGAGGGAGCTTCTCTGCTTTACACAGTTAAGATGATAAAGAAAGAGGTGAGAATTGAGTATATTTGTAAATGTAAGAGAGAGAAAGAGAAAGCCTCGCTGCTCCACTTCCATTGCTCTGTGGACCCTCTTGTCAATTTTTTTTGCTTCAAGTCACTCTCTGTAGTGAACGAGAATCCTGACAAAAGAAACATACACTGCCCCACCAAACTGATTTAAAAGAGAGAGAAAGAGAGAGAGAGGAATCTAAGGAGACAACATATGTGTGCTTTCGCTTTCTCGAGGGAGAGAAGAGAAGAGAGACAGTCAATAAAAAACACAGAAATTCACTAAAAAATTGAACTTGAATTCCGAAACAGTAAAAGAAAATCATTGAATCAACTCCAAAGGCAAGAAGAAAACAAACTGGCCATCAGTAATCAAAACGGACATCATCCAAACAAAGCACTTACTTCATCTGTCTTCTTCCGCAGCGTTGAGCAGATGTGATGTTGGATAATCACCTGCATAATCACGGCCTTCGTTGGTAACAGAGCTTCCATTTTTACCACCCTGAGAAACTGACACCTTCGGGCTAAATCCCCTCCCATGGCTTTGTTAATAAAACACTCATAAATCAGAGAGAGGGGTAGAGAGAGAGAGACTAGCACAGACAGAGACATGTTGTCACTGTTCATGCTTGAGAAGAGGTATCCATGGCTGACATCCTTGCTCATTGTTCATTGCATTTGCAAGAGAGAGCGACAGAGAGGAAACCAAGCAGTAGTCGCAACCAGCGACAAAAATAAGATTCAATTGCTTGCTGAAAGACTCAACTTCTCCGGCTTCTTCTGCTCAAGAATTTAAACGTAAAAGACTAGAGGAATCAAATGATTTCCGTACATACAACTATAACGTCTCCTTATGCTCTCAGTAAAATATTGTTCGTTTTGTGTCAGAATCTGCACGGATTTGTTATTGGGGTTAGCTCAAAACACGTTGTACTAGGTAATAAGTGAAACTCTAATTATAAATCATGCATTTTTTACTCTCCTTTCATTTTCGAATGATCAATACACTAACTGGCTAAATTGCAATCATCATTGAAATGAACGACTTAAAACACTCCTTTCATTCCTGTGAATCTTATTTTCAATCCAATAATTAGAAAAATAAGTGATAATCATAGTTGCCGGATCTACACAACACTCAGATCAGAAGATCCTGAGTATACCTCGCGACGGGCACATCAGGTGGGAGCATGAGAGCATCTCCTTGATAATTTTGGTCATTGTTACTGATTAAGCAGTTCAAGTTCACAAACCATTAGAACAAAGCAGTCAAATCACTCCTGTGCCAATTTTAGAACAAATAAACTGCATTTTTCAGCTCCTATATCATATATTTTTAAGTACTCCAAGACTAAAAACAAGAACGTCTGACAAAGTCCAAATATTCGCAATTGACATCCAAAGACTTGGCAAAGAAAGCGCGACACCAGTCAAGTGAAGGTTATGACAAATTAGTGTGGGAACCTGGTTCATATTAGTGGAACTGCATAATCCTACATTGTTTGACATAGTGCAAAAAATGCATGATTTATAAATAGTCTCTATTTTTCGAAAAAAAAACTACCTTTCGGAAGCGAAGCGTATTTTTTGGACTTCCCACTATGTCAACCGGCTCCATCCTGTAAATCGATGACTAAAATCAACATGCAAGAACATCACCAACGTAAACATACATACATATTCAACAAGAACTTGATTTGCAGACCTGAAAAGGCACAGATCAAAAATAAGATTTGAGACAACCGATATATTTAGTCAAAACTCGAAAGGAATACTGTATATTCAGCGCGTAAAGACGACGATCCGAGTTGGAGAAAATGAGTAGCAGGATCAGAAAATGGAGGGACATTTTTGATGATTTATCAGAGAAGTGATACAGATGACGTTTTTCTGGATAAGAGAGACGGCGCTCAGGCGTTTATGGGAAGAGAAAGTCCGCCTCCGAATGCACGTCCATTCGTGTTTTGCACGCGCCGCAGAATTCGCGTCTTTATGAATCTCTAACATTTTAGGATGACGTTTCGTGGCTTCAACGAACTGGGCCTGATTCATCAGATTTTGACTAGTCATAGTTTGAACCAATCCATAATAGATAGGAATAGGGTAAATTGGAGAGAGCAGGAAACAGATGGCCATTTCAAGACGGGTACCATCGTTCTCAAACACCCTTAAAATTGGAGGGTCGTTCCAGGTCAGGGACCTCCCATGCTCGAATCACGTGTGGTGCATGTTAAATTTGGGGGGTGGGTGGGGGGATAGAACGTGGGGTGATTAGTCTCTTATTCTCAACGTAAATTCAGAACGAGGGGTAATCGTCTCCCGCTAGATTTTGATTCGTTATATTTTTCATAATTTAAGGTTTTAGTTGTTAGGATTTTTAGATTAGAAAGTGTTTCAAATTAAGCTCATGTTTTAGGGTTCAAATTAGTTTTTATCAATAAGAATATGTTATTTGGAAAATCCTAGAATTACGTATATAATTAATTAAATTTAATATTCCATCCTTCCAATTATCAATACAATTAATCTATTAACTAATTTAATTTAATTATTTATTAAAAAATACAATTAAAAATTGAGCAATGTTTTGTGAAAAAAATTAAAATTAAATGTAACGAAGTTAATTTAAAAATATTTATTAAATGAACTGTAATGTTTATTTTTACCAATGATATTTATCGAATGAAATAAAATTTTTAAATGAGAAATGTTGTCAATGTAATTTCATAGTTCATATATATTATATAACAGCAGTGCTACATTTACTCTATATTTTAATTAATAATATTACATTTATCTTATTATTCTATCATATTAAAGTACTCGTTGATTTGTCAAATAATTATTAGTATAATTAATGTAATAAATTAAATATTTTATAATTTATTACATTAATTACAGCTTAATTACACCAATTATTACTTCGAATATTTTAAGAGGGTAAACAAAATATTACTCTAAATTCTTACATCATGACACGACACTCCTTAATTATGTAATTAATGACTTCATATTAATTATATCAATTAATGAATGTCACGTCATGACGTAAGAATTAAAATGTGAACTTAGATAATAAATATAGAATTTATTTTAAATTTATATTTACATGATTTTATTCTCAAGATTTAACTTAAAAGATCTTATACTAGTTTGAAATTAAATTTTTACGTATGAACCATCACTTTTCACATTTGCAACTTTAACGAGTATTGAGTCTCTTGTGGTCTCAAGTATTTGGTTTTAGGCCTCTCATCTTGACCATATTCACTGGTCTTGGGCCTCCTGCTTTCAGAAGATTGATCAAATTATGCAAACTTTATTAAGACACAAAAATCAATGAGAATTGAAGTGAAACAAGAAACCCAGTTCAAAAGAGCGATCATACAGCACAAAAACTTCAAAATAAAGTCAATTCATATCATGAGAATGAAACCCGATATGGTAGTCCACAGACTGAACAGAATTCTAGTCACCGAAATCAAACCAACCAGATTAATTCAGGTAGACATCTTAAACTAGGGGATTCGAACTCGAAGAGAATAAATTGGGGATGCAAGAATGAATTTGAAATGAATCAACATTATACAGTTAATGAGCCCACTAAAACAACAAACTTGGATCCACTCTTTATCTATGAGCAGCAGTAAGCCATGAAGGTCACAGTTGGAGATGACCATAAATAGACGAATTAAATAAATCCCATATCAATTTCCAATCCTGGGTAGGACTGTTGTGACAGATGGAGGATGAAGATGATGGTAAATAAATATATTCAATGCATCACCTTCTTCTTCCTCGAGCCCTACTCTTTGTTTGTTTTCTCTTGCCTTATCCAAATTGGACAAGTTATCCCATTTGACTTTTTTATGCTAGTGAGAGAGACATTTAGAGAGAGAAGTTTAGAGCCTAATGTATCATCCTTTGATTTTGCCTTTCACGAACCCTCTAACTTTGAGGTTTGCCAGAGAAGAGAATGAGATAAAGAGATACTACCATACTTCCTAAAATTGTGATTTTTTCAGATTAGCGGAGGGACTTGACTTTCTGAGAGAAATTCATCGAAATGCAAACATTGGAGGCTTCATGAAGCTAAAATCCAAAGATTTGAACATTAGAGCTCGGGTTATCACAATTTAATAACTCAGACCATTTTACCTCATGATGGACATAAAGGTCTCGTGAGCCCTGACTTCGTGATTTTATGTCACATGTATGAGATCAGTCAGACATGAAACAAGAATCTACTGTACGACACGTTGATACAGAAGATCGTCGAGCGAGCTCAGGTTCAACTACCGATTGGAGAGCAACTGAGAGTGCAGAGATTCGTCGATGTATTTGATTGGTTTCATTTGATTCAGGTGAGCCTAGTTGAAGCTGACGAGACTATGGTGTTCAAGGGAGATCAGAGGGCATCAACTTCTATAGAAATCCCTACGGAGGAGGCTGCTGAGCAGTCATTGTCTTCCCAGACAGCTAGTAGGTGGGACATGACGAAACAGGTACTAGAGTTCTTCGTAAGCAGAGTCAATGAGCTCACCGTCACACAGAGAGAGCTAGCTCAGCCCCACAGAGAGCTGAGAAAAATCCTCATGGATTGGGTGAAGCGAGATGACGACGATGTCCCACTGTAGTTTAGTTTATGTTTTATATTTCATTTTATGTACTTTACTTTATGTTTGTACTTTAGTTTATGCTATGAGTATTATGATTGTACTTTAGTTTATGTTTGTCATTTAGTTTATGTTATGTAGTGTATGATTGTACTTTACTTTATGATTGTATTTGTGTATGGTATTACAAGTTATTTTCTCGTCTAAATCAGCTGATCTAATCGAATCAGAATCCATCGACGTCGCTAATACAGAGAAACTGTGTCTAAGTAAGAAAATGGTGGAGAGGTTTTAGGGTTTTCGCTAGCCGGGAGATGAGAATGGAAGGTTGCTTTCTTATATAATGTCGGCGATCAACCCCCCGTTTCTGAGATCGGCCCTCCATTCTCAAGCAAAATAATTGAGATCCCCTCATTTTCAACTTAACAAAAAATATAGCCAACAACAGGGGGCTGTTGAGCCCCCTGTTCTCCAATCACGTGCAGTGCACATTGGACGTAGGGTCCCCGCCTCCCATATCGACCCCCCGACCCAATACGTCTAGTGCCACGTAAGCACTGGACAGAACGGGGGGTGATTGGCCCCCGTTCTCAGCGTTAATTCAGAACGAGGTGATTGACTCTCGTTCTAGGCGTAAATACAGAACTGGGGGTGATCGGCCACCCGCTAGGCCGCTAGGGTTTGGTCTGTTATATTTTTTATAGCTTAAGGTTTTAGTTGTTAGGATTTTTAGTTTAGTGGGTGTTTCAAATTAAACTCATACTTTAGGATTCAAATTAGTTTTAACCCTAGTTTTTATTAGAATCTTTCTTTTTGAGATAAAATAAAATTAGGGTATGGTTTTGAGTATATTATAGCACATAATAATTGTGCGTTAATTATATTTGTTTGAAGTTTTATGCTTTTTGTGTGTCAAAAAAGACATCTATATCACGATTCATGATTTTATTTCCCCTTTTTTATGACAAAGATTAATCATTTTTGGTTAAGAAGCGTGGAAGATTTATTTAACGTCCTCCCAATATATGCGTTTCATGTGTAGTAATTAAATATGAAATCGAACTCAAATGGGTAAAAAAATAAGAAACGAGCGAAAATTCATTATATCAAAATTTAAATATAAAATAATTTATGCATGTAGTAAGTATTTATTTAAAAAAAATCTCAAACAAGTCAAATAATTTGAAATATTTATAATTTTCTTGTAGAATTTTTTTTTTTTTCACTGTGAGATTTTTGGTTCTTAGTCGCCATTTTTTACTAATTAAAAGATTTAATAAATTTTGAGATAGTTTTTTCATCAAAGAATATTAGACAAAATTAATAAATCTTAAATAATTTAGATATTTAAATATATTAGTTTAAATCACTTTTATATTAAATCCACGATTAAATATTAATGAAATTCACTATTTTTAAAATTTTGGTTTGAATTTTGCGATGCACACTCACAGGAAAGTTGGCCTTAACCACTTTTTAGGAGACCAACTTTGACTATTTGTCTTTTTGTTTATTTGTTTGCCCATCACGTTAAAAATTCTTTTCTTGCGCGCCCAAACTTAAATCACGAATTCTTACCTCCTATATCATTTTCGACTCATCCAGTTGCGGGAGCCGCATTTAATCTGCTGACGCCACCAAAAATCGCTCATACATAGGTCTAGGTCTCTCTAGAATGGGCTTCCACGACTTTGCAAGGGCGTTCAGCACGGACGCAGGGACACGAATTTAACGACTAAGTAGAGGTGGACAGGACCGGATCGAGAATTGAAAACTGGACCAAATCGAAAGATTCGGTCCGGTTTCAGGTAGTTCTCCTGGTTCTCGGTTCGAGACCAGATCTCATACTACATAAGCCATGAGATTCGGTCTGGTCCACAGTTCAGATACCAAATTTCCAAAAAACCGTGGACCGGACCGATTTTGTTATTAAAATTTGGGCTATTTTTAAAATTAGAGCAGTAGCCTCTGCTCGACCTCGTGCTCGTGATGCTTGCTCTCGCCAGTCGCCTCTACTCGGTGTTGCTGCTCGGCGCTCACCCTCGGTCACAGGTCACTCACTCTCGCCAGTCGCCTCTGCTCGGTGCTACAACATCGTTCGACAACGACTCAACATGCACGACGCCAATCGTCATTCACCGTCGGTTTTGCTTAATCGAAAGTGTTCGCAGTTCAGCGATTCAGCAGTCAGCATTGCTCGCCCTCACAGCCTCACCGTTCGTCCGATGCATAGTAATCGGTATCGAAAAATTTATCGTTTTTCAATTTAAGAAAAATTCAAATTTTTGGTAGGAAGAACCAGTTTTGTACCGGTTCCTCCCACGGTCGGTTCTGAGACTATGATAGAATTCCCAAAACTTTAAAGCCGGTTCCGGCTTAGAACCGGACCGACCCGGACCACGCCCACCCCTATGACTAAGTGACCGTAAGAATTGATTTATTAACCTATTATAGCAGGAGAAGTTTTAAGATTTTCGAAAGTAGATTGAGAATGAACCTAAATCACGTTATACAGTTAATGAGCCCACTAAAACAACAAACTTAGATCCACTCTTCATCTATGAGCAACAGTTAGCCATAAAGGTCACATTTGGAGATGAACATAAATAGAAGAATTAAATAAATCCCATATCAATTTCCAATCCTGGGTAGGTCTGTTG
This sequence comes from Begonia masoniana, assembly GCA_022432975.1. Lineage (NCBI taxonomy): Eukaryota > Viridiplantae > Streptophyta > Magnoliopsida > Cucurbitales > Begoniaceae > Begonia > Begonia masoniana. The sequence goes on from CM039507.1 coordinate 223,889, forward strand.
TGACAGATGGAGGATGAAGATGATGGTAAATAAATATATTCAATGCATCACCTTCTTCTTCCTTGAGAACTACTCCTTGTTTGTTTTCTCTTGCATTAACCAAATTGGACAAGCTAACCCATTTGACTTTTTTATGCTAGTGAGAGAGACATTTAGAGAGAGAGAGAGAGAGAGAGAGGTTTGGAGCCTAATGAATCATTAAAAACAAATTAAAAGAGAGAATATATAGAGTGGGAGGATCAAATTTCTATAGAGTAAACCTAATTAACAATTTTTAGGCTTTAAATGACTCGATTTTCTTTTGGGTCAAACTAATCGCATGTTCGGTATTAAGAGTTTTTAAATATTTTTTCAATTTTGTTCGACTTGTAAAACTCAATTATTACTTAATTTCTCGACAACAAATCTGTTATTTGTTCGTAATTTTTTACGTAAATGTTGGAATCTAAATTTTTGCTATTTCTTTTTTATATAATTGTTCGATATTTCAACGACTATAAATGTATAAGGAGATATTTTTTATTCTTTCTTCGTTTTTCTTTTTTTGATTTACGTTTGTTTTTACCAAGGCTTTGAGGGTTACGACTTCAGATCCTAGAGACTAAATAAAAACAAATTGAGAGAGAAATTTTAGAAAAATAGGGTTGGTATTAGAACCCTAGGTAAAAATTAAGAGCAAATATGAAATAAATATAATATATTAAGATTTGGAAAAAAAAATACAAACAAATGAACACAGACCTATGATTAGATGTCATTCGAATATATTAATATTTTGGAGACCCATATAAATAATCAAACGAAACACATACACACATAGACATGAATAGGCAGAAGGATAAGTTAATTTCTATTTTTTAAATTTATAAATAATTTTCAAGACCACACAAAAGGTCCAACTTAGGGAGTGACAAATAATTTATATAATATATGCTTTTGAATAACTTGGGGTATGTGTCATATTTGGCAAGGAATTCAACTCCATGTCCACCTACCTCCATGTTACATCACTGGGTACGAAACTTGTTACCTAAATCGAATATAATAAGAATAATTCTGGTTCCTTGTTGGATATTTTCAAAAAATAATATTGTTTTAGGAAATACTAAAATTTAAAGAATAATATTATATTTAATTTCTTAAAATATTTACTGACGTGTGAAACAATGATTGGTGTAATTATAATACAATTAATATAATAATTATTTTATTACAGTAATTACACCAATCATTGTTGGACACATCAACAAGTATTTTAAGATGTTAGAATAAGGGTAAACGTAGAATTATTCAAATTTAAAGTTAAAGGAAGAATCTAGTTTCTACTTTTTTTTTTTTGCCGTAATTTAAAAAACAGTGTTCATAAACGGTTTACATATTTTTCAAGTTTTGTTTATTTTCTGATGAAAAAACTCAGTTCAAAAATCAAAATACAGAAGCGGGAAATAACTTTGTGTTGGATGGATAGGGTTGCGATCCTTTTGTCTCTACTATTACAAATATCATCAAAATATTTTTGAAAAATAAAAAATAGTTTTCTAGAAATCAGTGAAGTTTCCAACAAAAATAATAATCTTTATTTGGAAAAAATAAAGCAAAAATAAATATTAATGTTCCATTTATTTGTAATTAAATAAGAACTGTTTCTATGTAACATCTAGAAAATATTATTTCAATCTAGAAAATAAAAAAAAAAGACAATTCAAGAATTTATTTTGACCACGAAGTTATTAACAATCTCGTCGTTACATTATATTAATTAACTATTAAACTATGGTCATCAACGCTTACAGCCACTTAGTCGTTAAATTTGTGTCCCCGTGTCCATGCTGAACGCCCTCGCAAAGTCGTGGAAGCCCATTCTAGAGAGATGCAGACCTATTTGTAAGCGATTTTTGCAGGCATCCTTAGCTTAAATGCGACTGCCTGCAAATGGATGAGTCGAAAATGATATCGGAGGTAAGAATTCGGGATTGAAGTTTGGGCGAGCAAGGAAAGAATTTTTAACATGATGGACAAACAAATAAACAAATAGGCAAATAGTCAAAGTTGGTCTCCTAAAAAGTGGTTAAGGCGAACTTTCCTATGAGTGTGCATCGCAAAATTCAAACCAAAATTTAAAAATAGTGAATTTCATTAATATTTAATCGTGGATTTAATATAAAAATTATTTAAACCTTTTAAACAGAAAATATTTATTTAAATATCTAAATTATTTAAGATTTATTAATTTTGTCTAATATTCTTTGATGAAAAACCAAATTTATTAAATCTTTTAATTAGTAAAAAATGGCGACTAAGACCAAAAATCTCACAATTAAAAAAAAATTCTACAAGAAAATTATAAATATTTCAAATTATTTGAATTTTTAAAAATATTTTTTAAATAAATATTTACTACATGCATAAATTATTTTATATTTAAATTTTGATACAATGAATTTCGCTCGTTTCTTATTTTTTTACCCATTTGAGTTCGATTTCATACTTAATTTCTACACATGGAAACACATATATTGGGAGAGCGTTAAATAAATGTTCTACGCTTCTTAACCAAAAATGATTAATGTTTGTCATAAAAAAGGGGAAATAAAAACATGAATCATGATGTAGATGTCTTTTTTGACCCACAAAAAGCATAAAACTTCAAACAAATATAATTAACGCACAATTATCATGTGCTATGATATACTCAAAACCATACCCTAATTTTATTTTATCTAAAAAAGAAAGATTCTAATAAAAGTTAGGGTTAAAATCAATTTGAATTATAAAGTATAAGTTTAATTTGAAACATCCCCTAAATTAAAAACTCTAATAACTAAAACTTTAAAATATAAAAAATATAACAGATCAATCCTTGGCGGGTGGTCAATCACCCCCCATTCTGTCAGTGTTTACGTGACACTTGACGTATTAGGTCGAGTAGTCGATGTTGGAGGCGGGGAGCCCCCGTCCAACGTGCATCGCACGTGATTGGAGAACATGGGGTCCCCGCCCCCAATGACCCCTCGTTCTTGCCTATCCATTTTAGAAGTATTCAGAAACGAGGGTCACTGCCCTTAAATGACCTCCGTTCTTTGTCTCCTTATTTTAGAGGGTGTTCATGAACGGGGGTTCACCACCCTGAAACGACTTTCCGTTGTTCGTCATATTTTTTGGTAAGATTGAAAATGATGGATCGTTATCCCGAAACGACCCCAAGTTCTCCAATCACGTTGGACTAGTGGTTTCTGCCCCCCACATCGACCCCCGACCCAATATGTACAGTACCACGTAAGCATTGGACAGAACGAGAGTAATCGGCCCTCGTTTTCAGCGTTAACTCAGAATGGCGGGTGATCGATCCCCTATTCTAGACTTAAATTCATAACGAGAGGTGATCAACCATCCGTCAAGATTTGATATGTTACATTTTTAATAATTTAAGATTTTAGTAGTTAAGATTTTTAGTTTATGAGGTATTTTAAATTAAATTTATATTTTAAGGTTGAAATTGATTTTAACACTAATTATTACGTAATTTATATGGCTAAATTTATGTTTATTTTATTTGAATAAGTGTACGCAAAATTAGAGATGGAGAAAGTGTGCTTGTCTGTGATAAAACCAAGTCAAAATAATGATGAACTATGAGGAAAAGAATGTAGGTACACTGCACTTGTCCTTTTTTATCTATCTATTCTAGAACTCTTAAATTTATTTATTTGGTCATTAAATTTAACAAAAAAAGTCACATGATATTTTGTTTATACCATCTACCCATGTTAACAAGTTGAAGTAAACAAACCAAATTAATAAAAAATTATCTGTTTTAAGATAATTAAATTGGTCTCAATATCTATATATATTGCAAATATTTTATTAAAAAACTATATACTATAATATTAAACCAAAATATAATATTACTTAACGTGTTACATTTTCTATTCACGAGATGATATTATTTAAGAACTCGTAGTCGTGATAATCTTTGATTAAAAAACTAACATATTTTTTTTTTAGAAAACTTCATTTTAGCTCCCAACGTATGAGGTCAGTGGTCATTTGGTCCATAACGTTTATTTTTTACCCAATCTGACTCTATCGTATACACTGTTTTCAATTTAAACCATTTCGTCAAATTTAATTTTTACTTTAGGGATTTCGGGAAGAAATAAGAGTATTTTAGAATTTTAGCAGCGCACGTACAGAACATGTGTCAAATTTAACGAAAAATTTAACGGGAAGGTTTGAATTGCAAACGGTGTATACGTTAGGGTCTGATTGAGTCAAAAATAAATGTTAGAGATCAAATGACCATTAACCGGGGCTAAATTGAATTTTTTTTTTTTTACAAAAATAGATAAATTAATTAAATAATAACTAGAGCATGTGAGTAGTCTAGTTTGACCAGTTAAACGATGCATCATCCGTCGTCCTTTCCTCCCTCGGGTCACCTTGTTCTGTAGTGTTAATTAAATATTCTTCAGATCTCTCTCTCTCTCTCTCTCCTCTTTTTCTCTCTCTAACTGTCTTCTACAACCTGTACTGTTTGTAAACAATCCCATTTCCGACAGCAAGAGATTCACTGATTTGATCTTATTTTGCGAGACAATTCCAGATGTTTGAATATTAGAGATCGTAAACATCGTCGTTACAGCTCCTCTGCTTTTAATGATTTTCTATTCCCATGGAAAAAGCTTCTTTTTTGTACTTTTGCAGCTCCGTTTTTCTGTCGAAACACCATTGACGACTTCCAGAAGCAATAAGCTCCAGACCCAGAAAACCCAGAGCCGGATTTGCCAAGTATTTCACGCCAAATCCTCCATTTGTCAGCCTGTCATTCTCTAAATTTCTCCAAAAACCCGTTGACTTTCTAGAAACGTTGGTCAAATTTCCGAAATTTCTCTCCCCTGACCTCGTCTCGCCGGGAAGACATAGCCGCGTTGACATTGGAAGAATCTGATCGTTAAAACATTTGAAGCAGAACATCGTTGATTTTTTCCACTTTTTTTTTTTTTTTTCGTGGGTTTGTTTTTCTTCGAATTTTCTTTCGTTCGAACAAATCCTCTCGGCTAGTGAAGTAGTTGGGTTTCTCTTACCTTTGAGGGTTTTCTTGGTGGGTACTTTTTCCACGTTTACAGTCTGGTTTTTTGGCTAATGGTCAATCTTAGACGGTAGTAAATTCAATCTTTAGTTGCTTCTTCCCCAATCCATGGAAAAGCCCTTTAGCTGAATTGCCCTGCTCTTGTTTATAGATTATAATCCAGAGATTCCCTTTGGGTTTCAAGAGTTCTTTTCTATTTTTCTGTAAAATATTTCTAAAACTCAGATTCATTTAATCTGCGCAAGTGTTTTTCCTCTTCATTTTGTAATTATTTTGGAAGTTTGGCTCCCCAACTTTCCCTCCTTCTTCTTCATTTCTTTCTCAGATCTCAGCTCTGTTCATCCTGTTCTTGTTTTTCGTTGAACTTCTCTTGGATTTGTTCCGGCAATCTGTTTTTTCAGTCCTCAACAATCTGGTGTGAAGGCTGTTAACTAGTGAATCTTTCTCAAGTAAGCTCAATTCATTGATTTTTCCTTCTGTGGTTCGAAAAATCCTCTCATTGACTCAGTTTATGAAGAATTTGTAGTAGAAGATTCGAAAGTATGGCTGGTGGTAGAAGGAAAAAGCAACATATTAGAAGAATCCATGCTTTTCATTGCGGAAAAGCATCCTTCAAAATCGATCACTCTCTCATCGGAGGGCCGGGATTTTCGAGGGTCGTATATGTCAATGATCCCGATTGTTTGGATGCTACTCTTCTCAACTATGGAGGGAATTATGTCAAAACGACAAAATATACACTCGCCACGTTCTTCCCCAAATCGTTGTTCGAGCAATTTAGACGCGTTGCCAATATATATTTCCTCATTAATGCATTGCTTTCTTTCACACCGCTCTCGCCTTACTCGGCGGTTAGTAATGTTCTTCCTCTGGTTGTCGTGATTGGTGTTACGATGGCGAAAGAGGCTATCGAAGATTGGAGGAGGCAAAAGCAGGTAGTTTAGCTTATATGCAAATTTTACTCTGTTTAAGAATCTTTCAGCTTAAATTGGTTTTTGGGTTGCAGAACTTAAATGGTCTTTATGATCTGCTCAAAAAGTACATATTTTTTCTCTTTTCAAGTCGATTCGCATGACGGAGTTAATAAATTTTAGATTTTGGATGCAAAAAGATGAAAAATGAGAAGAATTACGACGAATTTTCAAAAGATATCGTTCCTTAGTTATGTTGCATACTGAGATGATCTGTAATTTGTCTGTAAATATTCGATCAGGATATTGAGATGAACAACAGGAAGGTGAAGGTGAACTTCGGAGACGGCGTCTTCAATGACGTAAAATGGATGGATTTGAGAGTTGGAGATGTTGTTAGAGTAGAAAAAGATGAGTTTTTCCCTGCCGATCTAATCTTACTCTCGTCGAGTTACGAGGAAGCGATTTGTTACGTGGAGACGACCAATCTCGACGGAGAAACGAATTTGAAGCTAAAACAAGCTCTCGAATTGACTGCAAACTTCCACGAAGATTCAAGCTTCCAAGATTTCAAGGCCGTAATAAAATGCGAAGATCCAAACGCAAATCTATACTCGTTCGTGGGCAGTTTGATGCTCGAAGAACAGCAGTACCCTCTCAATCCTCAGCAGCTTCTTCTCCGAGACTCAAAGCTGAGAAACACTGATTTCATTTATGGAGTTGTGATATTTACAGGTCATGATACGAAAGTTATTCAGAATTCAACTGCTCCTCCTTCAAAGAGAAGCACCATTGAGCGAAGGATGGATAAAATAGTCTACTTCTTGTTCTTTGTTCTGGTTTTGATATCTTTTATCGGGTCGATTTTCTTTGGTATATCGACTAGAGAGGACATAGAAAATGGACGTATGAAAAGATGGTATCTCAGACCGGACGATACGACGATATTTTACAGCCCGACAAAAGCTCCAGTTGCGGCAATTTTGCAATTTTTGACTGCCTTGATGTTGTACAGCTATTTGATCCCGATTTCCTTGTATGTGTCGATAGAAATCGTCAAAGTTCTTCAGAGTGTGTTCATCAACTACGATGAATTAATGTACCATGCAGAGACCAATAAGCCAGCCCGGGCTCGAACGTCGAATTTGAACGAAGAGCTTGGGCAAGTGGAAACTATACTTTCTGATAAAACAGGAACTTTGACTTGTAATTCGATGGAGTTCATCAAGTGTTCGATTGCCGGAACTGCATATGGCCGAGGAACTACGGAAGTTGAGAGAGCTCTCGCGAGGAGAAAAGGGTCGTCTTTGCCTCGGGACGAGACAGTCGAAGAAGGAAGTGGTGAAGAATTGATCGAAGGAAAGTCGGAGGTGAAGGGATTTAATTTTAACGATGAAAGAATAACAAACGGAAAGTGGATCAACGAGCCTCGAGCCGATATAATCCAGAAGTTTCTTCAGCTTTTGGCGATTTGCCACACTGCCATACCTGAAGTTGATCCGGAAACCGGAAGAATTTCATACGAGGCCGAATCCCCCGATGAGGCTGCATTTGTGATTGCAGCTAGAGAACTCGGCTTTGAATTCTACGGACGGACTCAAACAACGATCTCTGTTCTTGAGATCGATCCTTCAACCAATACGAAATTCGAAAGGTATGCTTTCTATGTTCTAATCGTATAATTTTCGATCAGTTATAGTGAGATATGATAAAAATATCAAAATTTTCTTTTTGCATACTTGCAGATCCTACCAACTTTTGGATATCTTAGAATTCAGCAGCTCAAGAAAAAGAATGTCTGTGATTGTTAGAAACTCGGAGGGAAAACTATTACTACTTTGTAAAGGAGCTGACAGGTTTGTAAACTTGATCCACCTATCTTTCTCTTGGAATTTATTCCCTTTCTGCACAAGATTTATAAACAGATTTAGGAACTTGATCTTCTTTTTTCTATTTTGGCAGTGTTATGTTTGAAAGACTTGCGAAGAATGGAAGGGAGTTTGAAGAGGAGACAAAGAGCCACATTAATGAGTATGCTGATGCTGGTTTGAGAACTCTGGTATTAGCATATCGTGAGCTTGACGAGGACGCATACAGAACTTTTCACGAGGAATTGACAAACGCGAAAAACTCGGTTAGTGCGGATCGAGAGGAAATGCTCGAGCAAATGTCAGAAACAATAGAGAAAGATCTCATTCTTCTAGGCGCTACTGCAGTCGAAGACAAGCTTCAAAATGGGGTAATTTTAAAGCTTCCGAACACATATCATAAACTCAACGCAATTTGACTGTTTATACAGAAGATCGGAACAATTTCATAATATAACATTAGGATTTTGTATCATGAAAATGAATCCGTATCGTCCTTGCAGGTACCGGAATGCATCGACAAACTTGCACAGGCAGGAATCAAGATATGGGTTTTGACTGGAGATAAAATGGAGACTGCTATCAATATTGGGTAATGCCTACTTCCATAAACCATCATTTGTTTCTTGCAATAACTTCTGTTGAACTCTATTATGCTAAAATTTTGCTCCTGCCTTCAGGTTTGCTTGCAGTTTACTTAGGCAAGGGATGAAACAAATTATAATCAACTCCGAGACTCCCGAAGCTAAATCATTGGAGAAGATTGGGGATAATGCTGCTGCTGCCGAGGTAAACTATAGCATTGCCGTGTATATACACGAATTTAGGTTCTTGAGATGATGATATTAATCTGTTTCTGTTCGTCTTTAGGCTGTTAAGGCGAGTGTTATAGAGCAATTAAGAAATGCAAAGGCCTTGCTTACTACTGCTAAAATTTTGGGGGCGATGGCTTTGATCATTGATGGGAAGTCGCTAGCCTATGCTTTGGAGGAGGATGTTAAGGACCTATTTTTAGATCTCGCCATTGGCTGTTCGTCCGTCATTTGTTGCCGTTCTTCTCCCAAACAGAAAGCTCTCGTAAGATTTTCTGCATCTTAAGATCTTACGTTCTTTAGATGTTTTAAGAAAAAGGGTATGAACTTACACGAGAAAAGGAATGATTAATCGTTCTGTCGAAACAGGTTACACGACTTGTCAAGCGAAGAACACGACACACCACCCTGGCGATCGGTGATGGAGCAAACGATGTTGGCATGCTTCAAGAGGCTGATATTGGTGTCGGTATTAGTGGTGTTGAAGGAATGCAGGTATAAAACGCAGCAAATTCATATAACGTTCTCTATACCATCAGCTTTCCTAATCTACTCTCATCTCTACTTACTCATGCGAGTTATTCCTGTGTTTTCAGGCAGTCATGTCGAGTGATATTGCAATTGCACAGTTTAGGTTTCTGGAGAGACTGCTGCTTGTGCATGGGCACTGGTGCTATCGAAGGATCTCGTCAATGGTAAAGCTTTATCGATAAGCAGAACTTTGTTTCATAGAAATTGTCGAAAATCTGGAAACTTCAGACGAAAATACTCAGATGAGAAACTCATTTTGTTGTTTGACAGATTTGCTATTTTTTCTACAAGAACATTGTTTTCGGCTTCACTCTCTTCTTCTTTGGGATTTACGCGTCCTTTTCCGGCCAATCTGCTTACAATGACTGGTTTCTGTCTCTGTACAATGTCTTCTTCACGTCCCTCCCGGTAATCGCGTTGGGAGTTCTTGACCAAGATGTATCCGCCCGTTTCTGTCTCAAGGTATATCATTGTCAATTTCAACCCTTGACCCCAAAAAGAGAAGCTTTATAATCTGAGATCAGATAATCTGTTCTGAACTTTTACAGTTTCTTTTGTTAGAAACTTTATAATCTGAGATCTGATAATCTGTTATGAACTTTTACAGTTTCCTTTGTTATACCAAGAAGGTGTCCAAAATGTCTTGTTCAGCTGGATTCGAATTCTTGGGTGGGCCTTCAATGGAGTCCTAAGTGCAGTAATTATCTTCTTCTCCTGCATTTATGCGATGGAACGTCAAGCTTTCCGGCACGGAGGTGAAGTTGTCGGGCTGGAAATCTTGGGCGCGATGATGTACACGTGCGTCGTATGGGTCGTGAATTGTCAAATGGCTCTTTCGATCAATTACTTCACGTATATTCAACACATTTTGATCTGGGGAAGCATTATTTTCTGGTACATATTTCTCATGATATATGGAGCTATGAACCCGAATTTATCGACCACTGCCTATCAAGTCTTCATCGAAGCCTGTGCTCCGGCCCCATTTTACTGGATCATCACGCTTCTTGTCACAGTCGCCACACTCCTTCCATACTTCACATATTCAACTATCCAAATCCGGTTTTTCCCGCTTTATCATCAGATGATTCACTGGATAAGATCAGACGGGCAATTGGACGATCCGGAATACTGTCAAGTGGTTCGACAACGTTCCATACGACCCACCACCGTAGGTTTCACTGCTAGATTCGAAGCATCGAAACGATTTGAAGAAAAGTACGAGATCGTTTCATGACCGGGTTTGTACTTCAAAAGTTTTTCTTTTGTACATAACAACACTAGGATATAGAGATCTATCAGTTGCTTTCCTGACAGGAAAAACGGATGATCGAACTAGTCTTCCGAACGGAAAAGTCCGAATCGGGTAAACATGATCGATCCACAGCAACAATCAGGGTCTCTAAGGTTGTTTTATTCCATTTACAATAACACAGTTGACCAAGAGAGATGAAGAATGTTAGAAATAAGACTGTTAGTGTTTTTTATTTTCCTTAAATATGTATTAAAGTTGTTTGAGAAATGCTAATTACAGTTGATGCTATTGTCGAATTAGAGCACTTTGTTTTGCTCTTTTAAGTCTGATTAACAGGACTTTAATCATGATTAGTGGTGCCACTTCATATAAAAAATTCCTTTATTTGGTTTGTTTTAATTGTTTTCTTATGCCGAATATTAAATTATGTTAATTATTTTTTAATCGCCACGAAGGAAGAATAATGTTACGTGATACTCATTAATTGGTATAATCAGTGTGATAAAATATAAATAATTAAAATAAATTATTATAAATAAGTTAATAAATAATAATTAGAAAGCAAGAATAGAAAATAAAGATAAAATTATTTTAAAAAATTTTATGTGATAATTTTTATTCTGGTAGCTTGTATAAGCTAACTTAAATACTCAGAAGTAAAGTGATCGAAATTGATTTAATTATTCTAAAATTAGATTAGTTTTCAAATGATTCGATATAATTATTAAAATAATATTTAAAAATAAAATTGAAATTTTATGTAATTGAGAATAATTATTAAACTAAAAATATTAATCATATTTCCAAGTAGGAAAACGAGAGCCAATCAACAGAAGGAGAGAAGCTTTTCATAGTCGGCTTTCTGTCAATACGGTGGAATTGCTCTGGTTTGCGGTTTGACCTCTTATTGAAACTGAATCGATCAGTTCAGTTTTAAAACTTTGAAACCAACACTGAACCAATCGGCCTTTGGAATTGAACTCGAACAGAACCGATATTTTCTGTTTCGCTCGTTTTGATTTCAGTTAGTTATTTTTGAGTTAAAATCAATTTGAACCCCAAAATATAAGTTTAATTTGAAATAATCCTTAAACTAAAAATTTTAACAACTAAAACTTTAAACTATTTAAAATGTAATAAATCAAACCCTAGCGGGGACCAATCACCCTTCGTTCTTAATTTACGCCGAGATCGGATGGCCAATCTAAATTGAACAGCTACCTGATCTGTCTAGTACTTACGTGGCACTGGACATATTGAGTCGGAGGGTCGATGTAGGAGGTGGAGATCTCGTTCAACGTGCACCGTACGTGATTCGAGACTGGGGGGATATTGCCCCGGATTGGCCCCCCGTTCCCTGCCTATGTCTTTTCAATGTTCTCGGGAACAGGGGGTCATCGCCTCAGATCGGCCCCCTGTTCTAAAAATGAGTTATGAGAACAAGGGGCCACGTCGGCAACTCTCCATTTTCAAACATCAAGTTTGAATACAGGGGGCCGATCCGGGGCGGTGATGCTCCGTTGTCAAAATTAAGGCTAACAACAGACGATAACTACCTCGGATCGGGGGCCGATCCTCGACTCTATATGAGAAACCGATCCCCCATTTTCACCCCCCGCTGACAAAAACTCAATTTTCACTTGGTCCCCTTCCAAAATCTGACCATTTTACGCCCCCTAATCATTTTCTTAAAATATCATTCAAAAAATCTCACAAATTTGAGTCCTAAATTGTCCAATTCCCCAAATCCCAAATTCATCCTAAATCTCTAAATTTTCCTCAAATTGCTCCCAAATTAGTGATTAAACGAAATGTTTCCCCGTCACGAGGAGATCCGTCACAAGGTGGCATGACTGAACATGCTCTGTCAAACTTTCCATTGTTTTCACAAGGAGGACCATCTCAAGGGGGTCCGAAAAACGGGGCATTGTCATCACAAGGTGCTCCGGCTCAATCGCGACGACCACCAACTGGGTATGTTTCGATTTAATTTCCTGTAATCCATACATATGCGCCAACCGGTAACAGTGCGAGTAGGAATGAGCTCATTATTTTCATTTTTCACAACTGTCATACCTCCTTTCTTTGGCACAACTTGAACGGGGCTAACCCATGAACTGTCAGAAATCGGGTATATCACACCAGCATCTAACCACTTTAATATTTCCTTGCGCACTACTTCTTTCATGGTAGGGTTAAGACGTCGTTGGTGTTCCACGAATGGTTTGTGATCTTCCTCCATAAGAATTCGGTGCATACAAAAAGATGAGCTTATTCCCTTTAAATCTGCTAAGGTCCATCCAATTGCTGATTTGAACTTTCGGAGTACGCGAAGTAATTTCTCTTCTTCTTCTGTAGATAAATCAGCGGCAATGATTACTGGAAGTGAAGATGGGGCCTGTAAATATGCATATTTTAAGTGGGCCGGTAGTGTCTTTAGCTCTAACACCGGTGGTTGCTCAATGGATGGTAAAGTGCGTGACGGGCCTTCTCCTAAATTTTCATAATATTTTCTCTTATTCGGCTCATAAGAGTTCATCCACATGGCATAATCAAGTGCTTCCTTGTCCGCTTCCAGCGAATCATTCTGCTAAAAAATACATGTTGCTAACGGATCTTCTGGTTGGCATGCAATTTCATCTATTATGAACCCGGTAGCTTCAACACGAAAAACATCACTGCTATCATCTGGAAATTTCATAGCTTTGAAGACATTAAACTTAACTTCTTCATCTTGCACCCTCAAACTTAATTCACCCTTTTGTACGTCAATAAGTGCACGCCCCGTGGCAAGGAATGGTCGACCCAAAATAATCGGCACATCTCGATCTTCTTCCATATCAAGCACAATAAAATCAGCTGGGAATATAAATTTATCAACTTTGACGAGCACATCTTCAATGATTCCCCTCGGGTGTTTAAGAGAGCGATCAGCCATTAACAATGTAACCCCTGTTGGCTTTGCTTCACCTAGATTTAGTTTCCTGAAAATAGACAAAGGCATCAAATTAATACTCGCCCCTAAATCGCATAGAGCTCTAGTAAAAACAGAATTGCCAATCTCGCAAGGTACAGTAAAACTCCCTGGATCTTTTAATCTTTGAGGTAGCTTTTTCTGAATAATAGCACTGCATTCTTCTGTAAGAGCTATAATACCACACTCCTCTATTTTGCGCTTGTGGGAAAGAATATCCTTCATAAATTTAGCATAGCTCGGCATTTGTTCCAGCGCCTCGGCAAACGGAATATTAATGTGGAGCTTCTTGAAGACATCAAGGAATTGAGAAAATTGTTTGTCGAGCTTCACATTTTTCAATCGTTGTGGAAACGGCACTGGAAGTGACGGCTGAACTGGTGATGACTTTTGAACTGTTTCTGCACTGGACTCCTCACTAACCACTGTAGGCATATTTTTCTCCTTGTGCACTGGTTCGATAACTGTTCCCTTTCGAGTGGTGATGGCATGACAATGATCTTTTGGATTCATCTCTGTGTTACTTGGTAATGAGCCTTGAGGTCTTCCATTATTGAGGCTTGCGAATTGACCAAGTTGATTTTCTATACTGCGGATTTGGGCTGATTGATTTTGCATCGCAGTACGAGTCTCATTCATAAACTGCATAAGAACTGATTCAAGATCATTTTTCTGGTCAACTTGTTGAGATGGACCGGGTTGAGACGCTTGAGGTGGCTGCATAGCATTTTGAGAATTCCTCCATGAAAAATTCGGGTGTTGTCGCCAACCTGGATTATAGGTATTAGAATTTGGATTTCCTTGACGATTGAAGTTGCCCATATAATTAGCTTGCTCTGCAGGTTCACTCGACATAGGATTGCCCTCTTGACATTCTTCACTCAAATGTGGTCCGTGACACCATTGACAGTGAACTGATGACGTTTTCCTTACACTGGCGGCCATATGAGACTCCTGAAATTGTTTAGCTAATGAGGCAACTTGGAAAGTTAAAGCTTTCATAGCCTCGAGTTCTGGAGTACCCGTTGTGCGTTTCATAATTGACCGCTCCACAGGACATTGGTCATTGTTAAGTGCTAATTCCTCTAATAGATCATACGCGGCTTCCTCAGTTTTTCTCATTAAAGCGCCACCTGCGGCCGCGTTGACCAGAGTTTTAGTAGATGCCGATAAGCCCACATAAAAAGTCTGAATATGCATCCATTTCAGTAATCCATGATTGGGACACCTCCTCAACATATCTTTAAAACGTGCCCATGCCTCATATAATGTTTCCCCATCAAATTGACTGAAATTGATTATGTCATTGCGAAGCTTGGCGGTCTTCTCGAACGGAAAGAACTTGGAAAGAAATTTCTGACATAAATCTTCCCAGGTAGTAATAGAATTAGCGGGCAAAGAGTTAAGCCAGTTCTTCGCACGATCTCGTAATGAAAATGGAAATAGCCGTAGTCTCAATGCATCATCCCCCACATTGTGAAATTTGAAAGTGTCGCATACCTCTAAGAAATTTGCAATATGGTCCTTAGGGTCTTCTGAAGGTAAGCCACTGAATTGCGATTGTTGAATCATGTGCAGGGTGCCCGGCTTAATTTCAAAATTAGCATTGATGGCCGGTCTGCGAATAGCTGAGTGTACTCCGGATACAGTAGGTATCACGTAATCCAATAGGGTCCGGGTCTCAACATTCACAAGTGGATGATTGTCAATAACGAGTGGAGGATTTTCAATATTGCCTGCTCTGTTATCTCCCATAATGACACGCGCTGGTTGAATAAGTTCTCTTCTCTCTTTACGATTGCGTCGACACGTACGTTCGATCTCAAGATTCAGCGGGAGAAGATTATCGTTTCCCTCTTTACGCATGCACCTGTAAATAACACGAAAATAAACAAATAAAATAAATAGAATTCAAAATAAAATTAAAAATAATTAATTCGATATCAATAATTAAGTCCCCGGCAACGGCGCCAAAAACTTGTTGTGCAAAATATTTCGCAAGTGTACGAGTCGCAACAAGTAATATAGTGATAAAGAGAGTGTCGAACCCACGAGGACTTGTAATTAATAATCGAAATAACTAATTTTAATTCTAAATTGAACACACGTTTTTATGATTTTTAATAATTGCAATTAAAATAAATGACTAAAACAATTAAAATAAACTAAGATAAAATATTGCAACGAATAAAATAGGATTAAATCAAATTGATAAACACCTAGGTACTACGATTTCACCAAGACAATGTTTATTTCAGTCCTTCGCAAATATATTCATAAATATTCTTCCTATGTTGATGATCGATTTCACTAAATTCTAGTACAATCTCTCTCGAGCATTGCGTAGTTTATCTGATTAATGGGTTATCACTTCTCAGTCTCAAATCCAAATTAATCAAATACAAATAAACCAAGAAATCACAGTGATCACACAAATACCGTAACTATCTCTAGCTTACGCATATTAATGACATTAATTTCAGTGCACGGATATTTATCACCTCTCGGTCTCAAAACATCCCAAATATCAAGTAAAGATTGGCCAGAAATTTACAAGCTTTAAGAACAGAAATTAAATGCTTCAACAATATTGGAAGAATTACTCAATAAATATAATTAAACGAAGAAATTGAAAACAAACATCATCTGGCTACATCGTAGCCCCTAGTAGAAAAGTTAGTTCATGCTAAATAAATTAAAAACAACAATAATATTAATGAAATTCATAATTGAAATTTTAAGAGAGATGAGAAAAACTATATTTGATATGTAGAAATCGCCTGCAAAAGTGCCTCCAGAAATCGCCTCTGCTTGCTGCTCTGTCTCTGAATTTTCTGAATGCCCTCTCCCTCTTTTCTTTAGGTTTTTATTCCCTTTTTAACTGATCAATGGTTCAGATTTTAAGGCTTTTTGCGTTGACGGCCCAGATCAAAATCAAAAACCTTTCTAAAATTGAATTCCTATGTGGCGATTAATCGCCTGAAATGTGGCGATTAATCGCCACCTGTTTATGTCTTGATCTCCATAGCTCAATCGCCTCAGATTTTCTTCCCTTGTGGCGAGTGATCGCTTGAAGGTGGCGAGTAATCGCCACCTTCTCTAGTTTCTTGTAGGTATCTTCCAAAGATTTCGTGCTTGTGGCGATTGCTCGCTTGTAGGTGGCGAGTAATCGCCACCTCTTCTGTAAATTTCTTTCGAAAACACTTTATTTTCTTTTGAGATACATGATCGCCACATGATCGCCACATTGTGGCGATTATTCGCCTCCTTCTTTGGTTGTTTCTTCTCTTATTTCTTCTTCTATTTCATACCTCCTTCTTTTCTCTCCTTTGCTTCCCTTCTTGTTCTTCAACTTTTTAATATTCAATCTCCCTGTTTTAAATTGATTTTCTGCACACTTACACAAAATTCATCAAATTCTTCTAAACACTTGAGATAAACTTACCGAATCAAGCCTTAAAGAATATAAATAAGTGTGTAGAATCCACACTTATCAAGTGACATCGCATGTAATACTTTTAGAAGGAAATCATTCAAACAAACAAACTCAATCCGAACACTCCAGAAATATAGTCTGGATTGTTATGATTATATATTTCGCAAAATATACCTCATTAGGGAAGACATTATAGCATAATAGTCTACCGATCTTTTATTCTTGCAATCGGTCGACTTGTTCATCTAACATGTATATCCAAAAATATATTTTCCAAAAAACATATGCCAACATATCTTCATTAACAGGGTGTATGGCTTGAGGGGCAATAGCTACAACTAAATTGTTCGCTTGTTTTATGCGAACTTGACGTCTACCGAGAGGGTAAAATGTTTGAAGACGTACATCATTGGTATAGAGATTGTTATACCTTCAAAGTCAATTAACGAATTGTTTGGGTTTGCCAGAGAAGGGAATGATGTGGAGAGATACTACTATGCTTTCTGAGATTGTGATTTTTTTAGATCGGCCGAGGGACTAGAGTTTTTTAGGGAAATTCATCGCAATTCTAACAGAGAGCTGAAGAAATTCCTCGTAGGCAGAGTTGAGAAGTTCATCGTGACACAGAGAGAGCTAACTGAGTCTTACAGAGAGCTGAAAAAATTCCTCATAGATTGGGTGGAGCGAGATGATGACGACGTCCCACTGTAGTTTAGTTTATATTTTATATTTCATTTTATGTATTTTGCTTTATGTTTGTACATTACTTTATGTTTGTACTTTACTTTATGTTATGAGTACTATGATTGTACTTTACTTTATGATTGTACTTTAGTTTAGTTTATTTTTACAGAAATTACAGCCAAATAGTCATACATTTCTGTCTCTCCCGTGTATAGAAGATTCCTGCACATAATGAAAACTATATTAGGAAATAATGAAAGTATGCTTATGAGCGAAATGTATTGAAATATATCTGCGTCTCGTCAAATGTGTGGAAACCCATAAATATGTATTGCGAATCAGAAACAGAAGTACACTTCAGAACAAGTGCGACTATTTTGCCCCTGATGCTGACATATATCACACGACATTGTTGAGTTCTTCTTAGTAATTGTCAAACTTGGTGGTTCATTGACATCTCGCACTCTTTTCTTCTTCGGCCTACCAGGTTGGCGTTTTCTTTTAGGTAGAAGGATTTAATTCATATTTTGTACGAGCGGTCACATGTGTTGGCCGCTAAAGAGATGAATGAAGTTTGAGTACATCTGCAGATAAGTTCCTTGGTGATAGTATTGGTGAACGTAATTTTCTGGTGTTTGTTTCATAGAATGAATGCAGAGAATGGAATGGACATATAGGATTCCAATAAGCTCCCACCTGTAACAGTTGCACACACATGTATTCATGTCGACAAGATATTGTTTGTTATTGTTGCTGACCTCAAATCGTACAGCTCCCGCAAACATAGCACTCTAATTTTGAGCTGTACGTTCTAGCTTTACAAGTTTTTTTCTTATCTGAGGACATATGACGTCTGTTGATGAGAATAGCTTCTCATATTTTTTGACAATCCTAGTAATTAAGCACTTTCAGAACATCTTGAAAATGGTTAGAATCGGTTTGTCCCTGACAGGTAATAGAACTGCATTGAATGACTCATATAAATTGTTTGATCTCAATTCATATTTGAGAATCGAAGAAAATGCATGACTAGCCCAATATCTAGGGTTTGTGCCTCGAAGATATGCGTGGGCATCTGGGTTAATCTGATGTAAGTTCCTCATTTTTCTCTCGAAATGAAAAGTTATGGTTGCCCTGGCCGCATTCCACATTGCATTTTTGTATACCGTACCCCGAAATTGATTTTTGAAATTTGCGTACATATGCCAGAGGCAGTAGCGGTGTTCGGCTGATGGTAATTCTTTTGCATAGTGGACAACAACCCATAATATTTGAAAGAACAACAGAGTTAATATAAAATAATATAACTACCACAATGCCCCAATATTTGAAAGAACAATCCAAAATGCATTATACCTTTTGTCGATCGAAAATAAATGTCCATTCATATCCCGATTCAGTATTTAGGTATTCTTTTAATAATTTCAAAAATCACATCTAATAGTCCATACACTCTGATTCCACATTGGCAACAACAATGGAATATATTCCATCATTGCCATCAATGCTGACGGTTGTCAGTAATTGGCCGGGACAGGAGCCCTTTATATGACAACCATCTAAACATATAATAGGTCTACTACATTGCATCAAACATGTCTTGCAAACAGCCATACACATATACATTCTTTCAAATACATATGACTTATTTGTAGGATCGAGATTTGTCTAAGAGGGGGGTGAATTAGACTTATTAAAAACTTAATTGTATAGTCTAGCAAATTTCTCTTGTAATTTTAGTTTGAATATAAACAGCAAACAAACACAAAAAATAGAGAGAGAGAGAAAGAAATTTAACACCAGGATTTTAACGTGGTTCGGCTAAACCTTGCCTACGTCCACGCTCCAAGGCACCCCCTTGAAGATTCTTAACCTTCTCCTCACGAGAAAAAAACTGATCGGGATTCCGGGCTCCGATCAACTGCCTTTACAATTCTGGATTGAACTTTCACGGGCGTCAATCCACTGCCTTTACAAATGTTGAGTTGTAAATAATACAAACAGTCTACACTCTCACAAGTTCTGAATCTCAAGTTAAGAGCTAGAGGTGTAGAGCAAAATACAGAGTATGAATGTTTTTCACGTTAGGGCTCGGATATTCAAAATTGCAAAAAGGTTAGTCTTAGAGCTCTAACTTCGGCTTTTATACTCTGTCTTCAGATCTGCAAGACTTCAATGCTCTCTATCTGAAAATAGAAACATTGTTACCGTTGGAGCTGAAGTCGTACAATCGTGGATAGCCGTTGCAACTAGATTTCTGTTCGTCGTCGCCATTAATGTTCTGAAGTTAAAGCTTGAAAACGACGTCACTGTAGCTTCGCGGCTGGCTTTGATTTCTGGCGGAAATGCATCGGCAGAAACAGTTAAAATCAATGCCACGTCATCGGTGGAAGCAACTTGGTAATGCAATCGGCATAAGTATCCTTGAACAGCATCGGCAAGAGTAGCTTCAAATGCTATCGGCATATGCAACTTGACATGTCATCATATCATGGGCACGGTTTCTTTAAAGGCCATCGGCACGAGTTTCTTTAAACGCCATCGGCACGAGTTTCTTTAAAATGCCATCGGCATGATAGAACATGTAAGCGCTGGCCACGTCATCGGCATGATGAGACTTGAAGCTTGTCGTCTTGTGATCGGCATTTGCAAGGTTGAACGTCATCGGCAGAAGAACATTAAGATACCATCGGCATGAGTATCTTGACACGTCATCGGCATGAAACCTACCTTCACTTTGTCGTGTAGCGATCGGCAGAAAAATGCTTCTTAGTCTTTTAGCGATCGGCAGAGAGATGCTTGAGATGCAATCGGCAGATTACATCTTGACACGTCATCGGTAAAAGCACTCTCTAAATGACTTCTTCTTCTGTCTTTTAGCAATCGGCAGAAGCTTTCATTTCTTTGTCGTGTAGTGATCGGCACAAGGAACAACTAATTTTGGCCCTGTTTAACTATTCAGCCCTGTATACTCAATACAATTTATTAGATAACTAAAATACCCTTTTCAAGGGTATTTCCAAATAACCTCATATTCATTATTCTCTTTAAATACACATAATCAAATTGTACACTAATTATACAAATACATAATCAAAAACAAATTATGACTTAAACACTCTATAAGTCAACAATCTCCCCCTTTTTGATTATGAAAATTACAAATTTGATTAACTTTGATACTCCCCCATAATTCTAGCCGCTCCCCCATAGTATATGCATTTTATTCAATTAACTATACAGAGCAAATCCAGAAACACAGAGTAATCAGATTCAAGTATTTCATAGAGCTAAACAGAGTATATCAAAATTACCAAATCAGACACACTCAAATATTATTCTCCCCCATTGACATTATCAAAAAACAGATGAGATAAACATCAAGAGAATTATCAAAAACTGAAAGTGATGCATTCAGCATAAGTTATCACAAACTCAGAGTATGTTCAGGAAATAATGTAGTTAGTAAAAGAGAGTTACAACAAAAAAAAATGTATTACAAACAAGCACTATTTGAAGCGGTCTAAGTGACGATTCCAAAAGGCCTTCTGAACATATGAAGGCACATTACGATGAGGATTGAAAGAGGCTTCCACCAGAGCTTGAAGGAAAGCAATATGTTGAGGAAGAGGTGGAGGCTGATAAATGATCAGTGCTTGGCATAGAGATGGCTCTGGCTGAGGAGCAGCAGATGAGGGGGATCCTTGATAGACTACCAAGTCCATGCATGGAGGCTCATGAGAGGATTCAGAAGAAAGATCCATTGGACAGGTTGTCTCCGGAGATGGCTCACTAAGAGGAGGGGGATGAAATTGAAGTTCAACCTCCTGAAGATCCAAAGGCATTAATCGCACATCCTCAGTAACTTCAGACCGGGAGAAGGGAAGTAAAAATTCTTCAAAACAAGCCACGGGATCACTGGCAGAACTCGAGGGTTCGGGTTCAGGAACAGGTTGAGGGGTCAAAGCATCAAGGGAAGATTGGAGTTTCCCAAGTTCCCTGACAACCATTCGCCTATCTGCATCTACTTTAGTGGTCATCAGACCAAGACCTGTATCCAGAGCAATGCCCATTGCCGTATGATTCTTATCAATTTGGCTTTGGATGGACCTGAGCTCAATGCCAAGATTGGTGATAGAAGCTTGCATCTCATTATATTGAGCCTCAGTTATGGAAAATCTCCTTTGATAAATCAGGGGAGATGCAGGAGTAACTGAGATAAAGGGTTGAACTGGCAGAGCTAAGGGAGCAGAGTGAACTGGTGATGGAGGGAGCAAGGCGTGCTGATCTGGAGATGGAGGAGCTGAAGGTTCAGGGACAGGAGATGAAGGAGCTGAAGGGGGTTGAATTGTGACTGGAGGAGCTGGAGGTGGTAATAGAAGTGTAGGTGGAGAGGGAGGTTGAGGAACTGGAGAATGGGGAACTGGAGATTGAGGAATTGGAGAAGGTGGAGCTGAAGGCTCATGAGTTGGAGATGAAAGAGCTGGAAAAGGTTGAGTTGGTAGTGTTGATAGAGCTGGAGGACCATGGGTGAGTATCGAAGCAATGGCTCGCATCACCGGAGAAATAGAAGGATAAACAGTAGGCTGAGAGGGCAGTAGGAGAGAAGGTGGAGGTGATTGAGGTTCTGAGACTGGAGGAGAGAACTGGACTGGAGGAGGTGTTTGGGCTGTTAGGAGTGCAGGCAGAGAGAGCTGCACAGAAGCAGGTGGAATGGGAAGTGGCGGAGAAGAAGAAGCAGAAGTTTCTTCTGAGATAATGATACTTGAAGAGGGGGCAGTCTTGCGCTTACGCACAAGTGGAGGAGGTTGAAAGCTAGAAGTTTCAGATTCAGAGGGGGAAACAACAAAGTCTGGATTTCTTGACTCATTCCCACCAGCAGCAATAGACCCCTCTGCCAGAATAAGTTTTCTTTTACCCCTTCTGACAGGAAAAGGCTTAGGAATCTTCTTCTGAGCCTTTGCCTTAACTGGCACTCCCTTTACGATGCAGCTTAATCCCATCTTGTTGAGAGAGGATTTGGTATAGTAATTTGAGGGTTGGAGTATCACAGGCTCATGCTCCTCAGGAAAGACGACTTCAAGTTGAGCAAAGAGCCGCATAAGGAGCAGATTATACGGCAAGGATGTGCCCTTAGAGGATACAGCCAGAATCATCCTCCGAACAACTATATACCCAATGTTGAAGGGCGTCTTGAAATAGAGAGCGAACAGAACAAACAATTCCATGGAGCTTACCTCGTCATAGTGTCCCCCTTTGGGAACAATATTGAAACTTATCATTTGACGAAGAACTTTAGCCCTTGGGGTCAAGTGTTTCCCTTTTAACTGATCAGGAGGTGAATTGAGATCCAAAGCAATTTCCCTGAGGAATTGGAGACCATCAGATGTTCCAAAGAATGGCAGCTCAGGGCCAGTCACATATTTGTAGGGGCAGCCATCTAAATGAGGAGCTCCCAGAAGAGCATTTATGGACTGAGGGGTAATTTCAATGTGAGAGTTATAAACATAGCTCTTAATGGAAAGGGAATCAGAAGTAAAGCTAAGATTGGCATAAAACATCCGGATAGCTTCCGGGTAGAAGAATGACTCGGTTTCAAAAAGTCCTATTAACCCAAGATCCGTCAAGGGTTCAATAATGCCCATCCCAGCTAAACTTTCAAAGTGAATACCCCTACTGGGAATTAGGGATCTGCGGTGAAAGTCATTGTGGTACTTTACCTCAGCAGCTTGAGAGATAAAGAAGAAAGATGGCCACTGTGTTGCTCGAGAAAGCTGTCGGGAAGGATGTGTAGGAGCTTTGGTAGAGACTTTGGCCTTTTTCTTGGCCGGTTCGGAAACAGCGCGAGATGAAGAACCAGGAAACTCCATTGCGAAGATTGGAATCGGAAATGAAGTTTGGTAGGGCAGGGGTTTTGCAGAAAGAGCGCGAAAAGATGAAGCGTCTTGACGAAGAAAGATGTATTTAAAAGAATTAAACCGACGCCAGACGAAGAAGTCACACGTGTCGTCAGATTAAGGAATTCATCTTCCGATGAGTTACACGTGTCGGCAGAAAGACGAAAAACATCTTCCGATGGATTAGACAGAACACATCATCTACCGATGCCTTCCAATAGATATGCATCTTCCGATGCCGATAGAAAAACTCAGCGTCTGCCGATGCCATCACAGAAGAAATGCTCTACAAACTTAGAAAATTTTTACAAAGGAATAAACTTAGTTTTTCTCAACCCGAATGAGACCTAGCCTTATTCTGATATTATTGAAAGTCTTTTCATCCAACGGCTTAGTAAATATGTCTGCGAGTTGATCAACAGAATTAACAAACTCAAGAGTGATTTCTCCTTTTTGAACATGATCTCTAATGAAATGATATCTGACATCTATGTGCTTGGTTCTAGAGTGCTGAATAGGATTTTTAGAAATGTTAATGGCACTGGTGTTATCACACCGAATAGGAATCCTTTCATAAAACAGATTGAAATCTTCCAAAGTCTGTTTCATCCAAAGCATTTGTGCACAACAACTGCCAGCAGCAATATATTCACTCTCAGCAGTTGACAATGCAACAGAATTCTGTTTCTTAGAATACCAAGAAACAAGAGACTCTCCTAAGAACTGACATGTGCCACTAGTACTTTTTCTATCAATAAGACTACCCGCATAGTCAGAATCAGAATATCCTATTAGATCAAATGAGGTACCTTTCGGATACCAGAGTCCTAAGTCAACTGTCCCACTTAGATATTTAAAAATCCGTTTAACAGCAGATAAGTGAGACTCCTTAGGGGCAGCTTGAAACCTAGCACAGAGACATACGCTAAACAGAATGTCTGGTCTACTAGCAGTCAGGTATAGCAAAGATCCAATCATACCACGGTATTTCTTAATATCCACATTTACTCCATTTTCATCTTTATCCAATTTGGTTGTGGTACTCATGGGAGTCCTAGACGATTTGACAGTTTCTAAACCAAATTTCTTAAGGAGTTCCTTAATATACTTTTCTTGACAGAAGAAGATTCCATCAGAAGATTGACTAATCTGGAATCCTAAGAAAAACTTTAACTCCCCCATCATACTCATTTCAAATTCACTTTGCATGAGGGAAGAAAACTCATTACACATGTTGACATTAGTTGAGCCAAATATAATGTCATCGACATAAATTTGAACCAACAGAATATCATTGTCCTTTTGCCTGGTAAACAGAGTTGAATCGGAGTTACCCTTTTTGAAATTTCTTTCCTCAAGAAAGTTCTTCAATCTGTCATACCATGCTCTAGGAGCCTGCTTTAGACCATAAAGAGCTTTCCTTAACTTATAGACATGATCGGGTTTATCATAAACTTCAAAACCTAAGGGTTGCTCAACAAAAACTTCTTCATTAATATATCCATTTAAGAATGCACTCTTTACATCCATTTGAAAGAGTGTGAAGTTCTTGAAACAAGCAAAAGCTAAAAGCATTCTTATTGACTCTAATCTAGCTACAGGGGCAAACGATTCCTCAAAATCAATACCCTCTTCTTGAGAGTACCCCTTAGCAACAAGTCTAGCCTTGTTCCTAATAACAATCCAATTTTCATCCAATTTATTCTTAAAAACCCACTTAGTTCCAATAATGGGATGATCCTTAGGCCGTGGAACAAGTTCCCATACCTTGCTCCTTTCGAATTGATTTAACTCTTCTTGCATGGCCATAATCCAATTTTCATCACTCTCGGCCTCCTCAAATTTCTTAGGCTCTATTTGAGAAATGAATGCCACATTGGCACAGAGATTCCTAAGAGAGGATCTAGTCTTAACTCCTAAAGAAGGATCACCTAAGACTTCATCTAATGGATGGTTTCTAACATACTTCCAATCTCTAGGAAGATCTGCAGATTCATCTTTAACAGAAATGATTTCCAGAGAAGTAGAAGATGGTTCTAAAGGATTTTCTAATTGAGTGGGAACAGCAGACTTTTCTAAAGAGAGGGAATCCAGTTGTTTGTCCAAAGAATCATCCTCATCCACATTAATTATTGGTTGAGGAGTCTCATCAAAGTTTACATGAACTGATTCCTCTACAACTAGAGTTCTCTTATTGAAAACTCTATATGCTTTACTGGACAAGGAATAACCAAGAAAAATTCCAAGATCGGATTTGGAATCGAATTTCCCTAAGTTATCCTTAGTGTTAAGGATGAAGCATTTACTGCCAAAGGCTCTAAAATACTTAACAGAAGGAGTTTTTCCACTCCAGAGTTCATATGGAGTTTTCTCTAAAATTGGCCTTATGGAGACTCTATTAAGAACATAGCAAGCTGTAGCAACAGCTTCAGCCCAGAAGTATTTGGGAATGGAATTCTCATTTAACATAGTTCGGGCAAGTTCTTGGAGAGACCTGTTTTTCCTCTCAACAACACCATTTTGCTGAGGGGTTCTAGGAGAGGAGAAATTGTGCTCAATTCCATACTTGAGGCACAGAAGTTCAAATCTGTCATTTTCAAACTCACCACCATGATCACTACGAATAGCAGCAATGGTGAGTTCCTTCTCGTTTTGAACTCTTTTCCTAAAGCTAGAGAAGGTATCAAAAGTCTCATCCTTAGACTTTAGAAAGAACACCCAAGAAAACCTAGAGAAGTCATCTACAATGACAAAGGCATAGAATTTGCCTCCTAAGCTTGCTACATTGGAAGGACCGAAAAGGTCCATGTGAAGGAGTTGAAGAGACTTAGAAGTAGAAATTGAATTCTTAGAAGCAAAAGAACTTTTGATCTGCTTGCCCATTTGACAAGCTTCATAGACTTTATCCTTTTCAAAGGATATCTTAGGAATCCCTCTAACTAAATTATCCTTAGTAATCTTAGCTAAGGTATCCATTCCTACGTGTCCTAATCTTCTATGCCAAATCCAAGCATCATGAGAAGAATTAACAGCAAAACATTTCTCATTAACATGCTCAACAACATCCATATCAATAACATAGATATTTTCTTCTCTATAACCAGTGAACAGAGTTTTATCATTAGATGCATCTTTAATTATGCAGGAGTTAGATTTAAAAATCACTTCATATCCTTTATCGCATAATTGACTAATACTAAGCAGATTATACTTTAATCCTTCAACTAACAGCACATTTTCAATAATAGGATTAACACTGTTACCTATATTGCCGATGCCAACAATTTTGCCCTTTTGGTTTCCACCAAAAGTAACATTTCCTTTCTTTTTGTTGACAACAGCAAACATGGTTGAGTCTCCTGTCATATGCCTCGAACATCCACTGTCGAGGTACCACTGATTTCTTTCAGGAGAGCTGTCAACCTGCAAAACAGAAGATCAAGTTGTCTTCTTTGGTACCCAAACTTTTTGGGTCCTAGAGTTAGGTCTGGTTCCCTTAGGAACCCATTGAAGTTTACAATCAGGCTTACTTTTTCCTGTTTTGAATGGACATACATATGATTTATGTCCTACCTCATTGCACGCATGGCAAACAACAGATTTAACAAAAAAAGTCTTATATTCTCTCTTTTTGTTATCCCCACTATATCCAATGCCTGCTCTATCAAAGGTCATTCTTTGATCATTTATCAACATCTTCAGTTTATTACTACTAAGAGTCAATCTCTGAACAAACCAGTTTAAGAATTCATTTTTCTTTTTCAGTTCAGACACTTCTTTTTCATGCTGAATATGTTCATTTGCGTGCTTCTCAATAAAACATGCATTTTCCTTTTTCAATGCAATGTACTTAGTTTTTAACATGCTGAATTGTTTTACTAGATCATTAAAAGCAGCTACCATGTTTCCATCATCATCATCATCAGTTTCACTGTCACTTAACGTACAAGGAGATAAAGAGCTAACCTTATCTTCGTAAGCCATGAAGCAGAGGTTAGCTACCTCCTCATCTTCTGAAGAAGAGGTGTCGCCTTCACTTTCATCCCAAGTTGCCTTCATGGCCTTCTTCTTGAACTTTTTGGGATACTTCTTTGCCTGTGGACACTCTGCCTTCATATGGCCAGGCTTGCCGCATCCAAAACAGGTGATTTCATTTTCCTTTTGTGACTTTTCAACCTTCGGAAATCTCCTTCCCTGCATTCTTTTTCTCTGGAGGAATTTACTAAACCTCCTGGTGATGAGAGCAATATCCTCATCGTCATCTTCCTCTTCTTCTGAGTCCTCTTGCTTACTTGATGAGGCTTTGAGGGCAATATCCTTTTTCTTACTGATCTCTTTCTCCTTGAGATCTTCCTTCTCATTGGCTCTCATTGTTATCTCGTGAGTCATGAGAGAGCCAACGAGCTCTTCAAGCTTAAGAACCTTCAGATCTCGAGCTTCTTGAATGGCTGTCACTTTAGGTTGCCAAACACGTGGTAGGCACCTCAAGATTTTCCTGACTAGTTCTTCACCTGTATATATCTTACCAAGAGCTTTTAACCCATTAGTAATGTTAGTGAATCTAGTAAACATAGAGGAAATAGATTCATCCTTTTCCATGGAGAACAATTCATATTCATGAACAAACATGCTTAATTTGCTCTCTTTAACTTGGTTTGTTCCCTCATGTGTTACTTCTAATAAATGCCAGATTTCCTGAGCACTATCACATCCTTGTACTCTATTGAACTCATCTCTGTTTAGAGCACAATACATGGTATTGATTGCCTTGGCATTAAGGCTCAGATTTCTCTTGTCGGACTCAGACAATTCAGTAGAGTTCTTAGGGATAATTTTCCCATCAGCAGTTTTTGTGGCCTTGAAAGGGCCGTTTTCGATTATGCCCCACATCTCATAATCCATAGCTTGAACAAAGATTCTCATTCTCGCTTTCCAGTACACATAATCATTGCCATCAAAAAATGGTGGCCTGGAAACAGATTGACCCTCTACGTGAGATGTGTTTGTATTGAATGCCATAGTAGATAACACACAGAGTATTCAAATACAACTTAGACAATAGTAAACCTCGCTCTGATACCAATTGTAGGATCGAGATTTGTCTATGAGGGGGGTGAATTAGACTTATTAAAAACTTAATTGTATAGTCTAGCAAATTTCTCTTGTAATTTTAGTTTGAATATAAACAGCAAACAAACACAAAAAATAGAGAGAGAGAGAAAGAAATTTAACACCAGGATTTTAACGTGGTTCGGCTAAACCTTGCCTACGTCCACGCTCCAAGGCACCCCCTTGAAGATTCTTAACCTTCTCCTCACGAGAAAAAAACTGATCGGGATTCCGGGCTCCGATCAACTGCCTTTACAATTCTGGATTGAACTTTCACGGGCGTCAATCCACTGCCTTTACAAATGTTGAGTTGTAAATAATACAAACAGTCTACACTCTCACAAGTTCTGAATCTCAAGTTAAGAGCTAGAGGTGTAGAGCAAAATACAGAGTATGAATGTTTTTCACGTTAGGGCTCGGATATTCAAAATTGCAAAAAGGTTAGTCTTAGAGCTCTAACTTCGGCTTTTATACTCTGTCTTCAGATCTGCAAGACTTCAATGCTCTCTATCTGAAAATAGAAACATTGTTACCGTTGGAGCTGAAGTCGTACAATCGTGGATAGCCGTTGCAACTAGATTTCTGTTCGTCGTCGCCATTAATGTTCTGAAGTTAAAGCTTGAAAACGACGTCACTGTAGCTTCGCGGCTGGCTTTGATTTCTGGCGGAAATGCATCGGCAGAAACAGTTAAAATCAATGCCACGTCATCGGTGGAAGCAACTTGGTAATGCAATCGGCATAAGTATCCTTGAACAGCATCGGCAAGAGTAGCTTCAAATGCTATCGGCATATGCAACTTGACATGTCATCATATCATGGGCACGGGTTTCTTTAAACGCCATCGGCACGAGTTTCTTTAAACGCCATCGGCACGAGTTTCTTTAAAATGCCATCGGCATGATAGAACATGTAAGCGCTGGCCACGTCATCGGCATGATGAGACTTGAAGCTTGTCGTCTTGTGATCGGCATTTGCAAGGTTGAACGTCATCGGCAGAAGAACATTAAGATACCATCGGCATGAGTATCTTGACACGTCATCGGCATGAAACCTACCTTCACTTTGTCGTGTAGCGATCGGCAGAAAAATGCTTCTTAGTCTTTTAGCGATCGGCAGAGAGATGCTTGAGATGCAATCGGCAGATTACATCTTGACACGTCATCGGCAAAAGCACTCTCTAAATGACTTCTTCTTCTGTCTTTTAGCAATCGGCAGAAGCTTTCATTTCTTTGTCGTGTAGTGATCGGCACAAGGAACAACTAATTTTGGCCCTGTTTAACTATTCAGCCCTGTATACTCAATACAATTTATTAGATAACTAAAATACTCTTTTCAAGGGTATTTCCAAATAACCTCATATTCATTATTCTCTTTAAATACACATAATCAAATTGTACACTAATTATACAAATATATAATCAAAAACAAATTATGACTTAAACACTCTATAAGTCAACATTATTATCGACAGAGCCCACTAAGTAAGTCTGTAGGTCCAATGTGCTACCTAAATTTGATTTACGAATTTCTTCTGCATACGACCACAATAGTTTGTATTGTTCATTGCACTTCCCTTTATTAAGTTTTGGAGCTTCATTTCTTGATCTTCTGGCAAGACTTGGTGTAATGTTGACATTCAAATCATTTCTTATTGTCTCGATAATGGACACAATTTTTCACATAGGTTGACTTTTGAATCTATCCAAATAATGATTTGCCACCCATTTTGCAGTAGTGTGTTGATTCTCAATTTTTCTTAAACAGTTGTGACAATTGTTGAAACTTTTTATTTGAAACGTAAGCTCATTTTGCATCTTCGAACCATGCAGTCGTCAATCACATCTGTCTTCACGCACTGTCGTCAATCGCCGAGATTCACTTTTAATGAATTTGATCTTATAACCATTATTCAAAACATATTCTACTATTTCTTTTCTAATTGCCTTTAAAGAACTATATTTTTTTCCCAAATAAAATTCCATCAAAATTTCTTCCCTTACCGGTATGCTTTCCACTTCATCATCCTCCGAGTTGACCGGTGTTCGAATCTCATCGTCTAGAGTTTTCGACGTCGATTACACCTTTATTTCTTCATTACCTTCAAGGTGATCGAATGCCCAAAGATCACTATATATGGGCGTGAAGTACAAGTATCAGTCCATATTGGCATCACAAGTTGTTGTCTCGTCTAAATCAACCGATCTACTCGAATCAGAATCCATCGATGTTGCTAATATAAAGAAAAATTGCCGGAGCAAGAAATAGTAGAGGTTTTAGGAGTTTTTTTTTTTTCCAGTAGGGGGTGAGAACGGGGGAGTGTTTCCTTATATAGTGTCGGAGATCAGCCCCCGTTTTCAGACAAAATAATTGAGATCAGAGGACCGTTTCGAGACGGCGACCCACCGTTCTCAATCTTACCAAAAAGTAGGGCCAATAACAGGGGGCCGATCCGGGGCGGTGACCCCCCATTCTCGAGAACCTTGAAAAGAAAGAGGCAGAGAACGGGGGGCTGATCCAAGGTGGCGATCCCCCGTTCTCATGCCTCAATTTTAGAATGAGGGGCTGATTTGAGGCGGTGTCCTCTCAATCTCAAATCACGTACGATGCACATTGAACGAGGGGTCTCTACCCTCACATTGACTCTCCGACCTAATATATCTCGTGCTACGTAAGTACTGGACAGATCGAGGGCCGTTCAATTTAGATTGAGGGGTGATCGGCCCCCGTCATATTTTAATTTATTATATTTTAGATAGTTTAGGATTTTAGTTGATAAATTTTTTAGTTAAAAAGATATTTCAAATTAAAGTGAAAGGGTTAAAATTGAATTTAAAGCCCGTGTAGTACTGCAAGGAAATTCTTCGTTGTTCAAGCGAAGTTAAGGTAGTTCCGCTTCTGAAAATAAAGGAATTGCATCTGAAAATCTCACTTATTTACCGTTTCTGAATTTTTAGGTGGAGAAGACGATTGATGCAGTTCAAGAAGCGAGTTCAAGTATCTTAGACCCCACACAGCGTATCGTCTAAACGGTGGGATGCTCTAAAGCCCGGCATAGATACGGCAATTCCTTTTATACAGCGTGCTTGAGAACAGGGCTTAAAAGTTGCTTCTCCGGCCATTTCCGAGGCAACAAAGAATGCTCAAGAGGCAATCCAGAGCTCTGGCATTGATACATGGCCTGTTCTTAGCTGCTAAGGTTCTTTCTCTTCTGCCTTTCAATTAGCTCTTAATCCATTAGGGAGGAAGGAGATTGCTTTGCAATTGCGTAGTAACCATTAATGCTCTATATTTCCATTGTTGAAGCACCTGGTTTATTATTATCTTGATTAAGAGATTTATTAGAATAAATGACTAAATATCAGTAGGAGTTGAGTTGGGGATGCAAACCATTTCTTGTTTCGTCGGTGGCTCGATTTCCACTAAATAGTATAATATTGTCGTTTTGGCCAAAAGTTCACATTATTTTACCCGCAAAACGCAATGTGCTAGTTAGACATGAAACTCTTACGAGTCATTATTTCTATCTTTCTCAACTATGTGAAATGTTATAGTTTTCTCAGATCTTAGGCTTTTTCCGGGTCTTAGGTCTCTTAGCTTCGTACGATTTATTGTCACACAAAATTAATCATTTATAGATTGAATAGATTTGCGTAGATTTCTCTAGTTATTCAAAATTATGGCTATGAAACACTATGATCAGCTCCTCTGGTGTCTTGTTGTAGGCTGAGTTTAATACAAATTTTAGTCATCTCATCAAATTTTTTACATTAATTACAGGTTGCGGATGAGAAAACTGGTAAATATTGAAGTGGCAAAGCCCGTAGCTTCTTCAACTTTCAAGACCATCGTAACAACAGATCCTCACAGTACTCGCTGATGCAGCCGGTGCATTGTTTCTCTCTCATCTTCTCCTTCCCCCCATTTGGTCAGTCATCGCTTTCAACCAGACTTCGATGCGAAAACCTTAACTGGTAAAAAAATTACTTCCAGGATCTGATTAAGATTTTCTTTTCTTCATATTACGTTGTCGAACAATAGCTCATTTATGTGCGTAGTGTACGTAGAAAAGAAAGCAAAATCAATTTTGTAGAATGGGTTTCATCATAAGAATTACATTAAAAGTTCAGTTCTTTTTCTCATCTCAAAGTAATGTTTGATTCTTAGAA
This sequence comes from Begonia masoniana, assembly GCA_022432975.1. Classification (NCBI taxonomy): domain Eukaryota; kingdom Viridiplantae; phylum Streptophyta; class Magnoliopsida; order Cucurbitales; family Begoniaceae; genus Begonia; species Begonia masoniana. Next base: position 256,622 of record CM039507.1, read on the forward strand.
ACTACAAAAGGATCAAACATGTTGCAAAATCTCATATTTAAGTTAAGAAGAAAAGAAAAATTCAAGCCAAGTACATCAAATTTGAAATCTTCTTCTCACTAAACGTTTCTGTATGATCCCTAGGAATGGTAATCACACTAAGCAATCACAAATTACATAATAATTTATAATTCTCAAACAGGAAGTAATTCATAATCATCATCCTAAGACCTAAATAGAAAGTCATGTAAGATCCTAACATAGAACTATTACCACAAGCACGAAGTCTGGGTTTCAAGGGTAACCTGATCTGTATCTGTTATACTTGTAAGAGAACCGATTATTCCTGGTGGCACAGCAACCGACCATGTAGACGACAGTGATGAGAGCAAGAACACAGCTATTGAATACTGCAAAATGCCTCCATTCTTTCCTTATGTTTGCCAGAACTCCTCCTTTACATGATTTGCAATCGTAGCACAGTTTCTTCTGGTCGTTGTTCCACGTTGTGCAGTCGCTATCTGGCACCGCTGGCCCTGTTTTAGGCATTTCCCAGTAGGTCGAGTTTTTGAACTGAAGTCCACAATATGACGGTGGCTTGCAGCAGCCAGACTGAACACATGAAAAAAATGAAGAATTTGAAGTTAAGAGAACCATAAGAACAATCAACCGTAGGAAACAGTTGCGATTTGTGACAAAAATGGAGAATTCTAACAGATTTCCAATGAATTTGGGATATTGGGAAACAAATTCCTCGTCTCAAACAAACTCCGTTTTATGAAGAAGAAATCCATCAGAAATTATCCAACATCCGAACGTAAATGAGCAGAAAGTCATGTTAAAATCAGCCAGCAATGAGATATAAATTGGTTGGAATTGTAACTACATTTCAAAACAAGTTACACGGAATTCGAACGTGTTCAAGAAATTCTTCATCGTTTATGACTCTGATGTTCGTTTAATGTATAAAAATGATGTGTACCTGTATAGGAGACAGGTTTGTCTTGTAGAAAGCTGCTTGGGTTTGATGAGCATCGTTTCCGAGGCTACGACAAATCTCCGCATCAGCCAAACAACTCCGAATACTATTCCAGTTCTTCCCGTTCACCACGTATCGTTGCAGCCAGTGCGAGTAATCCCCAACCCGATACTCCTTATATCCTCTCCCAGAGACTGCCTGTCCAACTCCTTTATTCGTTACAAGCAATGCGAAAATGGTGAAGGCAATCAGAGCGAGAATCAACAAGAACATCACGAACAGGTACACATACAAGATCGCATTGATTCGACAAGCCGATCCGACGAGTCCAAGCAATGACAAAATGCATAAGAAGATTCCGAGCATGAGAAGAGGATTTTGGATGACCTTCTGGCATTCGGTTCCGCCGTGGAGATGGAAGTAGATTGAGATGGCTATGGCGACAAGGCCGGCGATCAGAGAACACGCATTGAGGAGTCCGACGACTAGATTGCTTATTTTGCACATAGTTTCGCAGTTTTCCTTCAAAATCACACAGAGCAAGAGTATAACAAGAGTTACAATTGATGGAGGAAGAAGAAGGAGAAGAAGAAAGAAACCCTAATCGTTTGCAGAGAGGAGAGGGAGAGAAGGAGAGAATTAGTAACTGCAAATTGGAAAGCCAACTGCCCTTTTAATTGCATGGTAACCTGCATGTACGCGGCATTTGTTGAAGGAATGCCAGGTGACGATTCGCCAATGAGCCACGTCAAGACGACCGTTGCTTGAAATAATGGAAATGACTAAAATACCCATTACGTGGGTTTCTAAAAACGCGGGCAACGGGAAGCCAGTTGACCTAAATAAACGCATTCGAAATTGGATTGGTTATAAATTAATTATTTTTGCTATAAATAAAATTAATAATAATAATAACTTGTCAAAGGTATCACACAAAAGTAACGGTTGTTTATTCTATTATCTTAAAATACTCGGTTAAATAATTATTGATGCAATTTATTACATTAATTACACTTTAATTACACTAATTATTGTTGGATACGTTAGTAAATATTTTAAGATATTAGAATAACATGGTAAACGTAATATTACTCGTTACACAAATTGGAAAATAAGTTGGGTATTTAATAAAAGTGTAATGATATGTTTATTTTATATTCTTAAATCATAATTCTTAATTTTTTACGTGATAAAATTCAATTATGGTAAAATTCATTTTAACCCTCACAGCATGAATATATTAACAAAATGGACCTCAAACAAATTTTGTAAAAATCAACCCATGGCAGGTGTTACGTCCCATTTCTCATGATGCATAAAAACACGGGCCAAGGGCCCAAGGAAGGAGGGGCGCGGCATCCTCTTTAGGCGTGCTAAAATATTCCAAGTGTTGGTGGGCACTTGAAGCACGCGGGCTGGATCACTTGGAGTGGGGCAGTCTAAATCTGGGCGCTGGGCCGAGCGCTGGGCCGATGGGGCAGGCCCACACAAAAAGGTAGAAGGTCATTTATGTTAGTGCTAATTTATGTTAGTGCTCACATTGATGTTAGTGCTTTCATTTATGTTAGTGCTCTCATTCATGTTAGTGCTCACATTCATGTTAGTACTCTCATTTATGTTAGTGCTTATTTATGTTAGTGCTTGCACTTATGAGGATTCATGTACATGGCCTTGGCCATTTGTGTATAAATAGGCCATGAGCAACCAAGCCAAGACATCAACTTCGAGTTTGAGTGTCTTGAGCATTGTGGTGTGCTTTGGAGAGAAATTGTTTCCTAGTTCTTGTTTTCGAAAATCAAGGAGGGTTGGGAAGGTTTTTCCGTAAACACTTTGTCTCTTTTATATTCCGCATTATTGAGAGGAGGGGCTGACCTAGTCGAGGACTTGGCGCCATCACCTGGTGAAAATTCCGGCAAGAATTTAACCGTGTGACAACTTGGTATCAGAGCGCGGTTTTGTTGGGAACAAACCGACCACAAATAGATGGATTCTCTTTCGCAAGGAACCTTGGAGGCTATTCTTGCGAGGCTCGAAGTGTTGGAGAGCCTAATGGGCGTTTCAATGGTGACATCGGAGGACAAGCCATTGATCGTGGGTCACCAAACGATGAGATTGGAGTTGGATGAATTCTAAGCATCGGTGGGGGCGGATATTCTTGCTATCGAGCAACGCATGGAGGGCTCTATCGAGAGGATAGACAAAGGGTTGGCTCGGATAGGCAAGGAGGCGGTTGGTGGTTCAAGTCGGAGGTTGGGAACCTCGGCCACACAATATAAGGTTTCGGAGCCAAAATCTTATAATGGAGACCGCAATGCAAAGGAGGTTGAGAACTTTCTTTGGGACATGGAGCAATACTTCATGGTGGCCGGAATTGAGGAGGATAATCAAGTCACGATCACGAGCATGTACTTGGTGGGGGATGCCAAGTTATGGTGGCGGCAAATCCAACACATGGAGCCACAGATTGACACTTTCGACCATTTCAAAAATGAGTTGAAGAATCGTTTCTTGCCTCTTAATTCGGAATGGACGGCTAAGGAAGCTTTGAGGGGGCTTAAACAAACGGGTTCGGTGCGCGAATATGTAAGGGAGTTTAGCTCTATTCTACTTGATATTCGGGAGATGCACGAGAGTGACAAGTTATTTAACTTTGTGGCGGGTCTTCAACCATGGGCTCAAGTGGAGTTGAGGCGACATGGGGTGAAGGACGTTCAATCGGCCATTTCTATAGCCGAGAGTTTGGTGGACTACAAAGGCATGTCCTCATCCGAGAAGAAAGGGAAGGAGGACAAACATTTGGGTAAGGCACATGGTGAGAGCAAAGAGAAGGGAAAAACGTCTCAAGGTGCTTTCAAGTCGGTGGGAGGTGATCAATCACAACCGAGGAAGACTTCGGGGTGCTTCATTTGTGGAGGATCTCACTTTGCAAGAGAGTGCCCAAGCAAAGGCAAGGTGTCCACATTGCGGGTTAGAGGAGAGGACTCCGACGGGGAGGAGGTGCCTCGAGCTAACTCCATGCAACTTGTCAAAACCATTTCTAGTGGTGATGAGTAGGTGTATCAGATGAATTCACTTCAACTACTACCGTTGCGGAGCAACAAAAGGGGGCGGGTGGTCCCCTTGCAAGAAAGTGATGAGGAGACTTTCGGGTTCCGTAAAGGCCTTCGGAATCCATGGTGCATTTGACCGAGCCAAGGTGGGCGAAGTGGATGCAAAGGGGAGGCAAAGGTGGTCGCTAAGCAACTCAAACGGACATGAGGAAGGCAAGGACTACGGAATTTGACGAGTTTTGTCAAAGGTATCATCATCAACAAAAGCTAGCTGAGGAGGGTTTGTTGAAGCTTTTGGGCGTGGGAGCCGAGTGATGGGAGGGCGCGGGTCTTTGGAGGAAAGCCAATTACCGTGCATAGATGTGGAACATCCAAAATCAAGTGGGTGCTACAATTGTTTGAAGACAACTTGAAGTGGGCCTATGGAAGCTACGTGGGAGGACGTGGGTCTATGGCATTTCAAGAGGTGGACCTAGTTGGGGGTTGACGAGGACGTCAACCATGATAAGTGGGGGAGATTGTTACGTCCCATTTCTCATGATGCATAAAAACACGGGCCAAGGGCCCAAGGAAGGAGGGGCGCGGCATCCTCCTTAGGCGTGCTAAAATATTCCAAGTGTTGGTAGGCACTTGAAGCACGCGGGCTGGATCACTTGGAGTGGGGCAGTCTAAATCTGGGCGCTGGGCCGAGCGCTGGGCCGATGGGGCAGGCCCACGCAAAAAGGTAGAAGGTCATTTATGTTAGTGCTAATTTATGTTAGTGCTCACATTCATGTTAGTGCTTTCATTTATGTTAGTGCTCTCATTCATGTTAGTGCTCACATTCATGTTAGTGCTCTCATTTATGTTAGTGCTTATTTATGTTAGTGCTTGCACTTATGAGGATTCATGTACATGGCCTTGGCCATTTGTGTATAAATAGGCCATGAGCAACCAAGCCAAGACATCAACTTCGAGTTTGAGTGTCTTGAGCATTGTGGTGTGTCTTGGAGAGAAATTGTTTCCTAGTTCTTGTTTTCGAAAATCAAGGAGGGTTGGGAAGGTTTTCCCGTAAACACTTTGTCTCTTTTATATTCCGCATTATTGAGAGGAGGGGCTGGCCTAGTCGAGGACTTGGCGCCATCACTCGGTGAAAATTCCGGCAAGAATTTAACCGTGTGATAGCAGGGGTCTCCACCCCCCGCTTGAGCTCTAGTGCTGACATGTCATGTGTCATGTGACATTGGATAGAACGGACGTCCGTTGGTTTTATAACTGTGATCGGTCGTCAGAATTTATTTTGTTACATTTCAGATAGTTTAAGATTTAGGTTGTTAGAATTTTTAGTTTAGGATTTGTATAAAAAAAAACTCATAATTCAGAGTTTAAAATAATTTTTACCCTTGAATTTAAATAAATGTGAGGTGAAATTGAAAGTTTCCACTTACAAGGCATTAGTCTATCCTCAATTTGAACAATCTATTGTGTTTCTTTCTTTGCACAAGTCATATATTTATTTTTGTTTAATTTGTTTTGATTACATCTAAAATTGTGAAAGGGTTTTAGTTTTTCTACATTAATTCTATTATATGTATTAAATTTTAAAGATTTAAATGAATGTGAGACGTCACATTTCATATTGTGATACTAGATTAGTATAATAGAGAATAATAAACTAGGAACTCACAACCCCATTTTAGTTCCACTTGCCCTTTTTTCTAAGGATCTCGGGATTCGTTACTCTTTGCCCTAAGTTAATATCATGAAATAAATTCTTGTAGTATTTCTAAAAGCAATGACGATGGAGATGTACTTGCATATGATATATCATGTAATCTATTTTCATACGATACTACTATTTAATAAGTGAATAATTTAATGAGGGGGGTGCAGCTTCTGACGCTTCTGTATCTTTCATCGGAGACCAAACATGCTTCAAGAAAGAAACAAATCTTCGGGTAAACTGCGACCAAACAGAATTCATGATTGATTGAGGGGCATTTCAGGGAAAAAAAATTAACACATGAAAAAACGTTACTTTTTGACGGAAATTATAACGGTATGGGCTAAATTGCACTTTACTCTAGTTGTAGGGGCCAAATTGCCCATTATCCAAGTTTACGGTGCAAATTGCTCATTTCACCTAGTTGTAGTGGCCAAATTGCACTTTACCCAATAATAAACCAGTAACTTAAATCCATTTGAGGTGTTGGCTTGGGCAGCGTTGACTTGATGACTGTGTTGGAGGCTTAGGCTGTGGTATTGGACTGGGGCTCCACGGTGGTGGTTTCTGTTTCGGAGGTGGCTGTGGACTCAAGCTTCCAGGTGGTGTTATTTGTTTGGGTGGCGCTTCTGGGGGTAATGGAGGAGCTTGGGAACCTGGGGTTGGAGGCATTATATCACACTTTGGAGGCGGCGAAGCAGGAGGAGTAGGAGGCGGAGGATTACATCCTGGCAACGACGGTAGAGGAGGAGGAGAATAGTTTGGATAAGTAATAACAGGCGGCGACTGAGAATAGTAAGGATATCCCATGTATATGAACTTCCGAAAGTTCAAACTAAAGCAGCAAAATATAACATGAAGCACAATGTAGCCGGCCTGAATCTGCTGGTATTTAAGCAAAGTGAAAGGCGAAGGCCAAGAGAGAGGGAAATATTTGTTATTCTTTGTGTTCACGAGTGAAACGTTAATATCTCGTAATATTTGACTGTAATTATGCAAAACCAGTGAACTGAACACGGAGAGAGAGAGAGAGAGAGAATATTGCAAGAGTACTTACATAAACTCAAAGCTTCGACAAGTAATATCAAACAGTGATGTACACAACATATTTCAGAAAGCTTCGAGGCTTCCTCAAATGGCAGAGCTGAACTGAAACACAAGTAATACGTTGGCAGATGCCAATAATTAATTTATTTTTCACAATAAGTTTTTCAGTCGCCGCTGAAATAGCAACACAGAGGTTAAGTACTGGGGATAGTGCCGAAACAAAAAATGAGGAAGAGAACGGCGAGGAAAACGATGAAAGAAATAAGTTTGAAGTAGAGAGCAAAGGGCAAGGAAATAGCGACCAAGAAGGCCAACACCGGAAAGAAGAGGCTAAGGCAGCTAAGAAGCTGGTTGGGGAGAAGAGATTTAAACCTCACAAACTCAGCAACTAGCAAAGAAAAAAAACCCAGAAGAACGAAGAGAGAAAGCAAATCAAACATAAGAGGAAGCTGCGTCTGAACTTGGACGTCAATACCTGCTATAGCAATGGCAGAGGTGAGGTAAAAACCGATCAGACAGCTCGCCCAATCTGCAATCTTTGCGGCCGGACCAGCCAAGGCGGCAGCTTCGGAATCTTTTATCAGAGACCAAACATTCTTGAAAAAAGAAACAAATCCTCGCGTAAACTTCGACCAAACAGAATTCATGACGGTTATCACACAGGTGGTGGGAGGTGTTGGCTTGGGCGGTTGTGGACTTGATGACCGGCTTAGCTTGTGGTGGTTGCTGTTTCGGAGGCAGCTGCAGCCTGCAGAATTCTTTCGCCTATCAATATGATGGATGATCCGGTTATGTAAAAGGTGGACCATGTTCTTTCGATCCTCCATGTTCTCTATCGGCATCCATGTTCTAATTTCTAGATATTCCGCACATGCGGTTTCTGCTTTACACTATATTGTCTTGTACTGAGCAAAGGCCCACAAATCACACTTACTTTGCATGGCTTAGTACGACAATTCAACAACAAAGAATTATAAAATTGGAAAGTATTTTGATCTTAATTCACCCAAGTTGTTTGTCTATATGTGGCAAATCAATGGGGTGTTGAAAAATATTTTAATATAATAATTAAATTGAAAATTTAAATCCTAAGATTTTGAGAAATTAAATAAATGTAAATACTTCAATTTCCTAAAATTCGGTGAATCAAAATTTAATTCAAATAACTTAAACTTTAGAACATTAAAAAAATGAACATCTCTCTCTAATCTAACTTAATCGATTAAAGGTTGTAATGTAATTAAGAAACTAAAGTTAGATTTAACGTAGTAAGAAATTGTCAAAATGTCTGATTGATGAATAATCTTGATCAACTTATTAATTAAAGGGTAAAATGTATTTTTTGGACTCAACTATCGGTTGAGTGCAAAAAATGGATCAAACTATGTTTTTGTGCAAAAAATGGCTCGAAGTATTGAAAATGGACAAAATATGGCTTTGCGGGTACCCGTGTACCGTCCGCGGGGAGTGAACCGGGGAGAACGGGTACCCGCGTTTTGAGAAAGGGTACCCGTTCTCCCCGAGGGGGCATTTTAGAGGGTGAAATGCCCCCTCATGGGAGAACGGGTACCCTTTCTCAAAACGCGGGTACCCGTTCTCCCCAGAAAAAGTCTATTCTTCTATCCATTTTTTTTATTTTATAAATTAATTTAAAACAAATAGCAAACAATATTTAATTTACTTGAAATTTTTACCACATGTTCACCACATTATGGAAAGATAATCTGGAAAGTTTCGTGATTTTTTGATACTCGTACGATTTATTGTAATTTTATTTATTTATTTTATAAAATAATTATAATAAATCGTGCAAGCGTTAAAAAATTACAGACATTTTCACCTAATCTTCTCATAATGTGGTGAACATGTGGTAAACATTTCAAGTATATTAAATATCGTTTGCTATTTGTTTTAAATTAATTATACTAATTATATTAAACATTTCAAGTATATTAATTATAATTAATTTAAAACATTAATTCTATGATATGTATTAGATTTTAAAGATTTAAATAAATGTGATATTAAATTAGTAGAATAGAGAATAATAAACTAGTATCGTTACTCTTTACCCACCTATTCAGTTGAAGAACTTTTATGTTTCACAGCCCCATTTTAGTTTCACTTATCCCCTATTTATTAAAGACGAGGTGATTCTGTCACGATTCAAAGTGAGGCCACGACAAAACTATCACAGCTTTCTTACTTGCAATAGAATTCTTTTATAAAATTTAAAAAAAAACAAAAACAAAAAATTTGAGATTATTTCTATAATTCTTAATTACATGTATATTGTATGCCTGTGAGATAAACATTTAAATATTCTTAAATACGTTTATTTATTTTTTTATTTTTTGTTACTAAACATTTAAATACTCTTTTAGAGAGATTAAGTTTCAACTTGTTCATCTGTTCACCCACTTTCAAAATAATGCATAAGCAGTCCGCCAATGGGGGTGTGAGGATAAGGATTAAGGAGTTGTGATGATGACGATTAACAATCCAAAGCTTGTTTTCTATGCTTATTCATTTATTTGTCTTTTGTTTGACACACAAAAATTGTCCAGGTGTTTTAGTAAATGGCGCTGGATATGAGCTAGACCTGGATATGAGCTGGATATGCATTATATTGTAAAAATATAAATAAATATGTGATGTGACATTTAATATTTGGGGTAAATTCCAAAATACCCCTTGAACTATAGTTATTTTCTGAAAAAACCCTTAAACTAAAATTCCTCGCAGTTAAAACCTCAAACTATTGAAAAACTGTCAAAATAAACTCCAGCAGAGGGCCTCATGCCCCCCGAATTCCAATTCGGGGGCCGACTTCATATCGCTACCCCCGCACGTCACGGCGAAAATGCGGGAGGCTCTGGCCCTCTCGCACGTGCGCACCATCACATAAACTGGGCCACTACCATCGGTTCCCCCTCACCCCCTAGTTCAACCAAACTAAAACCAAACCCAACCCTCTTTCAGTTTTCTAGTAACCCAAACCTCCGCCTACTATGCCAACCTCCTTGTTAGCTCACAACCATGTCTCCTACCCCTCACCGATCTCACCCTTCAATTTCGAAAACTTTTAGGCTTCCAGTGCCAGAATCTTACTGACACCCACTACCACTTCCTCTGATTTGTCGTGGCTCCTGGACTCAGGGGTGACAAACCACTTCACTCTGCACGCATCCGTGCTCCACCAACCGTAACCTACACAAGCTCAACCCACGTCGTCACTGTCGACGGTAAATTGCTTCCAATCCTTCAAACTAGTTCCGTTCTTATTCCGACTACCACTCGTTCCTTGAAATTGAACATCGTCTGTCACACGCCATTAATGTCTCATAATCTCATCAATGTTCAACAATTATACTGAGATAATTCTGTTTATGTTGAATTTCATTCTAATTTTTTCTATGTCAAGGATTAGACATTCCATCAACTTCTCTTTCAAGTTTCCCTCACTAATGGACTTTACCAAATTCCTCTCGTTCCTTCAGTTTGGGCATTAACTGCTCGATTGCCTCCCCAGGTCTGTGATCCCTCAGTCTTTTAGCATTATCGATTAGGACACCCCTCGTCATCTGTTTTGCGTCATGTGTTACAATAGTGTAATATTTCTGTTCCAAAACAGATACATCTCAATTATGTGTTTCAAATTCGATGAGCGAAACTCATCGTTTACCTTTTGAAAATTCTAGTTCGCATGCTGATTCACCTTTTGATATTGTACATACTGATGTTTGAGATCTCTCTCCTGTTAACTTCATTACTAGTACTCATTACTTTGTGTTATTTATTAATGACTGCATTCGTTTCACTTGACTATTTCTGTTAAAATTAAATTGTGAAGTTTACATCACTTTTATGCACTTTCATAAATTCATTCACACTCAATTCGACGTTAGTATCAAAAGTTTGCAATCAGACTAGAGTGGTGAGCTCCAATGTCTATCCCCACTGATTAAGTGTAACACCCGACATTTTTACCATGTAAATATTCATTGAATTATTAAACGAGAATTATTTGCCATTAATATAATGTGTATTTTATTTGAATTGTTGTGATGCTTTACGGAAAGCGGGTTTCGGAGAAAACCGAATCGATGAACTAAATAATAATTTAGTTAGAAACCAATGAAAGGGCAAAGTGGGAAGCCAATTAAGGTTGGCGGGAGGAAGCCAATGGATGGATGCCAAGTGTAACACCCGACATTTTTGGCCATGGAATTATCCCTTGAATTATCGATTGGGATTATTTCACTATTAATATAGTGAATATTTTATCGAAATTGTGGGATGTCTAGTGGGGGAAACCAAACTGAGGTGTAACTGAAACAACGAACTAAATAACAATTTAGTTGGAAACCAAAGAGGGGCAATTTAGGAAGCAATTAAGGTTGGTGGAAGTAAACCAATGGGGGATTGGCATTTGGCAACTTGTTGAAGAAGACAAGCCTTCTCTCTCCCTTCATGCCTTCTTCCCTCTCTGCTACGTGAAAACCTCCCATTTTTCCCATCTTCTCTTCCCTGTATTCTCTCTTCTTCTCTCTGTTTTTAGTTTCTTCTCCAAGCGACAGAACTCCTCTCCTCCGTTTCTTCCATTTTCTTCGATCAAAGTTCGAGGCGCACAGAGACAACACGATCAAGGTTTGAGGCGCATAGAGGTAACACGATCAAGGCTCGCAAACTCTACAACAAGCAGGTAAGTTCATGCGATTTTGTTGGCCCTTAAGGTCCTACAACTTGGAGGTACTAGGTTTGGTTCGGGTAGTTAGGTTTTAGGTTATGTTTTAAGTTAAACATGTCTCCTTTATAATCTGTTCTCCCTGTTGCATTTATTCTGTTATTTATGAATGTCAAGTTGAGCATCACACTTGTTCATGCATACACGTTTTTTTTCCGAAACTCATGCAAATGTTCTCTGTACACGATTTGAAGTTATGAAAGTTAAAACCTGTAATGTAATGTATGGTTAAGTGCGGATGAGGACTGGCGGCCTGTTCTTGTCCTTCTCTGGGACGCTTGTAAGAATTATCCCCGCCAAGGATACCCTGTGCTTTATCCCTCCCTGGGACCCGATAAAATTACTAACTACTAATCCCCGCCAAGGATACCCTGTGCCTTATCCCTCCCTGGGACCCGGTAAAATTACTAACTACTAATCCCCGCCAAGGATACCCTGTGCCTTATCCCTCCCTGGGACCCGGTAAAATTACTAACTACTAATATGTCATGTCATGTTATGAATGTATCCCTGTTGCGCCAGCTCCTCTACCCACTTATACCTCCCTGTCCAGTGAAATGTAAGATAATGTAATGTAAAGTTCATGTATTTGAAAATGTTCATGCATAGCACGTGCATCACTTTGCATTGTATGTTCTTACTGAGCTCTAGGCTCATAGTTGAACTCCCTATTGTAGGTACTGAACCCGTGGATGAGGACTTTGTGCCTCAAGCCGATGTGTAGGTGCTGTTGGAGGAACGAGCTTGCGGGGGTTGGTTGTGGTAGCCAGACATATTCTGATTTCCTGTGGTGTGTATGTATGTCAAGATCTGTATAGTTTTTGAGATTTTAAAACAAAGTTTAGTCTCTGTTAGGAATTCTGTTGGAATTTTGATAAAGTATAGGTTTTGGAGTTTATGCTTTTAAACCTCTGTATTTGACAGTTGAATGTATGTTTGAAAATATTCTGGAATTGCTCGTACGTTTTGAAATATTCTAGAATTTGTTTGGAATATTTTCTGTTAGTCTGTGCGTGGATAGTTTCTGGTTTTAGAGCTATCCATGTAGTGTGATCTTTCTTAAGTTTCTGTTATGACTTCTGTTGTGTTCGAGGACCATGTTTTAAATTGGTTTGAGAATCTGAGATTTTTATGTTTTCTATTTTTCTGCTCTCTGTTGGTATGTCTTCCTGTTAAAAATTGTCAAATTCTGCCTTTAAAACTATGTCTTCCGATTGCATCCTCCGCTGTTTTAAAATTTCATCTTCCGGTTACTGTTCACTTTCGTCTTATATACATCATCCGGTCACTGTTCACTTTCGTTGTATATACATCATCCGGTCACTGTTCACTTTCGTTGTATATACATCATCCGGTCACTGTTCACTTTTGTTTTATATACAACATCCGGTCACTGTTCACTTTTGTTTTATATCCATCATCCGGTCACTGTTCACTTTCGTTTTATATACATCATCCGGTCACTGTTCACTTTCGTTTTATATACATCATCTGGTCACTGTTCACTTTCATTTTATATACATCATCCGGTTACTGTTCACTTTTGTCTTATTCACATCATCCGCTAACATATTCCACCATCCCCCAGTTTTAAATTTGTTCACAGTTTTCAAATCCAGAGAAAGTTCTCATCCGCCCATGTCATCCACCCCCAGTCATCCGCCCCAGTCAAAGTCAATTCTGTCATCCACCCTTGTCATCTACTGTAAGTCTTCCACTGTATGATTTCCAGTTTATGTTTATTTATTTTACTTTTATTTTATTTTATGTCATCCATTTAAATGTCCGTGAGTTTTAAAAAAAAAGGAGGAAGTCGAAAAAAAAATAGTTGTCCCCGTTTTCTACAAATGTCCCGGAGTGACGGCTCGGTTCTCGGATCCCGATCGGGTCCGGTTTTGGGTCGTCACACCAAGTGTTCAACTTGTTGAACAATATATGTTCAACTTGTTGAACAATATATGTTCTTCCTCCTACGTGAAACCCTCCTCACTTCTCTTCTTTGTTCTCTCCACTCCTCTCTGCATTCTCTCTTCCAAACGACCATCGAAGCTCCTTCGATCTCCTCAGTTTATTTCTATTTCTCTTTCTAAGGTAAGCATCTTAACGTGTTTGGACAAGTCAAAACGTTAGTTTGCTGAAGTTTAGGGTTAATGTCCGATTGTGCATGATTTAGGTTCGTGAATCGCTGAGGACATTTACACGAACAAAGCTTGCAACTTTATGGACAACAGGTAAATTCATACATGTAGGTTGGCCCTTAAGGCCCTACATCACGGAGATACTAGGTTTTCCATTTCTGTCGGGTTGTTGTTGGGTAGATAAGTCATAGGTTATGTTCTGAGTCATCTGTGTTTTTCTTTACGTCTTGGTGTGTTATTATTGTCGCCTGTTTGTATTAAGTTTAAGCACTGTAAATATTCATGCATACACGTTTTTTCTGAAAGTCATGCAAATATTTTCTGCACATGGTTTGAAGTTAAGAATGATAAAACCTGTAATGTAATGTTCGGTTAAGTGTGGGACGGGGACTGCCCTCCTGCTCTGTTCTGTTCTGTATTACTGCAATGTGCCTGAAAGTGCACCCCCTGATATGTACCTGATAGTGCACTCGCCAGTTCCCCTATAAGCCCCACTTATACCCCCCTGCCAGATAAAAATAATGTACTGTAATGTCACTTTATTTCGAAAGTTTATGCATAGCATATGTATTACTGCATTCTAATATGTTCTTACTGAGCTCTAAGCTCATAGTTGAACTCCCTGATGTAGGTACAGATCCCGTGGATGAGGACTTTATGCCTTAGGCCGACGAATAGGTGGTTTGTGGTACGAGCTTGCGGGGGTTGGTTGTGGCAGTCAGACATATTTTGATCCCGTGAGGTGGTTTTGAAGTGTATGTCAAGTTCTGTACAGCTTCTGAGATTTTAAAACGGTGTATAGACACTGTGTTAAGTTTTTAAACCTCTGTATTTGACAGTTGTATGTGTGTTTTGAAATATTCTGGAACTGTTTGGGATATTTCCCTTTTAGGTTGTGCATGGATTGTCTCGAGCTTTAGAGCTATCTATGCAGTTTGTTTTTCTTGAATCTCTGTCATGTTGTCAAGCATGTTTTAAAACTTCGTTTTGAATCGAGTTTTGGGGGTTTGAAGTTTTATGCCTTCTGTTTTCATGCCTTCTGTTTTTATGTCTTTCTGTTAAATATCGTTCAAAGTTGTGGGCGATAACGTCGTCCAGAATCCATTCTGTTTCTTTAAAGTTATCGTCCAAAGTTGTGGGCGATAACGTCGTCCAAAGTTCAATTGTCCACAGTACTCGTTCGTCGAGTAATTGTTTCAAGTATTTGGCTAAGTGTTAGTCGTCCGTTTTGTCTTTCAATTCTGTCGTCCATTCTGTCTTTTAATTCTGTCGTCCATTATGCCGTCTATTTTAAACGTCCAAAGTCCATTCTGCCTTTTATTTCAAACGTCCACGGGCTTCTGTTGTCCACAGATTTTGCCTTTCATTTCAAACGTCCACGGTTACTGCCTTTTATTTTAAACGTCCACGGACTTCTGTTGTCTACTATTTCTGTCTTTTATTTTAAACGTCCACGTCTTCTGTTTGTCCACAAATTCTGTCTTTGATTTTAAACGTCCACGTCTTCTGATTGTCCATAGATTCTGTCTTTGATTTTAAACGTCCACAGTTTCTGTTTGTCCACGAATTCTGTCTTTGATTTTAAACGTCTACGTCTTCTGATTGTCCACAGATTCTGTCTTTGCTTTCAAACGTCCACGGCTTCTGCTGTCCACAGTAAGTCTTCCACGGCATGACTTCCAGTTTCTGTCTCCCATTTTATTAAGTCTTCCCATGCATGTCTGTCGTCCATTCTATTTTTTTTTTTCTAAAACGTCCAAAGCATTCTGTCACCCTGTTTTTCTTCTGTCATTTATCCAGACTTCAATTCCAGAGAAGGTTTTCTCTGTGTCAAGGTTTTAAAAGTAGAAGTTCAAAAAAAAATAGTCCACGTTTATTTTAAAATGTCCAGAGTGAGGCCTTTCGACCCCGATCGGGTTGGGGGTCATCACATTAAGTCCCTTGGTATACATCCTTATGTCTCTTGTCCTTATACACCAAATCAAAATGGTGGTATCGAATATAAAAATCGTAATGTCGTCGAGACTGGTCTTGCACTTTTGTTTCATTTCTCAATTCCCTAACCTTTCTAGCCTTATGTCTTTGTCAGAACGACTTCATTAATAAATTTCTTACATACTCCTGTTCTCCAAAATAAATCTTCATTTGAATGTCTGTTCAGTTCTGTTCCCAATTGTAACACCCGGTTCTATCGAACCAGTTCTGTATTCCTTTAATTAATGGCAAACTTTAAATGGCAATAACAAAAGTAGGGTTAATGGATGACTAGGCAAGGGTATAAGAGTAATTGAAAATTTGAAAGTGGATAACGTATTTAAGGAAAGAGGTTTTGGGTTTAATGCACCATAGCCGCCACTATTCCCCTATTTTCTCTCTTACGGCCTTCAGCTCAAGCAGCAGAGCTCTCTAGGCGATTCTTCTACTCGAATCCTCTCCAAACTATGTGAGCCTTATTTCAATTCCTTGCTCTACTGGTAGCTATCGATAATTGGAGAGAGTATAAATGTGAGTTTTGTGAATGTCTTATGGGTAAGCTAGTTCGAGTTTTGTGGTAAATTGGGAATGTACTATGAACTAAGTTTCCAGACTAGTTTTCCTAGATTTCTGGATAGATTAGAATGAGGCTTAGTAGAAATCTGATTAATATTCTGCTTATGACTTAGGTGAACAAAACTTCTAAAGTGGTTTGAAACCGAGCATTTCCAGGAGAGCCAGGTAAGTGAAGTATGTTTGTGCCTTCGGTCGGGCCTACATCACAAAACAATAGGATTTTATCTGCTTGAACGTGTTTGTATGTTATGCATCATATTTTGAAAGTATGCGAAAATGAATTTACATGAAATGACATGGTAAGGAATGAAAAGATTGTAACAGACAAGCTATTAAGGGAACTAATCCACCCCTTAACGTATGAAGAGATTTTATACTTTGGGGGAAGTGATCCAGCTCCCAATTTCACAGGGGGGATCTGAACAGTTGTTAAGGAAACTAATCCGCCCCTTAATCGAGAGAGAGGATGTATGACTTTGAGAGAAGTGATCCAACTCCAATTTCACAGGGGGATCATATCAGAAACGAATGTAAATGCAACTGAGATGAGAAATTAGAAACTTCATATTTAGGAATTTATGTTTCAGCATTTCATTTCATTATTGTTTTACTTACTTAGCATTAGGCTAATAGATGAGTTTTGTGATGTAGGTGAAGAAATGACAGCAGGTGTGTTCTCTGAGTTTGCTGAGAACTAGGCAGGTTGGAGGGGTGCATTCATGCATCGAACTGGCAATTAATGGGGCGGTTTAACTTATGTTAGTAGGTGTGAAGGTTTATTTGACAATAATTCAATTTAAGTATGTTGAGTTTTTATGACAGTAGAAGTTTTAATGTTTTCGAATACATCTTGAGATTTTTCGGATAAGGACGTATATGTTGGTTTCAAATGGTTATTTGTTGGATTTCAGAAGTTACTTAGAGTCAGGTTGTCTTGATTGTTTCTTTGTAAATGCTTGATAAGCTGCTATGCCGAGTTGTTGTTTCTGTTGTCTGTCGGAAGACGTTGTCTACCGGTAGATGTTATATGGGTAAATCGTCCGGCTGACGTCATCGGATGATGTCTTCAATAAAAGCTATCGGATGATGTCTTCAGTAAAAGCCATCGGATGATGTCTTCAGTAATAGCCATCGGATGATGCCTTTAGTAAAAGCTATCGGATGATGTAAGTAAAAGTCTTTTGTCATTTTATAACCGGATGATGTCGAGTATTTTATCTATCGGATGATGTAAGTATAAGATGAGAAGTTTTGTCGTCTAGCGATCGGCAGACGTCATCGGTAAATGAGTATAATAAGTTTTGTCGTTTAGTGACCGGTCGATGTGTTTTGTTTTCTCTTTCTCTTTCAACCGACTGTCTGGAATATTTTGATTATTTAATAAGTATTGTTTTTTTTACATGATAAATTCTCCGTTGCAAGATTAATGTCTTAAGGGTCAAATTTTGACCATTGAATGAAATTTTTAAATTTTCTCAAAAAGTCATAGTTCGGTTCGACGTATGTGTAGCGAACCGGGTTCAGAAAACTCGGGGCGTCACACCAATTATTAATCATTGCGTGTTTTTAGATGTCTATATTTCTCTTTTCTTCGACCCTTCAATAAATATAAATTACAATCTCGTTCTTTTTCACGTGTCTTTCTAAGCCCCAGTCCTCATCACAAGGAGAAAGGGAGTTAACCAAGTCAAATTGTAAAGTGAACATGTGGTGTTAGTAATAAATTAATTAAAAGTTTGAAAAGTCAAAGGGAAGAAGAAATGGAAAATCAAAAGTTTGATTTAGTCAAACTTTTTTTTGTAGGTTTTAAAAATCAGATTTTTTTTAAATAAAATAAATAGATTCACGTGAGTGGGTTGTGGGAAAATGCTGAATAATAAATGAAATAGGAAAAGGGGAGTGTGTGCATTGTTGGGTGAATGGGTGTGTGCTAGGGGTGGGCAGAACCGGCTCGAAACTTCGGTCCAGTCTGCTTCTTGGTCGGTCCTGCCAGCCATGGAATTGGTCCCAGTTCTATGGATTGGAAAATCGAGAACTGCGGTCCAGTCTCCGATTCTCCGTGTCAGGACCGAGAATTTCCAAGGGAGAACCGACCAATGGGTCAGCCCGGTGGGTTATTCGACCCATGGGTTGGATAACTTAAAAAAATTTAAAAAAAAAACTAAAACCAACCAGCTCTGCCCCTCAGTTTAGTTCACTCCTCAGCACTGACGACCCGACCTCGACCTAGTGACCTCACGTCTCACGCAGCTCCGACAGTCGCCCGTCGACCGTCAACCAGCGACCTCATCCAGCGACTTTTGCAGTTCCGACCTAGTGACCCGACCAATGGGCAGTCACCATCTCTCTTGATTCTGCATTCTCAACTGAACAAGTCCAATTTAAAAGGTCGGAATCGATTCTGCATTCTCCTGGTTCTCGACTCTGCATTCTCCTGGTTCTCGATTCTGAACAAGTCCGATTTCAAAGGTTGGAATCGATTTGAAAGGTCAGAATCGATTCTGCATTTTCAACTGAATATTTTTATTTTTAAATTAAAAAAAAACTAAAATGCATGGGAGGGAACCGGTACCGGAACCGGTACCGAACCGGAACCGGTTCCGCTAGGTACCGGAACCGGTTCCGCTAGGTACCGGTTTCGATTTCAGAAAATAAATTCCCAAAACTACCGGTCCAGTTAGGTTCCAGGCAAGAACCGGCCCGGACCGAACCGTGCCCAGCCGTAGTATGTGCCACCTTACCCTTAATTGATAGTTATCTTTAAGTTAAAGTGTTAGTTTTTTTTACGAAAGAGAAAACCCTTCACTCTCTTCACGAAGCCCTCTTCTTCTTCTCCAAACTTTCAGCAAATATTTTCTCAAGCCAAACGTCACTTCTCTCAAGGAAAATCAAGGTAAGTTAAAATATTGGTTTAGTTTATGCAAGATTCGTTGGGTAATGCATGTTTTGGTGTAATATTTTGGGTTGATAAATGAACCCTAGATGGAAATCTGAAAATTTTGAGTTGGCTAAGGATTTCTTCTCTTATTAGATGCGTGATTAAGTCATATAAACATATTGATGGATTATTTTTGGAAAAGGTTGGGAGTTTGGTTAAGTTTTGAAGAAAATATGAAATTTGTTAAAAAAAAACAGAGCAGCTTCTGTTTTTGTAAAATTCGGCTGGGCTAATTGTGTTAGTTTAATAAATGGATTTCAATATGAAAAACTAGACATCTTAAGGTTTACATGACACTTTGAATCTTCGAATTCAGACAAGTATTGCAATTTTGTGAATTTTTAAAATTTGTTGAAAGTTTGATAAAAATCTAGAATTTTAAATTAAGCACAGAGCGTGTCTAATTTTTCATTAATTCGACTGAGATAATGATGTTGGTTTGATAAATAGTTTATACCATTAGAAACTAGACATCTTAAGGTTTCTATAACATTTAAAATCATTGAATTCGGACAAGTATTGGATTTGTTACGAATTATGGAAGTTGGACAAAATGTTGGTCAATTTCGGGTTTGTGGAATAGCATGAATAAAATGTGTTTAGTTTATTGTTTGTATGACACTTGGATTAAGTTAATGAATTGAATTACATGTTTGGATGATTATTGGTAGTTTGATTCAATTTTAGAATTGGTTATATTATAGGTTGTAAAGTTCTCAAGGTTAAGTGATCGATTGAGATAAATTGGCGAAGGGATCAAGGTAAGAAGTGTACGCATGTGCGTTGCCTTTGAGCCTACATCACAGATCACTAGGTTTATGTGCATGTTTATTGTATGTTTATTATGTCATGCATCATATTTTGAAAGATACGAAGATGAATTTGTATATGTTTTACGAAATGACATAGTACGATATGAAATCAAAACGAAATGATCATGAATCTTTGAGGGAAATAATTCGCCCATCAAATGAGTATGAGAATTGATGATTTGGGAAAACTGATCTGTTTTTCATCTAGTATGAGGATCAAATCATGTAAACGAAAACGAAATGAACGAGTATGAATCTTTGAGGGAACTAATTCGCCCCTCAAATGAGTATGAGAATTGATGATTTGTGAAAACTGATCTGCTTCCCATCTAGTTTGAGGATCAGATGTTATGTAAATGAAAATGATAACGAAAATGAAAACGGAAATGAAATGAAAGAGTAGAAATTGCATATGTTAGGAGTTATTTTAAGTATTTTCATTTCATTTATGCATTACTTGCTAAGCATTAGGCTTATAGTTGAGTTCTGTGATGTAGGTAACAAAAAGATAGCTGGTGAAATCCTCGAGCATAGACAGGATTAGTGAACTCAGTTGACGGGGTACGTTCATGGTGACAATTCAGGCTAATTGTTGGGGCGATTTAACCATTGAGCGTATGTATGTTTTTGTAAAAATATTTTAATATAATAATTAAATTGAAATCCTAAGATTTTGATAAATTAAATAAATGTAAATACTTCAATTTCCTAAAATTCGGTGAATCAAAATTTAATTCAAATAACCTAAACTTTAGAACATTAAAGAAAGGAACATCTCTCTCTAATCTAACTTAATCAATTAAATGTGGCAATGTAATTAATAAATTAAAGTTAGATTTAATGTAGTAAGAAATTGTCAAAATGTCTAATTGATGAATAATCTTGATCAAATTATTAATTAAAACCAACTCCCCCACGACATGCTCCCAATTTATTTTGTTATAATTAATTACTCAAATCTCACTCACACTTGTTGCTTTCACTTCTTTTTCAACTGCTTCCAAACTTTCCCATCATCCATCTCCTTCTCCTATTCCCAATGTTACACATTGATCATTGGCGTTATTATATAACTTATCACACATAAACTTTATACTATACTTTAATTTTAATACAATGAATTTTTGTCATGCATGAGTGATCTCTGCACGACGAGTATTTTTATGTTTTTTTATTGGCATGACGTGGAGTCGTGTTTCATGACACTGGCTTTTAACTTGAGATGCAATTGGAGGACACAGTTTCATTTCGATGGAATTCATTTAGTTTAGAGAAACAGATTATGGCCGTGTTGAGTTGATTATGCCTCCTCACAATTACATCATGTCAACGACAACACATATTTTGATTGGCAAACTCATATACACTAACGTGTATTATGATCTACCTTATCACGTATTATAAATAATTAAAATAATAAATCATTTAAATATATAATTAGACTTGGTTTCCATGTCTAGCCTTTTTTTTTGTTCCAATAGTTTATTTATTAAATCAAGACTTACTCGTTGAGTAATTGTAACACCCCGAGTTTTCTAAACTCAGTTTATTACTTATAAGCCCGAACATAACTAAGAAATTTTGGACCAATTTAAAATTTCGCTCGAAAGTCAAATTTGAACGTTTGCTAAAACATAAAAACTTGCAGCGGAAAAATCTTTGAGCAAAGCAAAGTTAAGTAAATCTATAAAACAGTGTTTGAATAATCAGTTAAAATATTAAGAAATAATTCGGACAAAAGGAATGAAGGCTTAAGCGTAAAATACTCAAAATTTGTAAAAAGTCAAACGCATCTGCCGCTGAACAAGTCAACAAAAAAAAGGCAGAAACAAACTGAAGGCTTCCACCGATGACGTCAGCCGGAGGAATGATTCTTCCGACTTCTGCCGATCACAAAACGACAAATACACTTACTCACATCTTCCGGTAGATAAAATACTCAACATCATCCGGTTACAAACGACAACAGACTTTTACCTTCATCATCCGATAGATAGAATACCCGACATCATCCGATTGCAAAACGACAAAAGACTTTTACCTTTATCATCCGATAGACAACAAATCAACAACTCAATATAGCAACTTATTAAGCATTTTCACCATAAACAAAGAA
The DNA here is from genome assembly GCA_022432975.1 of Begonia masoniana. Lineage (NCBI taxonomy): Eukaryota > Viridiplantae > Streptophyta > Magnoliopsida > Cucurbitales > Begoniaceae > Begonia > Begonia masoniana. The sequence continues at coordinate 278,680 of CM039507.1, forward strand.
AGCTCTGACTGACAAAAGAACTTGAGCATTTTACTAAAAATCGTTCATAACTGCTTAAATCTGGATACTACTCCAACATTTGGTGGAAATCACTATTAAAACCAACAAAGTATCATTAACTGGAAAGTCTCAAAAGAATTCAGAAACATTAAAACTACTACTGTCATAAACTCAACAAACTTAAAATCGATTCATTATCCATTAAACCTTCACAACTATCGACATCAGTTAAGCCGCATCATCAGAACACCAAGTCGAGACTTGGGTGTGCTCCTCCAACCTGCCTAAATCTCATTATGCTCAGGGAAAATACCTTCAGAAGCTTCTTCACCTACATCACAAAACTCATCTATTAGCCTAATGCTAAGTAAGTAAAGCAATAATGAAATGAAATGCTGAAATATAAATCCGAATCATGCAGTTTCTACTTTCACTGATCTGGTCTTATATTCCACTTGGGAAGCGGATCAATTTTCTCAAAGTTATAAATCCTCTTCATAAGTTAAGGGGCGTATTAGTTCCCTTAATAGCTATACTGATCCGATATTCCACTTGGGAAGTGAATCAATCTTCCCAAAGTTATAAATCCCTTCATAAGTTAGAGGGTGGATTAGTTCCCTTAATAACTTGTCTGTTGCAATCGATTCATTCCTTACTATGCCAATACATGAAAATTCATTTTCGTATTCTTTCAAAACATGGTGCATGACATACAGAAAATATTTAAGCACACCTACAACCTACTGTTTTGTGATGTAGGCCCAAAGATACATGCATACTCTACTTACCTGTCTTCCTGGAAAAGCTCGTTTTCAACTACCTTGGAAGCCTTGCTCAAATAGAGTCATAAACAGAGCACTGCATTACTAAGCTTCATTCTGAACTATTTAGAAATCTTAGGAAACTAGTTGGGGACTTAGTTCATTGTGCATTCCTGATTTACCACTAAACCCGAATTAACTCACTCATACAGCACTCTTGAAACTCTCATTTATACTTTCTCCAATCATCGATAGTTACTAATGCAGCTAAGAATCGAAATAAAACTTACCTAGTTCTGGGAAGAATCGAGTAGAAGAATCGTCTACAGAGCTCTGCTGCCTGAGCTGAAAGTCGAGAGAGAGAGAAAAGAAAATAGGGAATAGTGGCAGCTATAGTGCATTAAACCCAAAACCTCTTCCCTTAAATACGTTATCCACTTCTAAATTTCTAATTATCCTTATGCCCTCGCCTAGTCATCCATTAACCCTACCTTTATTATTATCATATAAAGTGTGCCATTAATTTAAAAAGATTAAAAAAAAAGTGGTTTGATAGAACCAGGTGTTAAAGTAATTTAAGAAATATTATAATAAAATATCTTCATATTAATTTTTGTTACGTGTTTACCTATTAAATCAATAAATAATTTTTTATTAAGTAATTTAAATAATATTATCTTAAATATATTCGTAATATGTTATTTGATTTAGTCATCTTAATTTTTTGTTTTATTAACTTTCGCAGCATGGTTATTTATTAAGTGAAGACTTATCTATTAAGTAGTTCAATACTCTTTATTTTTTAATGATATATGTCATTTATTTTACCTTAAAATATAATATATTAATATATTAAGTACTTATTTATTAAGTAATTTAATAAATATTATAATAATAATATTTTCATGTAGTTTATTATTTTATTTTTAAGTTATAATTTATGCTTAGATTTGTTATGAAATTTTAATTTTTTTTTACTTTATTTTTATTTAAGTTATCATGATTTTTCTAACTTTTGCAAGTAATTCAAAACTTGGTCTATCGACTTTTACTGCTCTCCACATTGTTCGGATTAATAGGTTGTCGGTTTTTTTTATTTATTTTTAACATTTGGGTCCAAGTCCATTTTGTTTATGGTGCATATTTCAGAGGTCATATACTCTACAAATTAATTTAGAGTACTGATTAAACTGATGCCAGAATTCATGATCCATTTTGGACTTTACCCTTAAAAACATTTGTTTATGAGAATAATTTTATAAATTACAGTGAGATATTACTGCCATAATTCTAATTTTGTCTCTAGTGCAAATAGTTTATTCTTTTTCTTATTTACAATTTATTATAGCTATTACATCAATGAATAAAATTACAATAATTATATTGTTAAATTACAATAAAATTTCTTTCGCCCTATCGGCAATCAACTTGGTTCACACTCACTTTTCTAGAGAGTTAATGTTTGACCTTTCCTGATTTTTGATTTTTTTTTTTTATTGGGCTCCATTAACTTACTTAAATTTTTATTTTTCTAATAAATAAAACGTTAAACTTAGTACTATTAATAAAAAAAACTTCAACCCGATTGTTTAGATTTTGCTAGATTTGGTTCCACGTCACTTTGAGTTTGAACTTTGTTTTGATTTGGACTGAGTTCGAGTTTTGTTTTTGGTTTGTCCGATAGTTTGATTATTTTACTTTTTTTTTGTAATTTTTAAATTAAAAAATAAAAAATATACACAAAATATTATAACATTATATTAATTTATTTTTCATAAGGGCAAAATCAAGCAAAGTCTAATTTTAGTTGCAGAAACTAATTTGTGCGCTGTACAAAGCTCGATATTCAATTTATTTAAAAAAAAGTTCATAGTTTAAGTTGAATAAATTTTATAGTTGAAGATTTATTTTGAGTAAAAAAAAAGTAAAGGTTTTAATTGAGCAAACTCCAAAATTAGGATATTTGTACTTTATCCTTTTCATAAAATTTAAATTTTAAAAATAATATTAGACCTATTTTCTAATTTTATGCTATAGTCTTAGCTCTTTGCGTGCTCTTACACATCACTAATTAATTTGAGTGATAATTAATATAAATAATTGAAATAATTTATTAATTGAGTTAAAAAATGATTGAAATTGAACCCTCTGCACTAGGGGTGTGCAAACCGAACAGGAACCGAGGAACCGAACTGGAACTGGTGATTTAAGTTCGGTTTTGATAGATTTTGAGCATAGGTTCGGTTCGGTTCGGTTGCATTTCATAAAAACCGATGATTTAGGTTCGGTTTTCGATTTTGATAGGTCAAAACCGAACCGAACCTTAACTAAAAAATAAAAAAATAATAAAAAAATAAAAACCAGAAGCCCTAAATCGTCGGGGCTTCTGGTGTCTTCATTCTTCAATCTTCATCTCCAAAGCTCTCCTCCAGAGACGAAGGCGATTCGGCGACGGCGAGGCGACGACAGCTCACAGCAGCACCGGCGATTCGAGTATGTTCTATTCTTTCATAGTTTCATTCGTTGCTTGATTTTGTGTTTGATAGAGAGCAAAATCATTGATTTTGCTCTCTGTGAATTGTGAAGTGTAAACAAACACGACAGAGAGCAAATTTGCTCTCTGTCGTGTGTCTCTCTGTCGTGTGTTTGCTCTCTGTCGTGTGTTCACAGAGAGCAAAAACAATTTTTGCTCTCTGTCAAAACACGACAGAGAGCAAAATCAGCTCTCTGTCGTGTTTGTGAACACACAACAGAGAGCAAATTTGCTCTCTGTCTTGTGTTACACGGCAGAGAGCAACTGTCGTGTTTGTGAACACACGACATAATGTCATGTTTGTTTTATTAATCTTCATTTATCTTCTTATGTCGGGCGTTATCAATGTTGAGAGAAGTACCGCGATGCTTTTTGATTTTCTATTTATCACTTGTATGTATTTGCACCACTTCATTTAGCATTTGATAAATTATCTTTTAGTGCCATTTTTCCATTCCTCTGAAACGTAACACATGACAGTTTATATGGAAAGTGTTTTTTTTATTTTTTGAAAAATATGTTGTAAAACCGAAACCGAACCGAAAGTTTAGGTTCGGTTTTGGTATGCTCCAAAACCAGTTTTGGTTCGGTAAGTCCGAAACCGAAACCAATCGGTTCGGTTTCGGTTCCTCTCAAAACCAAACCGAAACCGGTTTTGCACACCCCTACTCTGCACTCTTAATTTTTTTCATTCCACGGCCAACGCACATAAATGTCGGTTTCTGCTTACACTTTTTATATTATTATATGGTCAATTACTGAGCAATGGCCCACAAATTACACGTCACACACAAGGCTTAGTATTATGACAATTCAACTCCAAAGAATTATAAAATTGGAAAGTATTTTGATCTTATTATAATTTATAATTCACCCAAGTAGAAAATATTTTAATATAATAATTAAATTGAAAATTTAAATCCTAAGATTTTGATAAATTAAATAAATGTAAATACTTCAATTTCCTAAAATTCGGTGAATCAAAATTTAATTCAAATAACCTAAACTTTAGAACATTATAGAAAGGAACATCTTGTAACGATCCCTTATCCCAGTAAGATATTGTCCACTTTGGGGATTGGGCCGTATCCCAATATCCTCCCCTCACGGCTTTGTTTGGCAAAAACTTCTCAGTCGGTCACCCAACCTGATACTACTCTCGCCAAAGCACTTTTAATTTCGGAGTTCTTATGAGATCCGTTACCAATTGTGCTCTAAAACGCGTCTTAATATCTTGGGAAGGTTTCTTTACATATGTTTCATTTCCACCTACTTTTCCAATCGATGTGGGATTGTGATGACCCCCTCTATACGATCCGTCACCTTCCGGTTCACTCGCACGAACGTACCGTCATCCGGGTTCCGGTTCGTGCAGCCATCATACACATACTTAAATATCTAGGTCATCACACATCTCTCTCTAATCTAACTTAATCAATTAAATTTTGTAATGTAATTAATAAATTAAAGTTATATTTAATGTAGTAAGAAATTGTCAAAATGTCTAATTGATGACTAATCTTGATCAAATTATTAATTAAAACGAACCCAATTTATTTTGTTATAATTAATTACTCAAATCTGACTCACACTTGTTGCTTTCACTTCTTTTTCAACTGCTAAAAATCCAAACTGCCCCATCATCCATCTCCTTCTCCTGAACTATAACCCTTTTTCCTGGCCCAAAGGGTTCCAATGTCATAGTCAGCTACACGAAGACAACTTTTAATCAATCCGCACTCTTTGTTTCACCTGGGGTGGTCGCAGTCCGGTTCAATTTTTCACAATATTTTACTCCAAAAATCATAGACTGGACTATGAACTAGAATCGATTCCTTTAATGGACAAAACCAGACCGAAACAAAATCGAAACCGTAACTTTAACTAGAACCATAGTTTCGGCCCCAATTCAATTTGATTTTGCCCACCCCTAGTTTCACCCTCACAAATTGCAAACCAATTCTAAATGTAAAACTATAGACTTGTTTGGTCATATTGTCAACAATGGATCAACAATGTCCATACAACCTCCCCATCACATTGGATGCGAACCCCCACGATTGGTTCAAGTAATTTCAAATTTGCATGAATTGATGCAGACTTGACACGAGTTGAACCGACATGGTCCAAACTTGTACCAAGTAAGTTTCATTTTATTTTTTAATATATAAATATAGAAAAGTATATTTTTAAACACTACTATAATTAACTATAAAATAATTTTTAGGTAAATAAATTATGAAAATGCTATTCCTACGTCACAAAACTTATTATGAAAATTATTTTCTTTATACTTGTTATATATTTTGATATTTTATTTTGAGCATACATAATTAAACATTGACATAAGAACATAGAAATATAAAACTTGTAGGACAGTGTATGTGCATTTATGAATGCACAAAACTGCTGAAATTGACAGAGAGAATGGTAAATATGAGATACTTGATATAATTTTACGAGGATAAGAAATTGTTAACTGTTTTAAAGTCGAAATGCATGGTAAATATGAGATGAGTAATAAAATCTTATGAACGTAAGAAACCGCTAGCATTTAAAACAAACTAATCAGATCAAATTTGAAAATCAATTTGGATAAAATTGTCAGGATTAGAAATTTGAGAAAATAAATTATGGTAGATTTGAACTTTTCTGCAGCCACTGTGGTCATCTCTATCATAGCAACAAAATTCTTGGTTAGATTTGAACATGTTCACAAATTAGAACTCTCTTTCTCTCTCTACAAAGCATTGAAATTCATGGCGGTGAGCTAGAGCTGAATAGCTGGGCCAGAATACAGACCCTGACATATGTAAAGATCATCTGGAGTTATCTCCGTAAGCCATGCATGATCCTCTTCTTTTCCCACAACCAGATGGGCTCCATTTCCAGACCCTGGACCAGAAAATGTTCCACTTCTAAATATATTCAGAAACAGAGTTGGTATTCGAGCTGTAAATGGAGTAAAGTTGAAGAAAGAGTCACTCACGAAAGGTGGAATATGGGTAGTCATGGTAGTAAGTACATCTTCTGCCCTCATCTTCTCTGTAAGGAGGTGAAAGAATGTCGAGAACAGCACAAGGAGTTGTTGCACTGAAACAGTGAAGATTTCCCCCCGTGTTTGGGTACAGAACTGATGTTCCACCTGAACATGTTAAGACTTTATCTGCCGCTAATTTCGCCAATCTTGCTGCACAACAAACAAAGATTTCATTAGAATTAGGGGAGGGACAGAGGGAGAGAGGGAGAGAGAGAGAGAGTTTTTCTGGATATTTTGCATGAAAAATGATGATCAGTTTCTGAATATGTATCAGCTACACTCGGTCAGGGCTCGGCTAGAGGACCTACTTTTTCAACTGGCGAGCACCAATAATGAACCTGGAGAAAGGCCCGATGTCCAAGACTGGCAGGCTCGACCACAGACAACCCTATTTGGGGGTGGGGTTGGTCTGAACTGTGTCTTGGTCCACCTCGAGACCGGTCAGGTCCGACCTGGCCGTGTGTCCGGGCCAGAGGCTTAAGCTACACTTCCAAACCTGAATAAGAGGTTTTGACTAGCAATGAAAACAACTAGCCAACATTCCCTGAATATCTAGAATCTCAGCAAATAGTGTTAAGCCTCTCTATAGGTCTATGAATTTTGTCTGAAGTACCCGATCAACCTTCAAAGCTATAAAAAATTCAACGAGCAATAAATCAATCAATTGGTTAAGTGGACTGACGTTTATAACCTGAAGTTTTGCTTTCCGGGAAACATGCGGGCTCAACCCAATCGTAAGCTTTCACGTGCAACGAGCCGTAGAGAACTTTGCTGAATACAGTCATGGTGGGATGGTCGTGCAGAGGAATGACTGAGGAAGAAGGAAAACAGAATATACACATCTGCAAGAAGGTAAAATTACTTTCACTGCCAGATATTTTAAACATTGAGAACATACTTACTGGATTACTACACAGTTAATTTAATGGATGGTTTCAAGTTTAATCCTGTCTAAACTCGTATGATCAACTGAAATTCAACTCAACAACTTAACCAAAATATCAAGGTAGCATAGGAAAATAGATCTTACTGTGAAACTTGCGCATTTGTGCACATCCAAATAAGTAATTGGTTGTGCCCACATTGCTACTCGATTTAAATTGTTTAGCCCGAATAGTCCATACCCGCTATCATCATCTTTGGAGTTTTCTTCTTTAAGACCAACATCACTTGGCCCAACGGCATCTGCAAGACAATTTAAGACATTGTTCAGCGCATATAACGAGCAATCAACATAACTATATTGTTTAAAAGTTCATGTTTTATAATTAAACAGATGAGTCTGGTGTTTTGATGATCATCGAAAGGAGAATATATTTGAATAAACAATACATAAGTGAACAAAACTTATAAAACTTTATTGACTGAGGGTTGAAACAGCTAAAGATTTGAAAAATCCAATGTCTGGTTACACCCCCCATTGCAATTGGATTTGTGGCATGTCTTGTCTTCTACTTTCTACAACCAGCTGAAATTAGTAAATTAGTAGCAGGATCCTTCCATTGTCATGAAAACCAGCTTACTCTAATGGCTAATAAGCACCGAAAATCCATAAGATATTTTCATGGAATAAGCAAGAACAAAAGTATAACAAGAGTTACGATTGATGGAGGAAGAAGAAGAAGAAGAAGAAGAAGAAAGAAACCCTAATCGTTTGCAGAGAGGAGAGGCAGAGAAGGAGAGAATTAGTAACTGCAATTCGGAAAGCCAACTGCCCTTTTAATTGCATGGTGACCTGCATGTACGCGGCATTTGTTGAAGGAATGCCAGGTGACGATTCGCCAATGAGCCACGTCAAGACGACCGTTGCTTGAAATAATGGAAATGACTAAAATACCCAGTACGTTGGTATCTAAAAACGCGGGCAACGGGAAGCCAGTTGCCCTAAATAAACGCATTCGAAATTTGATTAGTTATAAATTGATTATTTTTCCTATAAATAAAACTAATAATAATAATCACTTGTCAAAGGTATATTACACAAAAGTAACGCTACTCGTGTCAAACAATTATTGATACATAATTAATGTAATAAATGTTGAAGTGCCAAACAATTATTGATGCAATTTATTACATTAATTGCACTTTAATTACACTAATTATTGATAGACACATTAGTAAATATTTTAAGATATTAGAATAACACGATGAACGTAACATTATTAGTTACACAAATTGGACAATAAGTTGGGTATTTAATAAAATAATAATGTTATATTTATTTTATATTCTTACTTTATAATTCTTAAATTGTGACGTAATAAAATTTAATTATTATAATAAATTATAAATAGTTTACTCTGTTTTAACCATCAAATATGGATAGGTTACCAAAATGAAGCTCAAACAATTTTTTGTAAAAATCAACTCATGGCGGGTCCCGTTCTCAAATTTTTTGAAGGATTAGGGACCATTCGATTTTTATTAGGGACCCGTTCCTTCGCAAAATCGAGCGGGGCCCCATTCATAGCCCGCGAGTCCCCATTCTCATTTTAGGGCACAAACTGGGTCTTGTTGATCAAGAACGTTCTCACTTAAAAGCACGAGCACGAGAACCCGTTTTTGCAAATCGGAGCATAACGCTCCTATTTTGAATGCTGCCGCTCTCTAGCAGTGATTCAACATCCATTTCGCGAAATTTCTCGCTACTCAGTGTTAGGGGTGTGCAAAATCGGTTTCGGTTCGGTTTTGGGGAGGATCAAAACCGAACCGATCGGTTTCGGTTTTGGATTTGCCGAACCGAAACCGGTTTTGGGGCACATCAAAACCGAACCTAAACTGAACCTAAAGTTTCGGTTCGGTTTCGGTTCGGTTTCGGTTTTACAAGAAACATATGAACTAAATCATCTCTTGTCGGATCTGGCAATCCTCTTGAAGCAGGGATTTTATAGAAAATCAGGTTCTCATATATAAAAACATCTACAGTTTTAAACTTGCCTTGGTAATTGCGTAAGGTCGCACATCTACTGGTGGAGGACCTCTACGACCTCGTACTGCTTCTTGCCTGTTTGAAGATGACAAACAAAAGGGGAACATCAAACAAGAAAAGATGAATATATCACACTCACAAATGATAAATGATGAATACAGTATAAATCCAGGATCTATTAAGAGCAAAATCACCCTCTATCCACTATGTTACTGTATTCAAAATAACCAGAGTAGTGCTCAGAAACAAAGTAGCACCAACAGACGAAAAACAACCAGCAAACCACAAAAGAAAACAAGTAAAACCACAGGTCTCCGACCTGGAAACACCACAAGTCACCGATTCGGTATACAAAACTATCAGAGAGCAATTTTGCTCTCTGTGGTTTTATTACAGAGAGCAAATTGCTCTCTGTGAACAAACGACAGAGAGCAATTTTGCTCTCTGTGGTTTTATTACAGAGAGCAATATGCTTTCTTCATCAAAAGACCAAGTTCTGTTTCCTTTTGGGTTCTCTGGAATCACCTTATTCACAAAAGAAAATCCCAAACTTTTACTTCATCGATCTCTATTTCTATCAAACCCCAAAATCAACGAAATATATAAGTCATCTGTAAATGTAATACCTTCCATAATGCAAACACAAATAATTGCTCTCTGTCAAACACAAAAACGAACTAAATAATGCAAAGCATAGCACATACCCGGTTATCGGTTGCCTGATCGTGTGTCGTCGCCTCGTCGGTGCTCTCTGTCGACTCGTCGTCGATACTCGATACTCGATACTCGATAGCAGAGACTGAGAGTAGAGTCGTCGCCTCGCCGTCGCAGTCGCAGACTCGCAGTTGAAGAATCGGGATCTAGGTCTTACTCTTCGGCCTTCGCAGTTCACTTCGGCTTCGCAGTTCGCAGTTCGCTCTTCTTCATCCTCATTTTATGATTTTAATCAACAGCGGTTCGGTTTCGGTTTTGCTCGGTTTCACCAAGCCAAACCGAAAACCGAACCGAAGTGGCCGGTTTTGAGGAATGCCAAACCGGACTTCGGTTTCCCTATGCTAAAAACCGGTGAAAACCGAACCTAAATCACCGGTTTCGATTCGGTTCACCGGTTCCGATTCGGTTTGCACACCCCTACTCAGTGTGCCCTAATTTATGTGGCTGTGGACTTGAGCTTCCAGGTGGTGTTATTTGTTTGGCTGGCGCTTCCGGGGGTAATGGAGGAGGAGCTTGGGAACCTGGGGTTGGAGGCATTATATCACACTTTGGAGGTGGTGGTGGAGAAGGAGGAAGAGGAGGCGGAGGATTACATCCTGGCAGCAAAGGTGGAGGAGGAGGATAATAGTTTGGATAAGTAATAACAGGCGGCGGCGGCGGAGAATAGTAAGGATACCCCATGTATATGAACTTCTGAAAGTTCAAACTAAAGCAGCAAGATATAACATGAAGCACAATGTAGTCGGCCCGAATCCGTTGGTATTTTAAGCAAAGTGAAAGGCGAAGGCCAAGAAAAAGTGTAGGTAAGTGGACTTGGCTTTTAGGATTGAAACTATACGATCGATAATAACATCATGGAGCGTCGTGGATGGTACAAGAATAATTGAAAACCCTTTGTTTAGAAGTGATATAAATTACAAATTTAATTCAATTCAATATAACTGTACTGTTTAATTCATGTTTTATGAGCAAGACTGGTGGCACAGCGGCCGACCATGTAGACGACAGTGATGAGATCTGGAACACCGCTATTGAATATAGCAAAATGCCTCCATTCTTTCCTTATGTTTGCAGTCGTAGCACAGTTTCTTCTGGTCGTTGCTCCACGTAGTGCAGTAGCATTCCGGCACTTCTGGTCCTGCGTTTTGACATTTCCCAGTAGGTTGAGTTTTTGAACTGAAGTCCACGATATGACGGTGGCTTGCAGCAGCCAGACTGAACGCATGAAAAAAATGAAGATATTGAAGTCAAGTGATAGACAAGAAAAATCAACCGAAGGAAACAGTCGCGATTTGTGACGAAAATAGAGAAATTCTAACAGATTTCTAATGAATTTGAGATATTGGGAAACAAATTTCGTTTAAGAAGAAGAAATGAAACCGAAATTGTCCAAAATCCGAAAGAAAAATGACCAGAAAGTCATGATAAAATCAGCAAGCAGTGAGATAAATTGGTTGGAATTGTTACTAAATTTTCAAAGAAGTTATACGGAATTCGAACGTGACCAAGAAATTATGACTATGTTGTTCGTTTAATGTAGAATTGAAGAAAAATGATGTGTACCTATATGGGATATATGTGTTTCTTGTAGAAATATGCTTGAGGGTACCTGACGAACCTCCGCATCAGCGAAACAACTCCGAATACTATTTCAATTGTAACGTCCTGGATCCCCTCGACCCGGTTCGCTACTCTACTGCGTACTCATACCATTAAACCGTACTAAAAAATTCATAAAAATTTACAACTTTACCATCGACATAAAACGACATCGTTTTTGGCGTGGAGGGTTTGCTGGAAATGAGAGGGAGGGAGAAGAGGAAATCCTCGTGGAAGGCTTGAAGGAGAGAGAAAAGTCTCTCTTCTCCTTTATTAAACTACTTAAATATATATATATATATAGATAACATCAAACAATACATAAAGTAACATTATTCAAATGAGCCACCAAGGCTTAATTCTCCTTCCCACTTTATCTCCACGTAGGAGATTTGAGGGAAAAAATTGACTTTTCGACTTGTATTCTTTTTTTTTTGTTCTATTCTTTTCGTTCCTTTCTTTTCTCTTTGTAAACATCACTCTTTCTATGCCTTCTTTTGACTTTTCAAACTTCTTGTTAATCTTGCTTCTTCATCTTCTCTTTCTAATTTCTTTAAAACTTTGACTAATAAATCCTTATTAATTTCCTCTCACGTTAAAAAACCCTAAAATCTCTTTTCTCTTTTACTTTCTAAAATTTGACTTAGTCAATATTCCTTTCTCTCTCATCTTTTCAACATGTAAACATTAATCAAATCTCAACCTTTAGTTTAGTTAATTAACCTCACTTAATGATACACATAATAATTAGCTGATAATAACTTTGGGTGTTACATCAATTCTTCCCGTTCACCACGTATCGTTGCAGTGAGTAATCCCAATTGGATATTTCTTATATTTTGTTGGTAATTTGTCATGGTATCAGAGCTAGATGTCTTGAGTTTGAATTTCAGCAAGGTAAAAAACAATTAATCCCATTAAAAAAAATCACATGTAAGGACCAATAATAAGTTTAAGTTTTTGAGATTGTTGGTAATTTATCAATTCGTGACAAATAATGCAAAAATGGCAAAGGCATTTACAGTAAGAATCAACCAGAACACCAAAAGCAGGTACATATACAAGATGGCATTGATTCGAAGCAATGGCAATATGTATAAGAATATAGTTTGTGGTTGTTTGAAACTAAGGAAATGACAAACCATTACGTGGGAATCCAAAAACACACGCAAGGGGAAGCCAGTTGACCTAATTAATTATTTTTGCAATAAACAAAATAATAATAATCACTCGTCAAAAGTGTTACACAAATTCGACAATAAACTCAGTATTTAATAAATCACAGTTGATTATGTCTGGAAACCGACAACTAGTTTGACTAACAGGTAGAATGCCCATGCATGAGATAAACCATTAGAAAAAAGGTTTTTTTTAATTTAAACCCTAAAGTTTGGTTTTTTTTTTTTTTAAATCTCAAAAATTACTATTCATCAAAAAAAAAACCTCAAACTATTGAAAATAGACAATTTGAACCTTATAGTCCGGACTGGGTACCAGCCTCCGCGGAGAGGCCGGCCGGTCTAATTGGACCGGCCGGCCTCCCTTTTTTTTGCAATTAATTTAAAAATAAATACCAAACGATATTCAATTTACTTGAACTTTTTACCACATATTCATCATATCATGGGAAGATAATTAAAATAATTTTGTGATTTTCTAACACTTGTACGATTTATTATAATTTTAGTTATTTATTTTATAAAACAATTATGATAAATCGTAAAAATGTTAGAAAATCATGAAAATTTTCAAATTATCTTTCCATAATGTGATGAATATGTGGTAAAAAGTTCAAGTAAATTGAATATCGTTTGGTATTTATTTTTAAATTAATTACAAAAAAAGGGGAGTACGGCCGGTTTAAAAATAAATACCAAACGATATTCATTTACTTGGGGTTGGAGGAGGAGCTTGGGAACCTTTGGTTGGAGGCATTATATCACACTTTGGAAGTGGTGGTGGTGGAGAAGGAGGAAGAGGAGGCGGAGGATTACATCCTGGCAGCAAAGGTGGAGGAGGAGGAGAATAGTTTGGATAAGTAATAACAGGCGGCGGCATGTATATGAACTTCTGAAAGTTGAAACTAAAGCAGCAAAATATAACATGAAGCACAATGTAGCCGGCCTGAATCTGTTGGTATTTAAGCAAAGTGAAAGGCGAAGGCCAAGAAAAAGTGTAGGTTAAGTGGACTTGACTTTTAGGATTGAAACTATACGATCGATAATAACATCAACTATCATGGACTTGACTTTTAGGGTTTGATGAGCGTCATGGATCGTACAAAAATAATTGAAAACCCTTTGTTTAGAAGTGATATAAATTACTAAATTTAATTAAATTCAATAACTTAGGTTGTTTGAACAAGTAGTTATTTAATGTAATATTAAAATTAGGTATACAAGCGTGAGGATGAGTAGCTATCCGGCACTGCTGGTCCTGTGTTTTGACATTTCCCAGTAGGTTGAGTTTTTGACCTGAAGTCCACTATGACGGTGGCTTGCAGCAGCTAGACTGAAGGCATGAAAAAATGAAGATACTGAAGTTGAGTGATCGACAAGAAAAATCAACCGTTGCGATTTTTCTTAAGAGGTCGTGGGTGACAATTTCTCCTGTGTTGAAACCTACAACTAGTTTGACTAGCAGGTAGAATGACAATGGATAAGAGAAACCATTACAAAATTAGAAATTATGACAACTCATTTATTTTGATCCTGGGTTTGTTCAAAATGTGATCGTTTTAAGTCCAAGGACTAATCTACAAACCAGAAAAGGGAAAGTAGGAACATGTCTTCTTCCATGGAGGCAAACATTTGTTATTCTTTGTGTTCACGAGTGAAACGTTAATATCTCGTAATATTTGACTGTGATTATGCAAAACCAGTGAACTGAACACGGAGAGAGAGAGAGAGAGAGAGAGAGAGAGAGAGAGAGAGAGAGAGAGAGAGAGAGAGAGAGAGAATATTGCAAGAGTAATTACATAAACTCAAAGCTTCTACATGTAATATCAAACAGTGATGTACACAACATATTTCAGAAAGTTTCGAGGCTTCCTCAAATGGCAGAGCTGACCTGAAACACAAGTAATACACAAGTAATACGTTGGCAGATGCCAATAATTAATTTACTTTTCACAATAAGTTTTTCAGTCGCCACTGAAATAGCAACACAGAAGTTAAGTACTGAGGATAGTGGCGAAACGGAAAATGAGAAAGAAAACAGCGAGGAAAACGATGAAAGAAATAAGTTTGAAGTAGAGAGGAAAGGGAATGGAAATAGCGACGAAGAAGGCCAACACCAGACAGAAGAGGCTAAGGCAGCGAAAAAGCCGGTTGGGGAGAAGAGATTTAAACCTCACAAACTCAGCAACTATCAAAGAAGAAAAACCCAGAAGAATGAAGAGACAAAGCAAATGAAATATAAAAGGGAGCTGCGTCTGAACTTGGACGGAAATAAATGCTATAGCAATGGCAGAGGTGAAATAAAAACCCATAAGACTATTAGCCCAATCTGCAATCTTTGCAGCCGGCCCCTCAACAGCCAAGGCGGCAGCTTCTGAATCTTTTATCAAAGACCAAACATCCTTGAAAAAAGAAACAAATCCTCCAGTAAACTTCGACCAAACAGAATTCATGACGGTTATCACACAGGCAGTGGGAGGTGTTGGCTTGGGCGGTTGTGGACTTGATGACGGTGTTGGCGGCTTAGCCTGTGGTATTGAACTGGGGCTCGACGGTGGTGGTTTCTGTTTCGGAGGTGTCTGCAGAATTATTTAGCCTATCAATCTGTTGCATAATCTGGTTATATAGAAGGTGGACCATATCGATCTTCCCAAGTTCCCCATCGGCATCCATTTTCTAATTTCGAGATCATTTTCGAGACCATTTGACAATTCAACTCCAAAGTATTATAAAATTGGAAGTATTTTGATCTTATTATTATAATTCACCCTAGTTGTTGGTCTACAGACGGCTAATGGGTACTTGAAAAATATTTTAATATAATAATTAAATTGAAAATTTAAATCCTAAGATTTTGATAAATAAAAAAAATGTAAATACTTCAATTTCCTAAAATTCGGTGAATCAAAATTTAATTCAAATAACCTAAACTTTAGAACATTAAAGAAAGGAACATCTCTCTCTAATCTAACTTAATCGATTAAATGTTGTAATGTAATTAAGAAACTAAAGTTAGATTTAATGTAGTAAGAAATTGTCAAAATGTCTAATTGATGAATAATCTTGATTAAATTATTAATTAAAACCATCTCCCCCACATTCACGTCATGTCCTCTCCCCAACAACATACATGGTTCCAAACTTTAAGGTTTTGACTGCGACGACTTTTAGTTTTAAAATTTTTCGAGAAATATCTATATTTCAGGATTTTTTTTTAAATTTATCCTTTCTATTATTATATGGTCTTTTACTGAGCAACGACCCACAAATTACACTAGACGGCTTAGTTTGACAATTCAACTCCAAAATATTATAAAATTGGAAAGTATTTTGATCTTATTATAATTCATCCAAGTTGTTGGTCTATACGTGGTAATGGGTACTTGCAACATCTTAATGTAAATAAATGTAAATTATTCAATTTCCTAGTCAATCAAAATTTAATTCAAATAACCTAAACTTTAGAACATTAAAGAAAGGAACATCTCTCTCTAATCTAACTTAATCAATTAAATGTTGTAATGTAATTAATAAATTAAAGTTAGATTTAATGTAGTAAAAAATTGTCAAAATGTCTAATTGGATGAATAATCTTGATTAAATTATTAATTAAAAAACCATCTCCCCCACATTCACGTCCCCACAAATTACACTAGACGGCTTAGTTTTGACAATTCAACTCCAAAATATTATAAAATTGGAAAGTATTTTGATCTTATTATAATTCATCCAAGTTGTTGGTCTATACGTGGCTAATGGGTACTTGCAAACATAAATTAAATAAATGTAAATTATTCAATTTCCTAGTCAATCAAAATTTAATTCAAATAACCTAAACTTTAGAACATTAAAGAAAGGAACATCTCTCTCTAATCTAACTTAATCAATTAAATGTTGTAATGTAATTAATAAATTAAAGTTAGATTTAATGTAGTAAAAAATTGTCAAAATGTCTAATTGGATGAATAATCTTGATCAAATTATTAATTAAATTACTCAATTTATTTTGTTATAATTAATTACTCAAATCTCGTTCACACTTGTTGCTTTCACTTCTTTTTCAACTGCTAAAAATCCAAACTTTCCCATCATCCATCTCCCTTTCCCTCTCCTAAGCTATAACCCATTTTCCTAGCCTAAGTGTTCCAATGTTATAGTCAGGTACACGAAGACAATTTCTCTTAATCAAACTGCACTCTTTGTTTCACCTAGGGCTGGTTGCTGTTTCGGAGGTGGCTGCAGAATTCTTTCGCCCCTATCGGCAATCAACTTGGGTTCACACTCACTTTTCTAGAGAGTTAATGTTTGACCTTTCCTGATTTTTGAATTTTTTTTATTGGGATCCATTAACTTACTTAAATTTTTATTTTTCTAATAAATAAAACGTTAAACTTAGTACTATTAATAAAACAAACAAACTTCAACCCGATTGTTTAGATTTTGCTAGATTTGGTTCCACGTCACTTTCAGTTTGAAATTTGTTTTGATTTAGACTGAAACCCGTGTTTTGTTGTTGGTTTGTCCGATAGTTTGATTTGTTTTTTTTTTGTAATTTTTAAATTAAAAAATAAAAAATATACACTTTTATATTATTATATGGTCTTGTACTGAGCAATGGCCCACAAATTACACGACACAAGGCTTAGTATGACAATTCAACTCCAAAGTATTATAAAATTGGAAAGTATTTAACGCTTTTTCCTAGCCCAGGTGTTCCAATGTTATAGTCAGGTACACGAAGACAACTTTTCTTAATCAATCCGCACTCTTTGTTTCACCTGAAGTGGGCGCAATTCGGTTCAATTTTCACAATTTTTGACCCCAAAAATCATAGACTAGACAATAAGCCAGAACCAAAATCAGAACCAATTCTTTTAGTGGGCAAAATCAGACTGAACCGAGATCGAGATCGAAATAACAACTTTAACTAGAATCGGAGTTTTGGCCCCAATTTGATTTGATTTTGCCTACCCATAGTTTCGCCGTCACAAATTGCAAACCAATTCTAAATGTAAAACTATAGACTTCTTTGGTTATATTGTCAACAATGGGTCAACAATGTTCATACAATCACCCTGTTTCATTCGACGAGAACCCCCACGATTAGTTCAAGTAATTTCAAATTTGCATGAATTGATGAAGACTTGACACGAGTTGAACCGGCACTGCCGGAACTTGTACCGAGTAATGGTTTTCATTTTATTTTTTAATATATAAATATAGAAAAGTATATTTTTTAACACTACTATAATTAACTATAAAATAATTTTTAGGTAAATAAATTCACAAAACCTATTATGAAAATTATTTTCTTTATACTTATTATATATTTTGATATTTTATTTTGAGCATACGTAATTAGACATTGACATAGAAATATAAAACTTGTAGGACAGAGTGTGTACTGTTATGAATGCACGAAACAACTGAAATGGACAGAAAAAATAGTAAATATGAGATGCTTGATGCAACTTTACGAGGATAAGAAATTGTTAATTGTCTTAAAGTCGAAATGCATAGTAAATATGAGATGAGTAATAAAATCTAATGAATGCAAGAAACCGTTAGTGTTTAAAATGACCTAATCAGACCAAATTTCAAAATCAATTTGGATAAAATTGTTAGGATTAGAAATTTGAGAAAATAAATTATGGTAGATTTGAACTTTTCTGCAGCCACTGTGGTCATCTCTATCATTGCAACAAAATTCTTGGTTAGATTTGAACTTGTTCACAAATTAGAACTCTCTTTCTCTCTCTACAAAGCATTGAAATTCATGGCGGTGAGCTAGACCTGAATAGCTGGGCCAGAATACAGACCCTGACGCATGTAAAGATCATCTGGAGTTATCTCCGTAAGCCATGCGTGATCCTCTTCTTTTCCCAGAACCAGATCGGCTCCATTTCCAGATCCTGGACCAGAAAATGTTCCACTTCTAAAATATATTCAGAAACAGAGTTGGTATTCGAGCTGTAAATGGAGTAAAGTTGAAGAAAGAGTCACTCACGAAAGGTGGAATATGGGTAGTCATGGTAGTAAGTACATTTTCTGCCCTCATCTTCTCTGTAAGGAGGTGAAAGAATGTCGAGAACAGCACAAGGAGTTATTGCACTGAAACAGTGAAGATTTCCCCCCGTGTTTGGGTACAGAACTGATGTTCCACCTGAACATGTTAAGACTTTATCTGCCGCTAATTTCGCCAATCTTGCTGCCCAACAAACAAAGATTTCATTAGAATTAGGGAAGAGAGAGAGAGAGAGATTTTCTGGATATTTTGCATGAAAAATGATGATCAGTTTCTGAATATGTATCAGCTACACTCGGTCAGGGCTCGGCTAGAGGACCTACTTTTTCAACTGGTGAGCAGCAATAATGAACCTGGAGAAAGGCCTGAGGTCCAAGACTGGCAGGCTCGACCACAGACAACCCTATTTGGGGGTGGGCTTGGTCTGAACTGTGTCTTGGTCCACCTCGAGACCGGTCAGGTCCGACCTGGCCGTGTGTCAACAGGCCGGGCCAGAGGCTTAAGCTACACATCCAAACCTGAATAAGAGGTTTTGACTAGCAATGAAAACAACTAGCCAACATTCCCTGAATATCTAGAATCTCAACAAATAGTGTTAAGCCTCTCTATAGGTCTATGAATTTTGTCTGAAGTACCCGACCAACCTTCGAAGCTATAAAAAATTCATCGAGCAATAAATCAATCGGTTGGTTAAGTGGACTGACGTTTATAACCTGAAGTTTTGCTTTCCGGGAAACAAGCAGGCTCAACCCAATCGTAAGCTTTCACGTGCAACGAGCCGTAGAGAACTTTGCTGAATACAGTCATGGCGGGATGGTCGTGCAGAGGAATGACTGAGGAAGAAGGAAAGCAGAATATACACATCTGCAAGAATGTAAAATTACTTTCACTGTCAGATATTTTAAACATTGAGAACATACTTACTGGATTACTACACAGTTAATTTAATGGGTGGTTTCAAGTTTAATCCTGTCTAAACTCGTATGATCAACTGAAATTCAACTCAACAACTTAACCAAAATATCAAGATAGCATAGGAAAATAGATCTTACTGTGAAACTTGCGCATTCGTGCACATCCAAATAAGTAATTGGTTGTGCCCACCTCGCTACTCGATTTAAATTGTTCAGTCCGAATAGTCCATACCCGCTATCATCATCTTTGGAGTTTTCTTCTTTAAGACCAACATCACTTGGCCCAATGGTGTCTGCAAGACAATTTAAGACATTGTTCAACGCATATAACGAGCAATCAACATAACTATACTTTTTAAAAGTTCATGTTTTATAATTAAACAAATGAGTCTAGTGTTTTGATGATCATCGAAAGGAGAATATATTTGAATAAACAATACACAAGTGAACAAAACTTATAAAACTTTATTGACTGAGGGTTGAAACAGCTAAAAATTTGAAAAATTCAATGTCTGGTTACACCCCCCATTGCAATTGGATTTGTGGTATGTATTGTCTTCTACTTTCTACAACCAGCTGAAATTAGTCAATTAGTAGCAGGATCCTTCCATTGTCATGAAAACCAGCTTACTCTAATGGCTAATAATCACCGAAAATCCATAAGATATTTTCATGGAATAAGCATGTTGGAAAGATGATTAAAGATCAGAACTCTTTTCCGTCTTTATTGCTATTCTCTTTCTCGGAAAGTGGATCTGATCATATTAGCCACTAATCAGAACAAGTTAGAACTTTGCTTATCGATTGCACAATGTGGTTTGTACTCCAATTGGCAAAATTATTAGCAAAAGCTTAAGCCCTGAACTATAATAGTTGGATTGGTCATTCAATAGAGAGAAAACCTTTGTGATCAATGAAACTAACAAAATTGTAATTCAACTCTCTAAAACTAGATTTTCTTTCTCCTAGCCACAAACTGAATTTCACTCAAGAGTAATCGAGGAGAGCTGTAGGCAATGCGATAGATTACAATAAAGCATTACCCAAATAACTAACGGTGATGAACGGAAGCAATCGAAGCTCATAATCTTCAAGAAAATTTACCAAAGTTATTTTCATGTTGCTAGAATAAAATAAAGCCAGCTGAATCGAAGGAAAATACGAGCAGGTTACTCTATCATCAATTCAGAAACGCATATAAGAAAACCATACCAAAATCCACAAAAAAAAAAAAAAAAAAAACACAGAACAATTTCAACCTTCGCCTCTACTTCAGAGCAAGTGTAAACGTCCAAAATAAGGGAGAAATGAAATCGTTCATTTTCAAGCTCAATAGAAAAATAGAGAAATACCCAGAAGAAAACAGAGCTTCTGGATGTTTTGGGAAGATGGAGGAGGATCGCTGGTGGGTGTGAAAGTAGTTTTACAGAGGTCATAGACGGACTGAACTTTGGAGCTTCTCGTCGTCATGCTCATACGCCGACGAAAGCCGATGCTTCTCCCTCCGTCTTGCAAGAACAATCCAACCTTATCAAACGCATTTTGGAATTTTGCAAACATTCCAGCAGATTGAGATATCGGACAATGAGAATTGAGAGGCATCAAGATTCTCAGATGAAGAAAACCGGAAATGGCTAATTACTAGAGATATTTTTCTATTTATATATTTGTTCCATTATTTTACTAATTATTTGTGACAAAAATATTTGTATAATTTAGTCTCAAGAATAGTTTGTTTGATCAATTAGGGTCTCCTCTTCATGTGCACAAAGATAAAATTACACTTTTCACAAAAATCCCGAGATCGTATACGTTTTGTCACCACGATAAACCAACGCTAAATAAAAGTTGGTTATGAATTCATTTTTCATGACATTAAATCACGGGAAAAGTTGAAAAAATAAATGTTGTGCAAAAATCAATACACTACTCAAGTATACGTATAACAATCAAGTTATAAATTATAAGTAAAATATCGATTTCACGAAAATAAAATTATCAAAATTTAAATGTAGGTGAAACCTGATTAATTACAAGTGAAAATGATTAATCAAATAAAAAATCAAATGATGAAAACATGACTTATATTCGATTTCTCTTTTTATTTGAAATTCACAACAAATACTATGGAGATGTTGCTACAAAATTATTTAGATGACGTATAATCTTTGTTTTTATACAAGACTAAATTGATTAAATTCTACAATATTTTATGCGAACTTATCATAGACAAATATCATTTAATAGCAATGCGTTGAAATAAAATGATAAGTAAATATTTAAAATTAACTATATAAAAGGTTGTTTTGTGTCGGCTGAAAACATGAATTTCTTTTTTCCGAAAAAACTATGTTTCTTCAAAGTTATAGAATAGTCAATTTGTTATTTATTTTTTAGAAAATAATAATAATAAAAGCAATTTCTAGAGCTTATTAAAGCATGTATCAATATGTAATAGAAATGTCTGAGATGCCATCTGTCATTTGCTTTAAAAAGATTGAAAAAAGTTTAGTTTTAAATAAATTTTAAATCGAGTTTTGACGCAATTAGTCAAAAAATTGTGATTTTCAAAACAAAAGTTAGAAATCGTGTTGAAGCCGGGAGTTAGCAATGTGCTATGCCGCAACGTGAAGTGCTTGGCGTGGATGGTCTAATAAGTGTCGTACACGAGTCGCTTGCCGTTTAAGCCGCACACCTTGATATTTGATTTAAAAAAATAATAATTTAATGTCTAATTTTTAAATGAAATTTAAATTAAATATTTATTATTTAAATTATCTTTTATAGGCAAAAACAAAGTAAAGTTCTATGCTCCAGCTCTATGATTTTGACACGTGGGCTGGAGCTGCAGTGGAAACCTTGAAACTACTATAAAAATACCCAAGCACTCCTCCGAATTGCTTGTGTGTTTTGGTCAAGGAGGTTGTCCCCAGCTTTGGCTAAGAATTTTTTTTAATAAATAAATAATTACGTAACAAAGTTCATAAAAACTTCCTTTATTATTTATATAAATTCTAAATTTACATGTATATCAGATTTTAATGAGATAAATTTTTTTAAAATAATAAGTAAAATAAAATCATATTTATATTTAAAATATGAAATTTTTAAATAGATATTATTATATATTATTGAATATTGATTAAAATAATTAATATAATAATTATAAATAGTAAAAATAATTGATTAATAATATTTTTACAAAAAAAAAAAAAAACAAAGGAAAGTAGTAGTAACAACTAAAAAGTAGAAATAGACTATTTATATATTAACATGCCCGTTGACTCCTCCCTCAGCTTTGACCTTTAAGCTTTTATTTGATGATTCACCTGCAACCATGTGCACGAGAAAAGAGAGAGGAAGGTAATTGATTTACTTTTCATAATAAGATGAATCAGGTAGTGGGGATGGTGGCGAACCAGAAAATGAGAGAGAGGGCAGCGAGAAAAACGATGAAAGAAATGAATTTGAAATAGAGAGGAAACGGAATGGAAATTGCGACGAAAAAGGCCAGCACAAAGAAGAAGAGGCTGAGGCAGCGAAGAAGCTGGCTGGGGAGAAGAGATTTAAACCTCACAAATTCAGCGAACAACAAAGAAGCAAAACCCAGAAGAATGCAGAGATAAAGCAAATGAAACATAAGAGGAAGTTGAGTCTGAACTTGGACGGAAACAATTGTTATAGCAATAGCGGAGGTGAAGTATAAACTCATCTGACAACCCGCCCAATCTGCAATCTTTGCAGCCGAACCCTCAACAGCCAAGGCGGCAGCTTCTGAATCTTTTATCAGATACCAAACATTCTTCAAGAAAGAAGTAAATCCTCGCGTGGATTGTAGCCAAATAGAGTTCATGTTGGCTTGCTTTAAAATGTGTCTCTGAGACCAGTTACCCAGAAAGAATGTGCCAAAATGAAAAACTTAGGCGATATTTATACTAGTACGTCAACGTCGGATGTTGTGATTGGAAAGCCCAACCAGATTGCCCAAATTTGTGGGGTAGGGGAGGGAGGTTTGTTGACTTCCGTCTATGAGGTAAAAAAATAATGGAGGGAGATTTGCTGGGTTGTGCGGGGAGGGTTCCGTGGTGATGGAAAATAAAATAAAATAAAATAAAAAGAGAAAAAATATATTTAAAAGGAAGATCGAAGAGAGAGAAAAATATAGAAATATAGAGAAATTGAAGAGTGAAATTTGATTAGAGAGAATTTGAAGAGTGAGATTTGGCTAGACAGTGAGAAAAAAAAAATGAATTTTTTATTTCAAGTTTTTCGATTGCTGGTAGGTTGATGAAATCACTCTACTTTTCTTCTGTTTGTTGAGAATATTGATTCTCAAGATTAATCGCTCTTATTGGTTTTTCTTCTAGTTTGTTATAGAAAAGATTATAGTGTACCAATTATTTGATATTAGAAGATCAGATCAAATTTTAGTCTCGTGGACCTAGGCACATTGTCGAACCACGTTAAATTCGGTGTCTCATTATTATCTGTTCTATTTTGTGGCGTGTTATCTATTTTTAATCACACAAAGAGGGAAAATGAATTTATACGCTGTGTAATTGAGTTTTATAGACCATTTTTCACAACAGAAATGAAGAATCAGAAAGGTAATTTTGTATTTATTAACCGAGACAGCAGACATGGTAACCCCAACCTTTTGAGATTGAGTAGTCTCCAAGTATTTATGGTTTAAGATTAATATATTAATCTAATTTTGTACAGTGAGTTCTTGGCTAGTTTGAAAAAGTCCCAAAAACAAATATAATCTATTTGAGTTCTTTATTATTTCTCACAAAAGTTCATGGTTGTAGCAGCGCACTCCCAATGGGAGTGGAGACTACATTTTTGTCGTAATTACTCACTCCACATAACTTTCTTTCAAGTCCCTTTCGAAAAGCATGGCATTACCACATGATATGACGAATAAAACAACAGAAACGGAATTTAATTCTATGTTACCGACGACTACCAGTGGCGTATACCTGTGAGTAATGGGGTCGGTTCCTTTGACCAAGTTTAGCAGGCTTCAACGAAGCTGACACTCATGTAAAACATATCTTAACCTAAGTTTTTCACATAAATATATTAAAAGTAAAAAATATAAACAAAATAAATAAAATGGTAATTATCGATTTTAATCTCGTACTATACACTTTATTTCAGTTAGCTTCCTGTACTAAAAAAATCGGCAAATCAAACTCTGTACTTTGATTCTGTTATCAGTTTTCACTTTTTATCAACAATTTCGTTAAACCCTCATTTAAAAATAACCAAACGATATTGGATTCACTTGAAATTTTTACTACCTTTTCACTGCTTAATGAGAAGATATCTGAAAAGTTAAGTAATTTATTAGTGAAAAGTTAATGAAAAGTTAATGAAAACTTTTCACTAATGAAAAGTGAAAACTTTTCATTAAGTTTGAAAATTACCAAACTTTCTTAACGAGAAGATAATCTGAAACTTTTTTTGGTAATCTGAAAATATAAACTTAATGAGAAGATAATCTTTTTACTACATGTAGTAAAACCATATTTTCGTTAGAGTATGGAAAGGTAATGTAAAAAGTTTCGTGATTTTTAACACTTTTATGCAAATTAGTGACCTCTTCAACTTTAAAGGGCCCTAATTTTTTTTACGGGTATCCGATTGAGGATGAAAAAATATCAAATTGAATCTCGCGCAGAGATCTACACACTTAATATGGGTACAACCCCATGATAGCCTTTTTCGGATCCAAAATCTATCGTTTAAGGCTTCAAATTGACATCTGAAGAAGAAATGAGGATTTAATTTTTTTAAAAATACCAAATCATATTCAATTTATTTGAAATTTTTACCACATCTTCATTACATCATGGAAAGATAATGTAAAAAGTTTCGTGAATTGTTATGACACTTGTGCGATATATTGTAATTTTTATGACATTATTTTATAAAAAAATTATATTAAATCATAACAATTCACGAAAATTAGCGGTGTAAGACCCTCCGGCCCAACCCTCTGGGATCCGCGGAGTTTTAACCCACCTCCAGCCCCAACCGGGCCGTAGCCTCTGAGGATTCGCGGAACATGGGTGGTCCCACTCACGAACTTCTCCCTCCCTGTAGGGAGTTTTTGCCTTCCTCCCCACTCGAACCCAGAACCTCAGGGATTAGTACCCAAGGCTACAAGTGAGGATTGTACGCCAAGCTGTCAAAATATGAATTCTGGTTAGGCAGAATTAATTTCCTAGGCCATGTGGTGTCTGCAGAAGGAATTTCAATGGATCCGCCCAAGATTCAGCTGTGAAAGAATGGCCGAGACCGAGGAATGCCAGCGAGGTGCGGAGCTTTATCGGACTAGCTGGTTATTGCAGAAAATTTATCAAGAGATTTTCTGTGATAGCAAAGCCTATGACCAGCTTAACGAGGAAAGATGTCAAATTCAAGTGGTCTGAAGCTTGTGAGGTGAGTTTTCAAACACTTTAAGCAGAAATTAACCACTGCTCTTTTATTAATATTGCCGGTTGAAGACGGCAAATTCAGTGTGTATTGCGACGTGTCAAAGATTGGCCTGGGATGCGTATTGATGCAAGAAGGAAAAGTGGTGGCGTACATATTCAGACAATTGAAGAATCATGAGCAAAATTACCCTACTCACGATCTGGAGTTAGCGGCAGTTGTTTATGCACTGAAGGTATGGAGACACCCCTTGTATGGGCAATCATGTGAGGTGTTTTCGGATCACAAAAGCTTGAAGTACATATTTACCCAGAAAGAGTTAAACATGAGACAAAGGCGGTGGTTAGAATTTGTGAAAGATTACGATGTTGAGATTAAATACCACCTGGGGAAAGCTAACGTGGTAGCCGATGCATTGAGCAGGATGCCAGCTACTATGCAACCAACTATGTTGGCCATATCAATGCCTTTGAGGACAGAGATCCAGAAGTTTGATATGGAGATAGTTTCTGGGCTATCGGCCATGGTAGCGGACTTGACACTACGGCCCACCATCCTGGACCGAATTAAAGAAGCCCATAAGACCAATTCAAAGGAAATGACTGATATAGTAAGCAAGTTACCTATGATCTCTTCCGATTTCAGTTATTCGGGAGATGGTATTTGTAACACCCCTAATACTGTACCCATTTATCCGTATAAATTTTTCATTTTTATTTTTACATTTTAAATAAAACTTTAAAACGTAACGTTAGAGCGGACTTGAAATCGAAACCGAAACCGGAATCGAAATCGAAATTCGTTTGGTAAATCATTTAAAATATAAACTAAAACTATTAATAAAACTTATTTAAAACAATTTAGAAATGGGAGGGCAGAACCGTCCGTTTGGCAAAAAGGGGAAGGGGCGATCGATCTCTGCAATTGGCAGAGATCGATCGCTGGAGGCTTTCTTGTGGCAAGCGATCGATCTCTGCTGAAAAGCAGAGATCGATCGCTGCACCAAGTATAAGGGCGGCGATCGATCTCTGCTTTTCAGCAGAGATCGATCGCTGCACACTATGCAGCGATCTCGATCACTGCTAGCTATGGCAGCGATCGATCTCTGCTCTGCAGCCGAGATCGATCGCTGCAAGCATGCAGCGATTTCCTCCTTCAGACTTCCAACCTCCAACACTTATCATTTTACAGCATTTAACGTATCTGTTTGCTCTCTGGAATCCGATTTCCAGAGAGCAAACCTCCTTTTCTTTGCACCGAATTTCCATATAACTCACAACTTAAATCTACTTAAATCCAATTTAAATGTATTCTAAACTCAATCGACTCGAGTCGGACTTTGCGAAGTCCAACTGCGTGGTTAGCTCTAAACATCGAGCTTAACCGTATCAACCTAAAACCAATCAAAACATTTCCAAAACATTCATTAAACAGTGTAAACCAAAACGTTTTACATACAATTACCAAAACGTTATCTAACCCCTATCTAGATCCAAACAACCTAATTATTCTATACAATTATCAGATCAAAACATCCCAAAATAACCCCAGAGTCCATACATACATCCCCACGGGTCGGTGAAGCCTCGACTGCGCCAACACACCCACGCGAGCCGTCCTCAGTCAACTGCGTCACTCCTCAGGTAGAGGGATCTCGTCCTCACCTATACCATACAGACACCTATGAGATAAAAATCTCAGCAAGCTCTACGTAAATGCAATGCGTGCTATGCGTATGCAATTCAGAAAAACATGCAGATACAGATACAGATTCAGATTACAGATTCAGATTCTTTACGTCGCAGACAGATTATCACTGAGGTCTACCAAGCCTCTCCGTGACCAGATAACAGATTACGTAGATTCTTTTCGTTGGTTCATTTTACTTTTTGATTAGGTCGCAGACAGATTGTCACCGAGGTCTAAACCCACCTCGCCGTGACCAGATAACAGATTACGTAGATTAATTAGGTCCATTACTTTGCTTAAAAACACGTACAAAATGATGCATGAACAATTCATATCAGACAGTAATCATATAGACAAAGCATACCATCAAAACTCCACAATCAACCTATACACATATAGACAGAACATACCATCAAAACTCAACAATCAACCTATACACATATAACTTAACTACCCAACCAAAGCGATTAAACAAAACATCACCAAGTTCCTCGAGAAGACCACGACGTACGGTGTAGGCCAATCGACCAGAAAAGATCACGAGAACTTACCTTGAGCGCGCCGAATTACAAGCTTTGACCACGAGAGTTACGTGTCTGAATAAAACACGATATTCGCCGTTATAATCAATTTAAGCCATAAATGTCTAAATTACAAAATCCTTAACTAACGAATTCTCCTAAATTCTCCACTTAGCTATTTAGAGCATTTCGAACGTTAATTAAAGCTTTATAATCCAAAATCTCTAGTTACGAGTTTTTCCTAAAAACCGACATTTTATCAATTTATAACTTTTTCGCAAATTGATTTCTTTTCGTCCAATAACGTCCAATACGTTCAATCTATACTTAATCACGGCTAACCTATTAATTACGGGCCCTAAATCGTGTTTTTCGTCGAAACCCTAATTGAAACCCTAACCCTAAATCGAACCGAAAACTCGAAATAAACGCTCAGAGATTGTAGGTACATACCGAGGGTAGCGAGAGGAGAAGAAACCGTGAAGGAAACGAGTTGATCGGAGGTCGGACGGAGGTCGGAGGAGGAGAACACGCCGGCGGCCAGAGGAGGAAAATCGCCTCTGTTCGTGCGATCCAGAGAAGAAGAGAGAAAGTGAGGGAGAGAAAAGGGTTTTGTGATGTTTTATAAAATTGATTTTGTAAATTACTATTTTGCCCTTCTCACTTAATTCTATTTGTTTCGTCCTTCGTTTCGTCAATCGTCCAACTATTCGAAATCACCAAATTTCCTAATTTCGCCAATAAGTCCAATTAGTTACCAGAGATTTATTAAAACTGTCCGTTCGCAATTCGGACCCCGTTTACTATTTTTACAATATCGTTCTTTTTATTACGAGAAAACGTAATTCTCATAAATTTAGGGTTTGAACTCCGAAAAATCCCATAATATTCCTAAAATCCATATTAATTATTAGAATTCTAATGACGCTTTCTTTTCGTAAAACGGAGTTAATCCGACATATTTACGAAAATGCCATTTCATATTAAAATAATAATATCTCGTAAAGCGGGATATTACATTCCATCCACCTTATTTAAAATTTTGTCCTCAAAATTTGACCTAACTCATAGTCTTTGACATTAATGTTTCATGTCATTCGGCCTTGCACCACGATTCACTATCTGTACTTACGGTCATATTTCGTGATTCTAAACCTAGGCCCTCCACTATACTCTCCAACATCGGCCTTAAATTTGCATTCACTACTTTCGATTCGATCATATACTCTCCTTCTAAAGTGTTGAGCACAATTTAAATATGTAAATCTCAAATAAATCCACTCTGTGACCCATTTGCTACCTTAATATTTGTGCATGCTTCAACTTTCAACCTTCACTTAATAACTCACATATTAAACTTCCTATTAATACTAGCTTCAAGGTTCTCTTTCATCATCGTCTTTCCTCCGTCGTTCTCTCACGTCGGAGCTATGTCCAAGCTTACTAACACCAGCCAAATTGATAACTTAACCTCGTCCAATGTCTGGGCTGTAACCCAAACATAGACATGGTTTCATCGACACCGTCCGCAGTCGGTATGTGTACCTACTCACACTAACCTTCTTACCATATCCCTTCCTTTCAACTGGCCCAAACACATTCGCGCTTACGCATCAAATCTTACCAAATTTTCTAAACCTTCAATCAAACGATCTCTAACCGTGTACCTGTCACCTGACGACCTGAGCACGCGTTGGTCTAAATTTAGTCATCAAAGCGTTAAACTCACCAATTCATCAATTGGTCTCTCCTAAAATCGTCCCTTATGTTCAATCCTCGAAATATCTTCCATTTCCCGACGTCATTTGGGTTGACTATCTTTCAAGGATTTCTAACTACACTCAGGTTGTAATCTAACTCCCATATATTTTAACTTTTAACTCATCAAATTAAGCTCCTTAGGTTTAGTTTCTCAATGAATTCTATCGTTACTCCATTACTAATCTACTCATACTACTTCTACTATAGTCATTTGTCTTAACTTAAGTCTCTATCGACTCCTAGCATCCTCAAGTCTCTAAATCTCCTCATTGATGCACTCTAAACTAGTCATTATAACCTAAGCCATTTATGTATTACTTGGTCTCGACTTGCCAACACGAGTCGATCTCTAGAAATTTTCTAACTTAGCCTCACTTCTAAGCTTATTTAGATAGTTCTCACTCTCCTCATTCTATAAATCGCAAATTTCTCAATTTGCTGACCTTTAAATGCCAATCTATGCTTCTAACCTAACCTCTCATTTATTTCAACGATCTACTTCGCCTTCCCTAAATTCCTCAAGGCTACATCAAGTTCGCCGACTAGTCTATTTTTGTTCGCTCCTTCTAGTCAGGTTCCAACTATTCTACTCGACAATTATTCTAAGTTTAACTCTTAAATTCTTTCTTAATCTAGACACTCATAACTTCATACGAATCCTCAATGTACGAGTTCTACGGTACTTGATCTATTTAAACACACTCCAGGTATTACAACAATCTAGGGTATCCATTAATAGGTTTATATCTAACCTTCATCTTTCTCGATTAGTCGCATTTTACTACTTGAAGGGGGGTGTTAATTAGAAATAATCCCTACCTACTTAAAACTCATATTTCATAGGGTGTATTTCTCTAATTCTTACTAAACCTTAAGTGTAAAAACTCCGTTGATTAAATCAAAGTAATCCTACTATTGTATAACTATATTTCTATTTGGTCTTTATTGTCCTATATGTAGTCTACTGATTTCTCTTCGAGGTTCACCTAGTAATTATTTTTACCCATCTTCTATTTTCTTACTTTTCTATTTTCAAGCCTATCATTATCATCATTATTATTGTTATCCTTTTAACATAAACATATCATCATACAGGTAATTAAGACAATACCTGTAATAAGAGAAGGTTGTGCCCCATCGTCGACGTCACCAGGTTCTATAAATGCGAAAACCTTGGGCATGACTCTTCTCTGATCTCCACTCAACTGATCACGGCCCGGCTTCGGGCAATCTCTAACAAAGTGGTCAACCCCACCACACCTGTAACATTTATTTGTGCCCACCCGACATTCGCCACTGTGCTCTTTCTGGCACATAGGGCACCAAGGCATCTGGGAAGCCCCTTGTACCTGCCTTCCTTTACCTCGATCGTTGCCTCCCTCTAAGGGCCTTTTAATTTCCCTCTGTTGTTGCTGTTGAGGCTGTGCTCTCTGTTGCCGGCCCTCATTCCTGAGCTCTTAGATGGCTCCCTCGGATTGACAGAATCTCTATCCACTGCCTCAATATCCAGTGCCCTGGCCACAATGTCGTCATAGGATACATCCCGTACCCCAGATATAGTAAGGCGCATCCGGAACTCCCGACTAAGTCCCTGTAGAAATCGGCGTACCTTGTCCTCGTTAACGCCGACCTGACATGGCGCGAATCTAGACAACGCCTCAAACTTCCTCACATACTCGGCAATAGAGCTAACCTGCCGCAACTGCATAAATTCGACCATCTTCGCCTCTCGAACGGTATGGCTGAAATACTTATCATAAAATAATGTCTTGAATCTCTCCCAACCCATGATCGTTACATCGGTGGTCGTCTTCACTGTGTCCCACCAGAATCGGGCGTCTAGTGCCAAGTGGTAGGTTACCAACGCTACCTTCTCTCCGTCCTCAATACTCGCATAGGCCAACATGTCCTCCATGGTACGAATCCACTCCTCAGCTGAAGAGGGATCAGTGGACTGCCCGTTAAATATAGGGGGCTGGAGCTTCTGAAATCTCTCCATCCCACGATTACCCGATATAGCTGCCTCCCGAGCTCTAACGCCTTCTCGGTCTATCAGAGTACCCAGCTGCTGAGACTGTCGCTCCATTTGCTGAGCCTGTCGCTCCATATGCTGGGACTGCTGGGCAATAAAGTCCTTAAGGGTATCGATCGTATCGTCTCGGTCGTCTCGGTCATTTCTTCGACGCACCATACTTATATATCTCCTATAAAATTTTAAAACAAATATCTCTAAGAAACTGAAATTAAATAAAGCTATAAACATACTTACAGTTGATGAAGAACGTCCGCGTAGTGGCTGTCCAGTCGAGCAGTCTACAGAATCGATTTTAAAACCCGGGGGCTCTGATACCATAATTGTAACACCCCTAATACTGTACCCATTTATCCGTATAAATTTTTCATTTTTATTTTTACATTTTAAATAAAACTTTAAAACGTAACGTTAGAGCGGACTTGAAATCGAAACCGAAACCGGAATCGAAATCGAAATTCGTTTGGTAAATCATTTAAAATATAAACTAAAACTATTAATAAAACTTATTTAAAACAATTTAGAAATGGGAGGGCAGAACCGTCCGTTTGGCAAAAAGGGGAAGGGGCGATCGATCTCTGCAATTGGCAGAGATCGATCGCTGGAGGCTTTCTTGTGGCAAGCGATCGATCTCTGCTGAAAAGCAGAGATCGATCGCTGCACCAAGTATAAGGGCGGCGATCGATCTCTGCTTTTCAGCAGAGATCGATCGCTGCACACTATGCAGCGATCTCGATCACTGCTAGCTATGGCAGCGATCGATCTCTGCTCTGCAGCCGAGATCGATCGCTGCAAGCATGCAGCGATTTCCTCCTTCAGACTTCCAACCTCCAACACTTATCATTTTACAGCATTTAACGTATCTGTTTGCTCTCTGGAATCCGATTTCCAGAGAGCAAACCTCCTTTTCTTTGCACCGAATTTCCATATAACTCACAACTTAAATCTACTTAAATCCAATTTAAATGTATTCTAAACTCAATCGACTCGAGTCGGACTTTGCGAAGTCCAACTGCGTGGTTAGCTCTAAACATCGAGCTTAACCGTATCAACCTAAAACCAATCAAAACATTTCCAAAACATTCATTAAACAGTGTAAACCAAAACGTTTTACATACAATTACCAAAACGTTATCTAACCCCTATCCAGATCCAAACAACCTAATTATTCTATACAATTATCAGATCAAACATCCCAAAATAACCCCAGAGTCCATACATACATCCCCACGGGTCGGTGAAGCCTCGACTGCGCCAACACACCCACGCGAGCCGTCCTCAGTCAACTGCGTCACTCCTCAGGTAGAGGGATCTCGTCCTCACCTACACCATACAGACACCTATGAGATAAAATCTCAGCAAGCTCTACGTAAATGCAATGCGTGCTATGCGTATGCAATTCAGAAAAACATGCAGATACAGATACAGATTCAGATTACAGATTCAGATTCTTTACGTCGCAGACAGATTATCACTGAGGTCTACCAAGCCTCTCCGTGACCAGATAACAGATTACGTAGATTCTTTTCGTTGGTTCATTTTACTTTTTGATTAGGTCGCAGACAGATTGTCACCGAGGTCTAAACCCACCTCGCCGTGACCAGATAACAGATTACGTAGATTAATTAGGTCCATTACTTTGCTTAAAAACACGTACAAAATGATGCATGAACAATTCATATCAGACAGTAATCATATAGACAAAGCATACCATCAAAACTCCACAATCAACCTATACACATATAGACAGAACATACCATCAAAACTCAACAATCAACCTATACACATATAACTTAACTACCCAACCAAAGCGATTAAACAAAACATCACCAAGTTCCTCGAGAAGACCACGACGTACGGTGTAGGCCAATCGGCCAGAAAAGATCACGAGAACTTACCTTGAGCGCGCCGAATTACAAGCTTTGACCACGAGAGTTACGTGTCTGAATAAAACACGATATTCGCCGTTATAATCAATTTAAGCCATAAATGTCTAAATTACAAAATCCTTAACTAACGAATTCTCCTAAATTCTCCACTTAGCTATTTAGAGCATTTCGAACGTTAATTAAAGCTTTATAATCCAAAATCTCTAGTTACGAGTTTTTCCTAAAAACCGACATTTTATCAATTTATAACTTTTTCGCAAATTGATTTCTTTTCGTCCAATAACGTCCAATACGTTCAATCTATACTTAATCACGGCTAACCTATTAATTACGGGCCCTAAATCGTGTTTTTCGTCGAAACCCTAATTGAAACCCTAACCCTAAATCGAACCGAAAACTCGAAATAAACGCTCAGAGATTGTAGGTACATACCGAGGGTAGCGAGAGGAGAAGAAACCGTGAAGGAAACGGGTTGATCGGAGGTCGGACGGAGGTCGGAGGAGGAGAACACGCCGGCGGCCAGAGGAGGAAAATCGCCTCTGTTCGTGCGATCCAGAGAAGAAGAGAGAAAGTGAGGGAGAGAAAAGGGTTTTGTGATGTTTTATAAAATTGATTTTGTAAATTACTATTTTGCCCTTCTCACTTAATTCTATTTGTTTCGTCCTTCGTTTCGTCAATCGTCCAACTATTCGAAATCACCAAATTTCCTAATTTCGCCAATAAATCCAATTAGTTACCAGAGATTTATTAAAACTGTCCGTTCGCAATTCGGACCCCGTTTACTATTTTTACAATATCGTTCTTTTTATTACGAGAAAACGTAATTCTCATAAATTTAGGGTTTGAACTCCAAAAAATCCCATAATATTCCTAAAATCCATATTAATTATTAGGATTCTAATGACGCTTTCTTTTCGTAAAACGGAGTTAATCCGACATATTTACGAAAATGCCATTTCATATTAAAATAATAATATCTCGTAAAGCGGGATATTACAGTATTCTGAAGTTCAACGATAGGTAGTATGTTCCGAGAGACGAAGAGCTGCAAAAAGACATTTTATCGGAAGCCTACTCGTCTTCTTTCTCTGTGCATCCTGGAAGCACGAAAATGTATCAGGACTTGAAACTTCACTTCTGATGGCCAAATATGAAGAACGAAGTAGCCAAGTATGTGGAGTCTTGCATGATATGTCAACAAGTCAAAGCTGAACATCAACAATCAGGTGGAACGCTTCAGCCTCTTTCGATCCTTGAATGGACGTGGGAGAATATCACTATGGACTTCGTTGTTGGCCTACCGAGGACGACTAAGGGCCATAATAGCATATGGGTCATAGTAGACAGATTGACGAAGTCGGCTCATTTTCTACCTGTGAAGACGACGTTCTCCATAGATCAGTATGTAGAGCTATACATTAGCGAGATCATCAAGCTGCATGGGGTGCCAGTATCAATTGTATCTGACCGGGACCATATATTCACGTTGAGGTTCTGGAAAAGCTTGCAACACTCCTTGGGTACTAAGTTAAACTTCAGCACAGCCTTTTATCCACAGACTGACGGACAATCCAAGAGAACGATTCAGATACTGGAGGATACGTTAAGGTCGTGTGTTCTGGAATTTCATGCTCCTTGGAGTAGATACTTGCCGTTAGTGGAGTTCGCTTATAATAATAGCTACCAGGCTACGATCGGCATGGCTCCATATGAAGCTCTTTACGGCAGGAAGTGTAGATCCCCATTGTGTTGGGATGAAGTCGGAGAAGCCAAGCTTATCGGCCCTGAGTTATTACAGCAGATTTCCGAGATGATTGCTGCTATCAAACAACGAATAAAAATTGCTCAGAGTCGACAGAAAAGCTATGCAGACCATCGGAGAAGAGACTTGGAGTTTGCTGAAGGCGATGAAGTATTCTTGAAGGTGTCGCCTTTCAAGGGCGTAATGAGATTCGGTAAGAAAGGAAAGCTCAGCCCACGGTTCATTGGACCTTTTCCCGTTTTGAAGCGTGTGCGAAGTGTGGCTTACAGACTACAGCTGCCAGCGTCAATGGATGGAGTTCACAATGTTTTTCATGTTTCGATGCTGAGAAAATGTGTACGAGATCTAACTCAAATCGTGGAACATGTGGACTTTGATATCATGCCAACACTGACATATGAAGAAAGGCCCATACAAATATTGGATACTTCACTCAAGGTGTTGCGCAACCGAGTGGTCCCATTGGTGAAAGTTTTATGGCGCAATCATAATGTAGAGGAAGCCACATGGGAAAGACAAGAGGATATTAGGGCCTAATATCCAGAGTTATTCGCATAAGCAAATTTTGGGGACAAAATTCTGTTAAGGTGGGTGGAATGTAACACCCGACAATTTTGCCTATGTAAATTTTCCCCAAATCATTTATGGGATGAATTTTTACATTAATAGCAATGT
Source organism: Begonia masoniana (assembly GCA_022432975.1). NCBI lineage: Eukaryota > Viridiplantae > Streptophyta > Magnoliopsida > Cucurbitales > Begoniaceae > Begonia > Begonia masoniana. The sequence continues at coordinate 315,146 of CM039507.1, forward strand.
ATGTTTAATGACTTGTCGGATTGTTTAATGGAAAAGCCGATTCGATGAACTAATTAGTGATTTAGTTAAAAACCAATGGAAGGGTAAATTGGGAAGAAATTCAGGTAGGTGGGAGGGAGCCAATGGATGGTTGCCAAATGTCCATAACTAATTGAGAAACATACCTATTGTCTTCTCTTCTCTTCTCTTCTACGTAAACCTTTATATTCATCCTCTCCTCTGTTTTCTCTCTTCCAGACGACTGAGACAAATTTCCAAAACTTGTTTCTCCTGTTTCCTTCAGCAAAGGTAATCATCTAACCTAGTTAACGAGTTTGAACAAGTTAAGATGTGAGTTTTGTGGAAGTTAAGGGTTATGATATTTTGAAAAAACGCACTGTTTTTGTATGAAAACACGCTGGTTTGTTTTCTAAATATTTGAATGGAGTCTGGAACATGTTCTACCAAGTTATTAGTTAGCATTTGCAGCTTTGTTTATTTTCTTTACGTGCATGTTTTAGGTACGTGCATAATCGAGACGTTCAAGACTTACAACTCTACAGCAACAGGTAAGTTCATACGTATAGGTTTGGTCCTTAAGGCCCTACAATACGGAGGTACTAGGTTTTATGTTGTCGGGATTTCTGTTGGATAGTTAAACTGTAGGTTATGTTTTAGGTTAAGTGTAGCACCCGGTTCCATTGAACCAAAATTTAATTTATTATCTGTGATGTACTTTTATAGAAGGGTTGAAGGAGTTATTGATTAGGTTAATAAATGATCAGGCGAGGGCATGATGGTAATTAGAATTTTACATAGTGGATAACGTATTTAAGGAAAAAGTCCAGTGAGAGTAGCCGCCACTGTTTCATTTCTTTTTACCTCTCAGCTCGGCAGACTTTCCCTAGGCGATTCCGCTCCGATCCTCTCCAACCAAGGTGAGTTTTGATTCGATTATTTGCTGTTTTTAGTGTCTAGATAACTGGTGGATGGCAATGTGTGCATTTTAGAAGTGCAAAGAGTGAGGGATGAGATTTGGGGTTTAGCGATGAATCGGGTATGGCGAGGAACAGAAACCCTCCAGAACTAACCCCTTTAGATTTCCTAATGTTTAGAATGAAGTTTGGTAATGTTGTGCTTATGTTTTAGGTGAGCCAGCTCTTGGAATATCCTACCACCAGGAACTCTCGGTGAAGCCAGGTAAGTGAAGTATTGTGTGTGCCTTCGGGCCTGCATCACAAAACAATAGGTGTATGCATGTTTGAGTATTTCTTGTATGTTATGCATCATGTTTTTGAAAGAATACAAAAATGAACTTTCATGTAACATTATGGAAAGGCAAGTACAGATTGAAACGCATTGGCGGTTAAGGGAACTAATCCACCCCTTAACTGATTATGAGGATTTATAACATTGGGAGAATTGATCCCACTCCCAAGGGAACTGAGGGATCAGAACACCTATTAAGGGAATTCATCCACCCCTTAACTAATGAAGAAGATGTATAACATTGGGAGAATTGATCCCACTCCCAAGGGAACTGAGCGATCAGATCAGTGAATAAACGCTGTGCAACAGAGATGAGAAAGTAGAAACTGCATATCCAGGATTCATGTTTCAGCATATCATTTCATTATTGCTTTACTTACTTAGCATTAGGCTAATAGATGAGTTTTGTGATGTAGGAGTTGAGGATACTGCAGGTGAATTCCCTGAGTTTATTGAAGAATAGATGGAGTTGGAGGAGCACTTCTCTGTCTCGAGCTGGTATACTGATGAGGCGGATTAACTGATGTCTGTTGGTGTGGAAGTTTAGTTGACAGTGCTTCAATTTAAATATGTTGAGTTTTCATGACAGTAGTAATTTCAATGTTTTGAAAACGTTTTTGAGTTTCCTTTTCTGATAATAGTATTTTATTGGGATTTGATGTTAGTATTTATTAGTTTTTGAGTAATGCATTGGCTTGGATTGTTTCTGGATAGTTTCAGCAAAATGTGTAAATTCTTTCTGTAATTAGAGTTGTCTTGTGTAGTAAGAAGTTGTTGGTATGTTGCTCTGTTCTCTGTCGGTAGATGATGTCTATCGGTAGAAGTCGGGTTATAGTTTTATTTCCATCGGAAGATGTCTTCAGTAAAGTCATCGGATGATGTAGTTTTATTTCTATTGGAAGATGTCTTCAGTAAAGTCATCGGATAATGTAGTTTTATTTCTATCGGAAGATGTCTTCAGTAAAGTCATCGGATGATGTAGGTTTAATCATATCAGAAGATGTCTTCAGTAAGCCATCGGAAGATGTAGTGTATTGATCTTACCGGAAGATGCAGTTAAAGCCTTGTCGTTTAGTTAACGGAGGATGTTGTTGTTAAACCTATCGGTGGATGTTGTGTTTTAAATTTACCGGAAGATGTAGGAAGTGTTTTGTCGTTTAGTCACCGGTAGATGTAGAATAAAGTCGATTGGATGAGGAAAATCATCCGGCTGACGTCATCGGAAGATGTAGAGAATATTTTGTCGTTTTGTTACCGGAGGATGCCTTCTATTTTCTGTTTCAGCCCCCTTCCGTTGACTTTGTCCAGCGGCAGATGTGTTTGACTTTTGAGACTTTACAGTGTTTTGCGATTTAAATCTTTATTTCTTTTGGTCGATTACTTCTTAACATTCTAACTGATTATTCAAGCATTGTTCTATAGTTTTGTTTAACTTTATTTTTACTTAAATGATTTCCGCTGCAAGTTTTAAAAAAAATGTGGTTGAAATTTTTAGTCATGTACGGGCTTTGTGTGACGAATCGGGTTCAGAAAACTCGGGGCGTTACAGTATGGTATCAGAGACATTCAGTTAAACCGTTCAAAAGATTACTCATCAGTGCCAATCGTTGCATGGAAGTACTCCAACAACTGTAAGTGTTTATGTTAGCCTTAGTAATTAGATGTTTATGAAAGTAGTTAACCTTGTCCAGGAATCCAGTATAATGGCCAGACGCCCAGGAAGACCTAAAGTGCCTAGGGAAATGCCAAATGTAAGAGGTGAAGAGGAGCCTAGTGTGATTAGGCAGCTGACAGATTTGGTGCGTCAGCAGACTGACATAGTGCGACAACAGTCCGACCAGTTAGGAGTGTTATTGAACCGAGAAGCACAAGGAAGTGCCAACTCGGGCCATGGCAATGAGCATTCAAGGGACCGATTCCGAAGGCTTCAGCCGCCCACTTTTGATGGAAAATCATCTAACCCGATTGTTGCTGAAGAGTGGTTGAGGAAGATTAAAAGCATGCTCCGATGTGCCAACGTCGAAGAAGGAGACAAGGTCACTCTGGCGACGTTTCATTTTGCTGGAGACGCCCAACTTTGGTGGGAGACAATTGAGACCACCACTGATATTCTGACTATGACTTGGTCTCAATTTAAGGACACCTTCTTTGAAAAGTATTTTAACAGCACCGTTTAGGCCGCAAAGAAAGTGGAGTTCATGAGCTTGAAGCAGACAGGGTCTGTGGCTGAGTACGTCAGACAATTTGAGTCCCTGTCCAGATTCGCTGGACACCTTGTTCACTGGAACGAAGATAAAGTGTTTCAATTTATGAATGGACTGAAGCCAGAGATGTACAAAGGGGTCAAGTTTTCGGGTTTTAAAGGTTTGCCTTTCAGTGATGTTGTGTCCACAGCATTGGAGGTGGAAGAAGCTGAATTGAAGTGTGCTAGACCAAGGGAAACCCCGAGAAAGTTTGTTCAACCACCGCAGAGAGGAGTGAAGAGGCACAATGAAGGCCAGTATAGTCAAGGAATAGGAAAGAAAGTACCAGATACCAAGACATTTCCTCTGTGCCTGAAGTGTTCGAAGAATCACCCGGGCGAGTGTAGATTTGGGACGAATAAGTGTTTTAACTGTGAAGAGGTTGGACACTCGTTCAAGGATTGCCCAAGGCCTAGAATCACCCGTTGCTTCTGTAGGATTGAGATTTGTCTAAGAGGGGGGGTGAATTAGACCTTTTTAATTAAACTTAATTTTAGTCTAGCAAATTTCTCTCTTCAATTTAGTTTGAATATTAACAGCAACCAAACATATAAAGTAGAGAGAGAGAGAGAGAAATTTGACACCAGGATTTTAACGTGGTTCGGCTAAACCTTGCCTACGTCCACGCTCCAAGGCACCCCCTTGAAGATTCTTAACCTTCTCCTCACGAGAAAACAGATCGGGATTCCGGGCTCCGATCAACTGCCTTTACAATTCTGGATTGAACTTTCACGGGCGTCAATCCACTGCCTTATACAGATTTGAGTTTGTAAAATTTTAAGCTCACACTACAATCTCACAAGATGAATCTCAAGTTAGGATTGAGAGATGTAGAGAAAAATACAGAGTGTGCAATTTTCTTTCGCAGCTAGGGCTCAGAATTCAATTTGGCAAAAGTTGGTCCTTCGTGATCTGAGCTCGGCTTAAGTACTCTGTATTTCCTTGCTTCATAGAATTGAATGCTTCTTACTCCAAATAGAAAAATGTTACCGTTGGGAAGCATCCGTACTGAAGCAGCTATCCGTTGCATCTGAAAGTTGTGTTCGTCGTCGCCATTAATGTTCTGGAATTAAAGCTTGAAAACGACATCACTGTAACTTCGCGGCTAACTTTAAATTCTGGCGGATGATTAATGGAAGATGTAGCTTCAAAACACTTGACACGTCATCGGAATGATTAAGCTTAAAAACGTCACCGCCATATGTGTCTGGAAACATCATCGGCAGTTGCAGCTTAGAAATAAATGCCACGTCATCGGTGGAAGCGACTTGAAATGCCATCGGCATATGAAGTGTAAAACGCCATCGGTATTTGAAGTGAAAAACACCATCGGAATTTGCATCTTGACACGTCATCGGAACAAGTAGCTTCAAACGCCATCGGTACAAGGAACTTCTCTTCTCTGTCGTGTAGCGATCGGCATAAGAACAGCTTGACATGTCATCGGCAGATGAAACATATAAGTACTGTGACACGTCATCGACATCTGTCTTCAGAAACAGCTATCGGTAGAGAAAACATGTACTGACTTGACACGTCATCGGCATATGTCTTCAAAGACGCTATCGGCAGATGATAACTTCTAAACGGCGTCTTCTTCTGCTTAGCAATCGGCAGAGGCTTCCATTTTTTATGTATAGTCATCGGCAGAAGCACGAGTTTTACAGCCCTGTTTTTCTGTTCTGCTCTGTATACTCAAACCGATTTTATTAGACAACTAAAATACCCTTTTTCAGGGTATTGTCAACCAAACTTGTATTGATAATTCTTATTTAAATACACATAATCAAATTGTATACTTAATACACAAATACATAATCAAAAACAAATTATGACTTAAACACTCTATAAGTCAACAGCTTCAACTGTAACAAAGTCGGCCATATCAACAGAGACTGCCCAGCTTTGAAGGGCGGACCTGCCAAGATTAAGCCAAGAATATTCTCCATGATGGAGTCAGGTGATGAGGACCAGCCTGCTGTAGTGTCAGGTACTATATTGATTAACTCTATACCTGCTTTTACTTTGATAGATTCAGGTGCAACACATTCTTTTATAGCCTCTGCATTTGCTGATAAGTTAGATGTACGATTTACTTCTTCTGAGCATGTGTTTAACGTAGCATTACCCTCTGGTGAGTTCATGCACTCCAATCAAACAATGCCTGATAGTGTTGTAATAGTAGGAAACGTGAACTTGCCTTCTGATCTCATTGTTATGGACATAATGAGATTTGATGTGATCCTAGGAATGGATTGGTTGTTTAAACATTATGCCACAATAGATTGTAGGACTGGAGTTGTTAGTTTTCAGCCCCCTAATGGTTTAAACCATACCTTCCGAGCTCTGAAGAAGAGTAAGGAAATGATTGTGATGACCTCTGTCAATTATAGACCCTCCCCATGCAGGAAGTATTTGTGCTTTCTAGCCAGCGTTTTAGACACACAGCTTGTAGGAAAAGCAAATCCTCAGAATGTCCTAATTGTCCAAGACTTTCCCGAAGTATTCTTAGATGACCTTCCTGGTTTGCCGCCAGATAGGGAAATTGAATTTGTTGTAGATGTTTACCCCGGAGCTGAGCCTGTGTCTAAGAATCCATATAGATTAGCACCATCAGAACTTAAAGAATTAAAGAAACAGTTGGAGGATTTGTTGGAAAAGGGGTTCATACGCCCTAGCTTTTCACCATGGGGTGCACCGGTCCTTTTTGTCAAAAAGAAAGATGGATCTATGCGTATGTGCATTGATTATAGAGAATTGAATAAGTTAACTGTCAAGAATAAGTACCCTTTGCCGATGATTGATGACTTATTTGACCAGCTTAAAGGTGCAAGAGTTTTCTCTAAGATTGACCTTAGGTCCGGTTATTATCAGTTGAAGGTTAAATCTGAAGATATCTCAAAGACTGCCTTTCGCACAAGGTATGGACATTATGAGTTTTTGGTTATGTCTTTTGGTTTGACAAATGCACCAGCAGCCTTCATGGATCTCATGAATAGGGTGTTTCACGAGTATTTGGACAAGTTTGTCATTGTATTCATAGATGACATTCTAATCTATTCTAGAACTAAGGATGAGCATGCAAGACATTTGGGTTTGGTATTGGAAGTACTTAGGCAACACCAATTTTATGCTAAGTTTTCCAAGTGTGAATTTTGGTTGGACCAAGTTCACTTTTTAGGACATGTCATCTCTGGAGATGGCATATCGGTGGATCCAGCCAAGGTTCAAGCAGTTAAGGAATGGCCCCAACCGAAGAATGCTACAGATATCAGGAGTTTTCTTGGACTAGCAGGATATTATAGAAAATTCATTGAAGGATTTTCGAAGGTAGCTACACCCCTTACTATGTTAACAAGGAAAAATGTGAAGTATATTTGGACTGATAATTGTGAATCCAGTTTCCAGACCTTGAAACAAAAACTAACCAATGCTCCAATTCTGACCCTTCCTGTCGATAATGGTAAGTTCAGCATATATTGTGATGCATCCAAAGTTGGACTTGGTTGTGTTTTGATGCAAGATGGAAAGGTTATAGCTTATGCTTCTAGGCAGTTAAAAGTGCATGAAAAGAATTACCAAGGAAAAATGTGAAGTATATTTGGACTGATAATTGTGAATCCAGTTTCCAGACCTTGAAACAGAAACTAACCAATGCTCCAATTCTGACCCTTCCTGTCGATAATGGTAAGTTCAGCATATATTGTGATGCATCCAAAGTTGGACTTAGTTGTGTTTTGATGCAAGATGGAAATGTTATAGCTTATGCTTCTAGGCAGTTAAAAGTGCATGAAAAAAATTACCCTACACATGATTTAGAGTTAGCTGCTGTAGTCTTTGCATTAAAAATTTGGAGGCACTACCTGTATGGACAAACTTGTGAGATATTTTCGGGTCATAAAAGTCTGAGATACATTTTTACGCAAAAGGAACTGAACATGAGGCAACGTAGGTGATTAGAGTTTGTCAAAGATTATGATTTCGAGATTAAGTACCACCCCGGCAAGGCGAACGTAGTGGCTGTTGCCTTGAGTAGAGTGACTCCTTCAGTCTCTGCATTGAGTCTAGACATACCAATAGCTTTAGAGACAAAATTTCAAAGATTTAACCTGGAAGTCGTGTCTAGTGTGTCAGCCATGCTTTCGGCCATATCTTTGAGGCCTACTATTTTGGAGAGAATAAAGGAAGTTCAAATGAATGACACTGAATGCAATAAGTATAAGTTGAGCATGGATTCTACTGACAAGTCGGATTTCAACTGCTCAGCTGATGGAATTCTCAAGTTTCGAAATAGATGGTTTGTTCCGGCTGATACCGAACTTAGAAAGGGAATCCTATCTGAGGCACATTCTTCTAGACTCACTCTCCATTCATCCCGAAGGTACGAAGATGTACAGAGATCTCAAGCAACGTTATTGGTGGCCAGGTATGAAAAGATGTGTGGCGGAATATGTAGAGTCATGTTTGATCTGCCAGCAAGTCAAAGCTGAACATCAGAGGCCTGGTGGAACATTGCAACCTTTACCAGTTCCTAAATGGAAATGGGAACAAATAACTATGGATTTTGTTATAGGATTACCTAGAATAGCAAAGGGTCACGATGCAATCCGGGTAATAGTTGATCGTTTAACCAAATCTGCTTACTTTCTGCCAATAAAAATATCATTCTCGATGGATCAACTGGCTGAGTTGTATGTGCACGAAGTTGTTAGACTGCATGGAGTTCCAAGCACCATAGTTTCAGATCGAGACTCCAGATTTACATCTAAGTTTTGGAAAAGTTTGCATAAGGCTATGGGAACACAGCTTAGTTTTAGCACAGCTTTCCACCCTCAAACAGATGGACAATCAGAAAGGACTATTCAAACATTGGAGGATATGCTCCGTGCATGTGTAGTGGACAATCAAGGTTCATGGAGCAAATACTTGTCCTTGGTAGAATTCTCTTATAACAACAGTTTTCAGGCAACAATAGGCATGTCACCATATGAGGCATTATATGGACGAAAGTGCAGATCTCCATTATATTGGGATGAGGTTGGAGAAGCACAATTGATTGGTCCTGACATTGTGCAGCAGACAGTGGAGAAAATTGCTCTTATCCGACAAAGAATCTTGACAGCTCAAAGCCGGCAGAAAAGCTATGCAGACAAAAGACGAAGAGAATTAGAATTTGATGTTGGTAATGAAGTTTTCCTTAAGGTGTCACCTTTCAAAGGAGTCGTGAGATTTGGGAAGAGAGGCAAGTTGAACCCCAGATATATTGAACCTTTCTCAATCTTGAAGAAGATTGGGAAGTCAGCTTATCAACTACAGTTACCAGCCTCTTTAGAGAGAATTCATAATGTGTTTCATGTTTCCATGTTGAAGAGGTGTGTTCGAGATTCATCACAGATTGTGGAACAGCAGAACATTGAAGTCCTTCCAACTCTTGCATTTGAGGAGAAGCCAGTAAAAATCTTAGATTATGCAGTGAAGGTATTACGCAACAAAGAAGTTCTACTGGTGAAAGTCTTATGGCATAACTAGAACATTGAGGAGACAACTTGGAAACGCCAGCAGGACATGATGGACCAATATCCAGAATTATTCAGGTACTAAATTTTGAGGACAAAATTCTTTAAAGGAGGGTAGATTGTAGCACCCGGTTCCATTGAACCAAAATTTAATTTATTATCTGTGATGTACTTTTATAGAAGGGTTGAGGGAGTTATTGATTAGGTTAATAAATGATCAGGCGAGGGCATGATGGTAATTAGAATTTTACATAGTGGATAACGTATTTAAGGAAAGAGTCCAGTGAGAGTAGCCGCCACTGTTTCATTTCTTTTTACCTCTCAGCTCGGCAGACTTCCCCTAGGCGATTCCCCTCCGATCCTCTCCAACCAAGGTGAGTTTTGATTCGATTATTTGCTGTTTTTAGTGTCTAGATAACTGGTGGATGGCAATGTGTGCATTTTAGAAGTACAGAGAGTGAGGGATGAGATTTGAGGTTTAGCGATGAATCAGGTATGGCGAGGAACAGAAACCCTCAAGAACTAACCCCTTTAGATTTCCTAATGTTTAGAATGAAGTTTAGTAATGCTGTGCTTATGTTTTAGGTGAGCCAGCTCTTGGAATATCCTACCACCAGGAACTCTCGGTGAAGCCAGGTAAGTGAAGTATTGTGTGTGCCTTCGGGCCTGCATCACAAAACAATAGGTGTATGCATGTTTGAGTATTTCTTGTATGTTATGCATCATGTTTTTGAAAGAATATGAAATGAACTTTCATGTAACATTATGGAAAGGCAAGTACAGATTGAAACGCATTGGCGGTTAAGGGAACTAATCCACCCCTTAACTGATTATGAGGATTTATAACATTGGGAGAATTGATCCCACTCCCAAGGGAACTGAGGGATCAGAACAGCTATTAAGGGAATTCATTCACCCCTTAACTAATGAAGATGATGTATAACATTGGGAGAATTGATCCCACTCCCAAGGGAACCGAGGGATCAGATCAGTGAATAAACGCTGTGCAACAGAGATGAGAAAGTAGAAACTGCATATCCAGGATTCATGTTTCAGCATATCATTTCATTATTGCTTTACTTACTTAGCATTAGGCTAATAGATGAGTTTTGTGATGTAGGTGTTGAGGATACTGCAGGTGAATTCCCTGAGTTTATTGAAGAATAGATGGAGTTGGAGGAGCACTTCTCTGTCTCGAGCTGGTATACTGATGAGGCGGATTAACTGATGTCTGTTGGTGTGGAAGTTTAGTTGACAGTGCTTCAATTTAAATATGTTGAGTTTTCATGACAGTAGTGATTTCAATGTTTTGAATACGTTTTTGAGTTTCCTTTTCTGATAATAGTATTCTGTTGGGATTTGATGTTAGTACTTATTGGTTTTGAGTAATGCATTGGCTTGGATTGTTTCTGGATAGTTTTAGCAAAATGAGTAAACTCTTTCTGTAATTAGAGTTGTCTTGTGTAGTAAGAAGTTGTTGGTATGTTGTTCTGTTCTCTGCCGGTAGATGATGTCTATCGGTAGAGGTCGGGTTATAGTTTTATTTCCATCGGAAGATGTCTTCAGTAAAGTCATCGGATGATGTAGTTTTATTTCTATCGGAAGATGTCTTCAGTAAAGTCATCGGATGATGTAGGTTTAATCATATCGGAAGATGTCTTCAGTAAGCCATCGGAAGATGTAGTGTATTGATCTTACCGGAAGATGCAGTTAAAGCCTTGTCGTTTAGTTAACGGAGGATGTCGTTGTTAAACCTATCGGTGGATGTTGTGTTTTAAATTTACCGGAAGATGTAGAAGGTGTTTTGTCGTTTAGTCATCGGTAGATGTAGAATAAAGTCGATTGGATGAGGAAAATCATCCGGCTGACGTCATCGGAAGATGTAGAGAATATTTTGTCGTTTTGTTACCGGAGGATGTCTTCTATTTTCTGTTTCAGCCCCCTTCCATTGACTGTGTCCAGCGGCAGATGTGTTTGACTTTTGAGACTTTACAGTGTTTTGCGATTTAAATCTTTATTTCTTTTGGTCGATTACTTCTTAACATTCTAACTGATTATTCAAGCATTGTTCTATAGTTTTGTTTAACTTTATTTTTACTTAAATGATTTCCGCTGCAAGTTTTAAAAAAAATATGGTTGAAATTTTTAGTCATGTACGGGCTTTGTGTGACGAATCGGGTTCAGAAAACTCGGGGCGTTACATTAAGTGTGTTTTGTTTTATATCCTGCTTATTATTTTGTCGCCTATCTATGAATGTTCATGCATACACGTTTTCTCTGAAAGTCATGTAAATGTTTTCTGCACACGGTTTGAAGTTAAGTAAAATAAAACCTGTAATGTAATGTATGGTTAAGTGTGGACGAGGACTGACATCCTGTTATGTCCTGTTGTGGCATGTACTCCTGTTGCGCCAGCTCTTCTTCCCACTTATACCTTCCTGTCCAGTGAAATGTAATGTAATGTTTATGTATTTGAAAATGTTCATGCATAGCACGTGCATCACTTTGCATTGTATGTTCTTACTGAGTTTTAGGCTCATAGTTGAACTCCCTATTGTAGGTATAGATCCTCCTGATGAGGACTTTGTGCCTCAAGTTGATGAGCTGATGTAGTTAGCGGATCGAGCTCACGGTGATTGGTTGCTGCAGTCAGACAAATGTATTTCCTGTGAGAATGTATTTTTCTAAAGTTATGTCAAGTTCTGTACAGCTTTTTGGATTTTAAAACGATGTACAAACTTTCTGTTGATGTATTTAAAACTTCTGTTTGACAGTTGATAGTTGTCTCTTGAAATGTTTTATAATCGTTTGGAAATCTCTATTTTGTTGTGCATGGATCGGTTCGGGTTTAGAGTTTTCCAGGCAGTCAATTTTTCTTGAAATTTTTGCCATGATCTCTAAAGTTCATGTTTGTAGACTCTGTTGGGATTCTGGTGTTTTTGTTTTAGAACTCTGTTGGGATTTTTATAATGTATAGGTTTTGGTGTTTAAGTTTTTAAATCTCTGTAATTGACAGTTGTATATATTTTGAAGCATTCTGGAGCTGTTTGGAGTTTTTCTCTTTTAGGTTGTGCATGGGTTATCTCTGGTTTTAGAGCTATCCATGCAGTTTGATTTCTTAAACCTCTGTCGTGTTCTCTAACACGTTTAAAATTATGTTTTGAATCGGTCTTTGGGGTTTGAGGTTTTTATGCCGTCTGTTTTTATGATCCCTGTTCATATGTCTTCCTGTTAAATGTAGTTCACTTCTGCTTGTAGTTCACTTCTGCCTGTAGTTCACTTTTGTGGTTCACTTCTGTCTGTAGTTCACTTCTGCCTGTAGTTCATTTCTGCCGGTGAACAGTTCACTTCTGCCTGTAGTTCACTTCTACCTGTCTTCATTGTCCATCTTCCACCTTACGTCATTCACTTACTTCTTCCGCCGGGTTTATTTACATCTTCCGCCTTGCTTCTTCCACCCAGTTTATTTGCTTCTTCCGCCCAGTTTAATTACTTCTTCCGCCCTATATCACCCGATCCTGTCATTCACTGTAGCCCTCCTCCACAGTATGTCTTTCAGTTTCATGTTTTCCTATTTTTTTTTATATTTTTATTTATTAAGTCTTCTAGAGTATTTTGTCTTTATTTCTGTCGTCCACTCCTGCTTTCAAAGGTTTAAATGTTCTTGTATTCCTGATTTTTCTTATGTTATTTATTTCTTAATGTTTTTCAGTATTTACATTCCAGTGAGGGTTTACCCTCTGTGTAAATATTTAAAGTAAAAAAAAAATGTCCCGTTTTCTGTTAAATGTCCGGAGTAATGGCTCCTCGGCCTCGATCGAGTCTGGGGCTGTCACAAGCGGCCCCCCGAATTACAATTCGAGGGGCATGCGGCCTTCCGCTGGAGTTTATTTTAATAGTTTTTTTAATAGTTTGAGGTTTTGACTGCGAGGACTTTTAGTTTGGAGGGTTTTTCGATAAATATCCATAATTCATGGTGTATTTTGCAATTTACTCTAACATCAAACAATATATGAAGTGGCATTCTTCAAATGAGCCACGAAGGCTTAATTCCCTTTCCCCCTTTATCTCCACGTAGGAGATTATCAATTGAGGGAAAAAATTGACTTTTCAACTGTACTCTTTCTTTTCTTCTATTCTTTTCATTCCTTTCTTTTCTCTTCATGAACATCACTCTTTCTATGCTTTCTTTTGACTTTTCAAACTTCTTGTTAACCTTGCTTCTGCATCTTCTCTTTCTCATTTCTTTAAAACTTTGACTAATAAATCCTTATTAATTCCCTCTCACATTAAATAACCCTACAATCTCCTTTCTTTTTTACTTTCTAAAATTTAACTTAGTCAATATTCCCTTCTCTCTCATCTTTTCAACATGTAAACATTATTCAAACCTCAACCTTTAATTTAGTTAATTAACCTCACTTAATGATACACATAATAATTAGCTGATAATAACTTCGGGTGTTACACGTACTCATACGTACATATCCAGGTCATCACAATCACCCCCTTCGAAGGCCCAATCTCCCCGTTTGCCACATTTCTGGTTGGGTACAGGCTCTGATATCATATGTAACGATCTTTTTTCCCAGTAAGATATTGTTCGCTCTGGGGATTGTGCCGTAACCCAATATCCTCCCATCACGACTTTGTTTGGCGAGGACTTCCCAGTCGGTCACCAAACCTTATACTACTCTCGCCGAAGCACTTTTTAACTTCGGAGTTCTTATGGGATCCGTTCCCAATTGTGCTCCAAAACGCATTTTACTATATTGAGAGGATTTCCTTACATATGTTTCATTTTCATATACTTCCCCAAGCGATGTGGGATTATGACTACCCCCATCTTTACGACCCGGGATTCGCCTACACTTGAATCCTGGATCCACCCCGCAACCCGAGGTTTGCCCCGCAGTCGTACTCATACGTACACATCTGGGTCATCACATTGCGTGCATGATCGAACGATTGATTCTTCTCATTTTCACCCAAGATTTTAGAGTATTTTTCGTGTCGACGAGATCTACAATTCTACTGGTTTTGATTATTGAAGAGCAAAAATCACTTAGATTGTGTTTCCAGTAAGTTGGTGAGATCACTCTATTTTTCTTATGTTTGTTGAGAATATTGATTGTCGAGATTAATAGCTCTTATTATTTTTTCTTCTTATAGTGTACATATTATTTGATATTGGAAGATCAGATTAAATTTTAGTCTCGTGGATGTAGGTACATTGTCGAACCACGTTAAATTCGGTGTCTTATTATTATCCGTTTTATTTTGTGGCATATTTTATTTATTTTTAATCACACAAAGAGAAAAAATGAATTTATATGCTGCGTAATCGAGTTTTATAGACCGTTTTTCACAACATGAAGGAAGAATCATGAAGGTAATTTATAGAAGACGAATAGCTTTTTGAGTTGTTTCACGTTGTAACTTGCAACATTTCAGACTTTTTTCTCTTTTCTGATTAAATAATTCAAGTGGGATAAAATAATTCTACAAGTGGTATCATACAAATTAAAAATTGGTCGTTTGTAATTTTTCTTAGCTTCCCCCCTTAAATTACATGTATATTGTACGCACGTGAGATAGAAATTTTAAAAGTGACAATTAAAGTCTATATTTAAATTACGAAACTTAGTTAAAAATTATAATCTAATTTTGTACAGTGAGGAAGAGGAGGCGGAGGATTACATCCTGGCAGCAACGGTGGAGGAGGAGGAGAATAGTTTGGATAAGTAATAACAGGCGACGGCAGGGAATAGTAAGGTTACCCCATGTATATGAACTTCTGAAAGTTGAAACCGAAGCAGCAAAATATAACATGAAGCACAATGCAGCCGGCCTGAATCTGTTGGAATTTAAGCAAAGTGAAAGGCGAAGGCCAAGAAAAAGTGTAGGTAAGTGGACTTGACTTTTAGGATTGAAACTATTCTATCGATAATAACATCATGGAGCGACGTGGATGGTACAAAAATAATTGAAATTTGTTTAGAAGTGATATAAATTTAATTAAATTCAATAACTTAGGTTGTTTGAACAAGTCGTTTGACAAATTCTTCCCGAAATTCTACCCGTTCCATTCATAATAATGATGTATATATATTACAAAAAGTTAACCCTAATCCTTGTTATCCAAGGCTTGATTGATCTCCTAAAAACTTCCTAATTTAACAAGATATATTTACATAAAATACAAAGCCTAAATTAAGGAAACATATTCTGCAAAATAACTTCCTATTTTAAACATAATAATATCGTAATACCCCCCCCCCCCCCCCCTCAAGTTGGAGCGTGAAGATCTCGAATGCCCAACTTGCGAAGTAGAAACTCAAATTTTGCTTTCCCCAACGCTTTTGTAAAGATGTCTGCCAATTGAACATTGGTGGAAACGTATGATGGACAAATTATCCCTTCAGTCACCGCATCTCGAATAAAATGATAGTCAACCTCTATATGCTTCGTTCGTTCATGAAAAACTGGATTTTGAGCAATGTATAATGCCGACTGACTATCACAATACAACTTCATACCTTTCGGATGTCGCACACCCAAGTCACCTAAAAGTTGTTTAAGCCACTTTAATTCACACACTGTTGCCGCCATTGATCTATACTCAGCTTCTGCAGACGATCTAGACACTGTTTGTTGCTTCTTGGTTTTCCACGACACAGGAGAACAACCAAGTAACACGAACCATCCTGTTAATGAACGTCGTGTAAGTGGACAACTAGCCCAATCTGAATCACACCACCCTTCTAGACTTAGGGTACTATCAGTACGAAGCAAAATCCCTTGCCCCGGACTCTTCTTCAAATATCTCACAACCCTAAGAGCTGCCTCCCAATGATCATCACGAGGTTGTTGCATAAATTGAGACAAAATATGAACCGAATAAGCTAGATCAGGTCTCGTCACAGACAAGTAAATCAATCTCCCTACAAGTCGCCGATACGGTGCCGGATCCGCAAGGAATGCTCCCTTAGCAAGAGCCAAATTGTGGTTTTGTTCCATAGGAAATATCGCAGGCTTTGCACCCAATAAACCTGTTTCAGAGATGATATCAAGTGTGTATTTTCTTTGGCAAAGAAAAATTCCTTCTCGATTACGGGCTACCTCTATGCCTAAGAAGTATTTCAAAACTCCCAAATCCTTCATATGAAAGCAACTGCTAAGGTAATTTTTAAAACTGGTCAATGCAACCTTATCATTTCCTGCAATAATCAAGTCATCAACATAAACTAACACGTTGATCTGAGTTCTTCCCCTGCACAACCCAAATAGGGAATAATCTGAATAAGATTGCACAAATCCATAATTTTTTAACGCTGTTGACAGTTTGGCAAACCAACATCGTGGAGCTTGTTTCAAGCCATATAATGACTTTTTCAACCTACAAACCATGTTAGGATTTGTATTTTTGAAATCTGGTGGAACCTTCATATAAACCTCCTCACTTAAGTCACCGTGAAGAAAAGCATTATGCACATCCATTTGATGTACCTCCCAATTTTAACAGCAGCAATTGCAAGAAAAATACGAACCGTCACCAATTTTGCCACAGGAGCAAATGTCTCGTTATAGTCAATTCTTTCTACCTGATGATTGCCAAAGATCACAAGTCTTGCTTTGAGTCGCTCTATGCTGCCATCTGACTTATACTTAATTTTGTATATCCATTGACTCCCTAGAGCTTTCTTTCCGGGTGGGAGAGTATCCATTACCCAAGTCTCATTGTCTTCAAGGGCTCGTATCTCCTTATCCATCGCATCTCGCCATCCTGAGTATTTCATCGCTTCTTTAAAATGCTTTGGCTCATGTCCCGCTGTTATTGCTGCAAGAAAAATCCTATGTCTCACAGAAAAACGTTCACAATTCACAAAATATGTTATAGGATAGGGCGTACCTGAGGAAGATGAAGTAGCTGATGAATTCTCAGATGGACTTATTTTCCGTACAGTATGGGTAACAAAATCACGATACCGTGTTGAGGGAGTTTGGCTCGTTTTCCTCGCCCTAGCTCACTGTCAACTTGCACACTTTGCTCCTCCAACGTATTCTCTAGCCCCTCATCACACACGTCCTCATGTGCAGGCTGCTCCACAGACTGCGCCGCATCACCAGATCCCCCCTCGAGGGTGGACGCTACCTCCAAGCCCCCCTCAGCACACACAGCACACTGATCGACACTCTCATCCTCACTCCATGCACCATCCTCATTGTTCACCAACATAGGAGTCATCACATTACATGGTTGATTTGTCGCAAAAGGAAATTCTTTCTCAAAGAATTTCACATCCCTCGATACAAAGTACTCATGTGTTTCCAATCATACAATTTCCAACCTTTCTTCCCAAAAGGGTACCCAACAAAGACACACTTACGACTCCTACTTGCAAATTTATCACCTTTGTGTCGTTGGTTATGAGCATAACAAAGGCAACCAAATACACGAATAGCATCATATGAAGGTATTTTCCCAAACAACATTTCATATGGCGATTTAGTCTGAAGTACAATAGAGGGTGTCCTATTAATCAAGTGAGATGCTGCCAACACACACTCTCCCCAAAACTTGATTGGTAAGTTCCCTTGAAATCTTAATGCTCTAGCCACATTTAAAATGTGTTGGTGTTTTCTCTCAACCCTCCCATTTTGTTGTGGAGTCCCAACACAAGAAGTCTCAAAAATAATCCCATTATTTTGAAAATAATCCAGCAAACAATTAAATTCGGTCCCATTGTCACTTCTAACACGTTTGATCACTTGTTCAAATTGGCGTTCAACCATAGCAACAAAATTAAGAAACATAGACTCAACTTCCATTTTATTGCATAGCAAATATACCCAAACTCCTCTGGAAAAATCATCTACTATTGTCAAAAAATAGGTAGCACCACACGAAGAACGAGTCTTGTAAGGCCCCCACAATCCAAATGAACAAGTTCAAAAATTCTACTAGCTTTATTCGTACTAATTTGAAAACTAGATCTAGGTTGCTTTGCACGCGGACACACATCACAAGCTTTATTATTGTTCCTACAATAATCACTCACAGCGGGAATCATCTTCAATATTTTCTCCGACGGATGCCCCATTCGTTGATGCCATAACTCGAACGATGAATCACCATCCACTGTCAAGACCTTCACATGAGGAACCCCACGGAAAAAATAAAGTCCATCCAATCTTTCACCCGCTCCAATCACCTTCCTCGTTGGTTGGTACTGTATAACACACATATTATTAGTGAATTGTACAACAAAATTTGATTCATCGATTAATTGAGTCACAGAAATTAAATTGCATGTTAATTGTGGGACGTAAAGCACATTGTCAAGCTTCAATCCTCCCGGCAACACGACACTCCCTTCTTGGTTGCTTCTGTTGTGTTTCCATCCGGCAATCCCACCGGCAGTATTTCACCTTTCTCACATTTCTTAAAATAGATAGTCGCACATCACATGGTTCGATGCTCCTGTATCAATAATCCAACTGAAATCACTGTTCTTACCATGCAGTCGATCATTTGTTTTGGCTAGATTCAAAAATTCAAGAAGTTGCTGCAGTTGCGTTGCTGAAACACCCGCAAGAGCCGCAGCTTCTGTCTCATTCGCCAGCCCCTGCGAGTTCCCTGAAGTTCCAGCTCCGCCAGTTTTATTTGCGCGGACAGGAGGTGTCCCATGCCCTCTTCCACGGCCAGAACCTGCACGTCCACTGCCTCTTCCAGTCCGTCCTCCACCACGACCCGGTCCCCTTCCGCCACGAGGTCGTCCCCCCACCATTCAGGGAACCCGTGTAGTTGAAAACAAGAGGATTCGTCGTGGCCTTCTCTATGACAATGATTGCAAAACTTGTCAGTATTATCTACAAGACGAGACTTACCTCGAGTATCAGGCTGAATTGTGAAGGCCATGATATTATCTCGTGTATCCTTGGATGAAAACATCTCTCCTTCACGCAGACGTTCCGCTTGAATTACTTGTTGATAAGCTCTATCAAGGGTCGGCAATGGCTCTTGTCCAAGCAGATTTGATCGAATTGAAGCATACGCTCCATCAAGGCCGATAAGAAAGTGATGAAGACAGTCCTCTTCTCTCAATTTTTCTACCTGCGTGACTATGTTACATGTGCAACCTCCACACTTACAAACCGGCACTGGCACATATGTGATCAGTTCGTCCCAGATTTTTGATAAACGACCAAAATAAATTGCCACAGTCTCGGTTTTTCCTTGTTTGCACTCCCCCAATGACGTTTTTAATTGGCATATACGAGTGCCGCTCACCACACAAAACCTGTTTTTGAGATTGTTCCACAGGAGTTGTGCATCATCATATTCTCCAAGTGTCGACCGAACAGACGACTCAATGGTATTGGTCAGCCACGATACCAACATCGAATGAACAACATTCCAATCCTCAAGTTTCTCCTCTGTTGTTGGCTTCGGGACCGTCCCTTCCACAAAGCCAAATTTCCTCTTCGCCTTCAACGAGGTTCGAATTGCCCTCGCCCATTCATCATATTTTCACCACGTAATTGAATCGGGGTAATGATGTTTCCAGGGCCATCACTCGATCCAAGATGATACGCCATATCAACCCTTTTGTCACCATCTCCTTTCGTTTCTCCCTCTCGGCCAGCCATGATCTCTCGTGGAGGCTAAAGTACTGTACGAGAGAAAAGATGTGTGTTCTATAAAATTTCTCTATCGCTCTGATACCATGACAAATTCTTCCCGAATTCTACCCGTTCCATTCATAATAATGATGTATATATATTACAAAAAGTTAACCCTAATCCTTGTTATCCAAGGCTTGATTGATCTCCTAAAAACTTCCTAATTTAACAAGATATATTTACATAAAATACAAAGCCTAAATTAGGAAACATATTCTGCAAATAACTTCCTATTTTAAACATAATAATATCGTAATACCCCCCCCCCCCCCCCCCTCAAGTTGGAGCGTGAAGATCTCGAATGCCCAACTTGCGAAGTAGAAACTCAAATTTTGCTTTCCCCAACGCTTTTGTAAAGATGTCTGCCAATTGAACATTGGTGGAAACGTATGATGGACAAATTATCCTTCAGTCACCGCATCTCGAATAAACTGATAGTCAACCTCTATATGCTTCGTTCGTTCATGAAAAACTGGATTTTGAGCAATGTATAATGCCGACTGACTATCACAATACAACTTCATACCTTTCGGATGTCGCACACCCAAGTCACCTAAAGTTGTTTAAGCCACTTTAATTCACACCACTGTTGCCGCCATTGATCTATACTCAGCTTCTGCAGACGATCTAGACACTGTTTGTTGCTTCTTGGTTTTCCACGACACAGGAGAACAACCAAGTAACACGAACCATCCTGTTAATGAACGTCGTGTAAGTGGACAACTAGCCCAATCTGAATCACACCACCCTTCTAGACTTAGGGTACTATCAGTACGAAGCAAAATCCCTTGCCCCGGACTCTTCTTCAAATATCTCACAACCCTAAGAGCTGCCTCCCAATGATCATCACGAGGTTGTTGCATAAATTGAGACAAAATATGAACCGAATAAGCTAGATCAGGTCTCGCACAGACAAGTAAATCAATCTCCCTACAAGTCGCCGATACGGTGCCGGATCCGCAAGGAATGCTCCACTTAGCAAGAGCCAAATTGTGGTTTTGTTCCATAGGAAATATCGCAGGCTTTGCACCCAATAAACCTGTTTCAGAGATGATATCAAGTGTGTATTTTCTTTGGCAAAGAAAAATTCCTTCTCGATTACGGGCTACCTCTATGCCTAAGAAGTATTTCAAAACTCCCAAATCCTTCATATGAAAGCAACTGCTAAGGTAATTTTTAAAACTGGTCAATGCAACCTTATCATTTCCTGCAATAATCAAGTCATCAACATAAACTAACACGTTGATCTGAGTTCTTCCCCTGCACAACCCAAATAGGGAATAATTGAATAAGATTGCACAAATCCATAATTTTTTAACGCTGTTGACAGTTTGGCAAACCAACATCGTGGAGCTTGTTTCAAGCCATATAATGACTTTTTCAACCTACAAACCATGTTAGGATTTGTATTTTTGAAATCTGGTGGAACCTTCATATAAACCTCCTCACTTAAGTCACCGTGAAGAAAAGCATTATGCACATCCATTTGATGTACCTCCCAATTTTTAACAGCAGCAATTGCAAGAAAAATACGAACCGTCACCAATTTTGCCACAGGAGCAAATGTCTCGTTATAGTCAATTCTTTCTACCTGATGATTGCCAAAGATCACAAGTCTTGCTTTGAGTCGCTCTATGCTGCCATCTGACTTATACTTAATTTTGTATATCCATTGACTCCCTAGAGCTTTCTTTCCGGGTGGGAGAGTATCCATTACCCAAGTCTCATTGTCTTCAAGGGCTCGTATCTCCTTATCCATCGCATCTCGCCATCCTGAGTATTTCATCGCTTCTTTAAAATGCTTTGGCTCATGTCCCGCTGTTATTGCTGCAAGAAAAATCCTATGTCTCACAGAAAAACGTTCACAATTCACAAAATATGTTATAGGATAGGGCGTACCTGAGGAAGATGAAGTAGCTGATGAATTCTCAGATGGACTTATTTTCCGTACAGTATGGGTAACAAAATCACGATACCGTGTTGAGGGAGTTTTGGCTCGTTTTCCTCGCCCTAGCTCACTGTCAACTTGCACACTTTGCTCCTCCAACGTATTCTCTAGCCCCTCATCACACACGTCCTCATGTGCAGGCTGCTCCACAGACTGCGCCGCATCACCAGATCCCCCCTCGAGGGTGGACGCTACCTCCAAGCCCCCCTCAGCACACACAGCACACTGATCGACACTCTCATCCTCACTCCATGCACCATCCTCATTGTTCACCAACATAGGAGTCATCACATTACATGGTTGATTTGTCGCAAAAGGAAATTCTTTCTCAAAGAATTTCACATCCCTCGATACAAAGTACTCATGTGTTTCCAAATCATACAATTTCCAACCTTTCTTCCCAAAAGGGTACCCAACAAAGACACACTTACGACTCCTACTTGCAAATTTATCACCTTTGTGTCGTTGGTTATGAGCATAACAAAGGCAACCAAATACACGAATAGCATCATATGAAGGTATTTTCCCAAACAACATTTCATATGGCGATTTAGTCTGAAGTACAATAGAGGGTGTCCTATTAATCAAGTGAGATGCTGCCAACACACACTCTCCCCAAAACTTGATTGGTAAGTTCCCTTGAAATCTTAATGCTCTAGCCACATTTAAAATGTGTTGGTGTTTTCTCTCAACCCTCCCATTTTGTTGTGGAGTCCCAACACAAGAAGTCTCAAAAATAATCCCATTATTTTGAAAATAATCCAGCAAACAATTAAATTCGGTCCCATTGTCACTTCTAACACGTTTGATCACTTGTTCAAATTGGCGTTCAACCATAGCAACAAAATTAAGAAACATAGACTCAACTTCCATTTTATTGCATAGCAAATATACCCAAACTCCTCTGGAAAAATCATCTACTATTGTCAAAAAATAGGTAGCACCACACGAAGAACGAGTCTTGTAAGGCCCCCACAAATCCAAATGAACAAGTTCAAAAATTCTACTAGCTTTATTCGTACTAATTTGAAAACTAGATCTAGGTTGCTTTGCACGCGGACACACATCACAAGCTTTATTATTGTTCCTACAATAATCACTCACAGCGGGAATCATCTTCAATATTTTCTCCGACGGATGCCCCATTCGTTGATGCCATAACTCGAACGATGAATCACCATCCACTGTCAAGACCTTCACATGAGGAACCCCACGGAAAAAATAAAGTCCATCCAATCTTTCACCCGCTCCAATCACCTTCCTCGTTGGTTGGTACTGTATAACACACATATTATTAGTGAATTGTACAACAAAATTTGATTCATCGATTAATTGAGTCACAGAAATTAAATTGCATGTTAATTGTGGGACGTAAAGCACATTGTCAAGCTTCAATCCTCCCGGCAACACGACACTCCCTTCTTGGTTTGCTTCTGTTGTGTTTCCATCCGGCAATCCCACCGGGCAGTATTTCACCTTTCTCACATTTCTTAAAATAGATAAGTCGCACATCACATGGTTCGATGCTCCTGTATCAATAATCCAACTGAAATCACTGTTCTTACCATGCAGTCGATCATTTGTTTTGGCTAGATTCAAAAATTCAAGAAGTTGCTGCAGTTGCGTTGCTGAAACACCCGCAAGAGCCGCAGCTTCTGTCTCATTCGCCAGCCCCTGCGAGTTCCCTGAAGTTCCAGCTCCGCCAGTTTTATTTGCGCGGACAGGAGGTGTCCCATGCCCTCTTCCACGGCCAGAACCTGCACGTCCACTGCCTCTTCCAGTCCGTCCTCCACCACGACCCGGTCCCCTTCCGCCACGAGGTCGGTCCCCCCACCATTCAGGGAACCCGTGTAGTTGAAAACAAGAGGATTCGTCGTGGCCTTCTCTATGACAATGATTGCAAAACTTGTCAGTATTATCTACAAGACGAGACTTACCTCGAGTATCAGGCTGAATTGTGAAGGCCATGATATTATCTCGTGTATCCTTGGATGAAAACATCTCTCCTTCACGCAGACGTTCCGCTTGAATTACTTGTTGATAAGCTCTATCAAGGGTCGGCAATGGCTCTTGTCCAAGCAGATTTGATCGAATTGAAGCATACGCTCCATCAAGGCCGATAAGAAAGTGATGAAGACAGTCCTCTTCTCTCAATTTTTCTACCTGCGTGACTATGTTACATGTGCAACCTCCACACTTACAAACCGGCACTGGCACATATGTGATCAGTTCGTCCCAGATTTTTGATAAACGACCAAAATAAATTGCCACAGTCTCGGTTTTTCCTTGTTTGCACTCCCCCAATGACGTTTTTAATTGGCATATACGAGTGCCGCTCACCACACAAAACCTGTTTTTGAGATTGTTCCACAAGAGTTGTGCATCATCATATTCTCCAAGTGTCGACCGAACAGACGACTCAATGGTATTGGTCAGCCACGATACCAACATCGAATGAACAACATTCCAATCCTCAAGTTTCTCCTCTGTTGTTGGCTTCGGGACCGTCCCTTCCACAAAGCCAAATTTCCTCTTCGCCTTCAACGAGGTTCGAATTGCCCTCGCCCATTCATCATAATTTTCACCACGTAATTGAATCGGGGTAATGATGTTTCCAGGGCCATCACTCGATCCAAGATGATACGCCATATCAACCCTTTTGTCACCATCTCCTTTCGTTTCTCCCTCTCTGCCAGCCATGATCTCTCGTGGAGGCTAAAGTACTGTACGAGAGAAAAGATGTGTGTTCTATAAAATTTCTCTATCGCTCTGATACCATGACAAATTCTTCCCGAAATTCTACCCGTTCCATTCATAATAATGATGTATATATATTACAAAAAGTTAACCCTAATCCTTGTTATCCAAGGCTTGATTGATCTCCTAAAAACTTCCTAATTTAACAAGATATATTTACATAAAATACAAAGCCTAAATTAAGGAAACATATTCTGCAAAATAACTTCCTATTTTAAACATAATAATATCGTAATATCGTTATTTAATGTAATATTAAAATTAGGTATACAAGCGTGAGGATGAGTAGCTATCCGGCACTGCTGGTCCTGTGTTTTGACATTTCCCAGTAGGTTGAGTTTTTGACCTGAAGTCCACTCGGTGGCTTGCAGCAGCTAGACTGAAGGCATGAAAAAATGAAGATACTGAAGTTGAGTGATCGACAAGAAAAATCAACCGTTGCGATTTTTCTTAAGAGGTCGTGGGTGACAATTTCTCCTGTGTTGAAACCTACAACTAGTTTGACTAGCAGGTAGAATGACAATGGATAAGAGAAACCATTACAAAATTAGAAATTATGACAACTCATTTATTTTGAGACTGGGTTTGTTGAAAATGTGATCGTTTCAAGTCCAAGGACTAATCCACAAACCAGAAAAGGGAAAGTAGGAACATGTCTTCTTCCATGGAGATAAACATTTGTTATTCTTTGTGTTCACGAGTGAAACGTTAATATCTCGTAATATTTGACTGTAATTATGCAAAACCAGTGAACTGAACACAGAGAGAGAGAATATTGCAAGAGTAATTAGATAAACTCAAAGCTTCGACATGTAATATCAAACAGTGATCTACTCAACATATTTCAGAAAGCTTGGAGGCTTCCTCAAATGGCAGAGCTGAACTGAAACACAAGTAATACACAAGTAATACGTTGGCAGATGCCAATAATTAATTTACTTTTGACAATAAGTTTTTCAGTCGCCACTGAAATAGCAACAAAGAGGTTAAGTACTGAGGATAGTGGTAGTGGCGAAACAGAAAATGAGGAAGAGAACAGCGAGGAAAACGATGAAAGAAATAAGTTTGAAGTAGAGAGGAAAGGGAATGGAAGTGGCGACGAAGAAGGCCATCACAAGGAAGAAGAGGTTGAGGCAGCGAAGAAGCTGGCTGGGGAGAAGAGATTTAAACCTCACAAACTCAGCAAACAACAAAGAAGAAAAACCCAGAAGAATGCAGAGATAAAGCAAGTGAAACATAAGAGGAAGTTGAGTCTGAATTTGGACGGAAACAACTGTTATAGCAATGGCGGACGTGAAGTATAAACCAATGAGACAGCCCGCCCAATCTGCAATCTTAGCGGCCGAACCTTCAACAGCCAAGGCAGCAGCTTCTGAATCTTTTATTAGAGACCAAACATTCTTCAAGAAAGAAGCAAATCCACGCGTTGATTGTAGCCAAATAGAATTCATGTTGGGTTGCTTTAAAATGTCTCTGAAAACTGTTACCCAGAAGGAATATGCCAAAATTGAAAAGCTTGGGCGATATTTATACTACGTTCGTAATAATAAAATAAAAAGAGATTAGGTATAAAATATTTTAAAATGAAGATTGAAGGGAGAGAAAAATATAGAAAGATAGAGAATTTGAAGAGTGAAATTTCACCAGAGAGATAGAGAGAATTTGAAGAGTGAGATTTGGTTTGATAGAGAGAAGAAAAAATGAAATTTTTTTTTGGGTTTTTCGATCTTTGCGTGCGAGATTGAACGATTGATTCTTCTTCTTTTCACCCAAGATTTTAGAGTATTTTTCGTGTCGACGAGATCTACAATTCTACTGGTTTTGATTATTGAAGAGCAAAAATCACTCAGGTTATGTTGCCAGTAGATTGGTGAGATCACTCTATTTTTCTTCTGTTTGTTGAGAATATTAATTCTCGAGATTAATCACTCTTATTGATTTTTCTTCTAGTATGTTCTAGAAAAGATTATAGTGTACCCATTATTTGATATTGGAAGATCAGATCAAGTTTTAGTCTCACGAACGTAGGTACATTGTTGAACCACATTAAATTCGGTGTTTCATTATTATCTGTTTTATTTTGTGACGTATGATCTATTTTTAATCACACATAGAGGGAAAACGAATTTATATGATCTTTACAATAGAAAGGGAGAGTCAACGAATTTATATGAACTTTACAATAGAAAGGGAGAGTCAACGAATTTATATGATCTTTACTTTATATGATCTTTACAATAGAAAGGGAGAGTCAACGAATTTATATGATCTTTACAATAGAAAGGGAGAGTCAACGAATTTATATGATCTTTACAATAGAAAGGGAGAGTCAACGAATTTATATGATCTTTACAATAGAAAGGGAGAGTCAACGAATTTATATGATCTTTACAATAGAAAGGGAGAGTCAACGAATTTATATGATCTTTACAATAGAAAGGGAGAGTCAACGAATTTATATGATCTTTACAATAGAAAGGGAGAGTCAACGAATTTATATGATCTTTACAATAGAAAGGGAGAGTCAACGAATTTATATGATCTTTACAATAGAAAGGGAGAGTCAACGAATTTATATGATCTTTACAATAGAAAGGGAGAGTCAACGAATTTATATGATCTTTACAATAGAAAGGGAGAGTCAACGAATTTATATGAACTTTACAATAGAAAGGGAGAGTCAACGAATTTATATGATCTTTACAATAAATTAATAGAAATATATAATTTATAGATGAAATATTAATAAATAGATATTTTAATTGACTAATTAAATTGAATAATAAAATATAAATAAGAAAAGAAAGATATCCAATTGAAAGGAATTTACGTCGTTAGCCCTTTAAAAACTCATAACTTATATTTATATTCTAATTTTACAAGATGATGGTCTCTACGCGTTTTTATTATTAAAAAACAATTATTTTCTTAGATGAGAAAAACAAAGGAAACTAGGTTTGGAGTTTGGACGCAGGAGAAAAAGGTTTCATGCACGTACGGACATGATATGACGAATAAAACAACACAGAAACGGAATTTAATTGGTCAGTTCCTTTGACCAATTTTAGCAGGCTTCAACGAAGCTGACGCTCATTAAAACGATCATAACCCAAGTTTTTCACATAAATATATTTAAAGTAAAAAATATAAACAAAATAAATAAAAGGGTAATTATCGATTTTACTTAGGTACTATGTACTTTATTTCAATTAGCCTCCTGTGCTAAAAAAAACCGGCAAACCAAATCTTGTACTGTGATTCTGTTATCAGTTTTGACATTCCATCAACAATTTCGTTAAACTCCCATTTAAAAAATTACCAAACGATATTGGATTCACTTGAAATTTTTATCACATTTTCACTACTTAATGAGAAGATAATCTAGAAAGTTTCGTAATTTATTAACACAT
The DNA here is from genome assembly GCA_022432975.1 of Begonia masoniana. NCBI lineage: Eukaryota > Viridiplantae > Streptophyta > Magnoliopsida > Cucurbitales > Begoniaceae > Begonia > Begonia masoniana. Next base: position 342,954 of record CM039507.1, read on the forward strand.
TTACGATTTATTGTAATTTTATTTTAGTAATTTATAAAAATATTATAATAAATCATACAAATTTTAGAAAACCACGAAAATTTTTCTATTATCTACCCATGATAGAGTGAAGATGTGAAAATATTTTCAAATAAATCTAATATTGTTTGGTATTTTTATAAAAATAATTTATAAAGTAAAGAAAAAACTGAGAATTTCAACGCCCATAATCGTCAAAATTGCCAGTATCGTCATATCGAGAGTTGTTTCTCTTTGAAAATCACTCAACAAAGAAACTCACGCAAAAAAAAAAAAAAAACATTTGATAACACCCTTAACGACGACGAAGATTTAATTACTAAAACCCTCAAATTTAAGGAATTATTTATCCAAAAAAAAGTTTAATTTACTTATATGCTCTCCACGTGAACTGTTGGATTCTCCGCAATTTCTTCAGAATCTTTGAATTTGTTGAAGATGTCTGTTTCAACGTAATTGACTTGAGAAATGTTAATTTGTAGCATTTTTTTAAGAATATTTTTATTTTTATTCTTACCACATGAAATGTGTAAACCTTGTTGCCTAAGCAGTCGAAACAGTAGGCAATCGTAGTGTAGATCCTCTCCATTAACACCACTTATCGAATGTACATAATCATCGAATATTTCTCCCAACAATTTCCTGATCTCGGATTTGAAATGATCGGAAACTCCCAACCGTTGGATCGAATCAATCAAGAAGCTATTAACTTCCTCTTTCAGCTTTTCAACTTATTGCTCCCTTGGTCACTACAGTTTCTTCAATACAAAAATCAATATGAGTAATATTTGATTCAAGAGTAGTGTGAATATATAAAGAAAGAAGAGATAATCATTTAGAATACCAATTTTTCGGAACCAAATGATTCCCCCAAACAGTCAGGAGGAAAATTGACCGATCGACGAAGAACGTTTGGAGAAGCTTCAACAGCCATTTTCGGGTTAGTTTAAAGGAAAGTTCAAGGTTGGAAAATTGATTATTCTTTCTTGAACTTGTGTAATGGTTCAGTAATTCTGATTAATCCTGCTTGGAAATGCAAATCAAAAGGTCCCTTCTTGGAAAACTGCTTGAGCCATTAAATTGCTTTGAAAAACTGCAGTTGAGACTAAGGAACCTTAAATTATGGGTCATTTGATTCTACTCCTCAGTCCTTTATTTCTAATTATATCATCAATATCATCTCAATTTCTAAATGTTACTCAAGACATTTTTATTATCAAAACTTTAGATTTTTGGGTGTAGTATTTTTGAAAAAAGAACAATATTTTACGAAATATTAAATAATATAAATTTGATCAAATTGATTTAATTATTCATTCTTATTTTTAAGTCATTATCCGTACAATTTTATCATTCAAGTATTGAAGAATAAAAAGGGATTAATCTACTACTTATTTTGAGGTTGTTCATTGTAACAGTTACTACTATAAAAAAATTAAAATAAAAAGAATTATTTAGTATTGATACTTGTAGGAAAATATAATAAAATACAATTAAAAATAAATCCCAACAAAAATTAAATGATTTTAAATATAATAAAGATAAATTTTAAACTAAAATTAAAATGAGTTGATATAAATTTTAATAAACACAGTAATTACTCACAATTACACCTAATCCAATATTCTGTTATCATAACAAATAGCATAGATATAAGGAAAGATTGTTACCTACTAAAATTATATTAACCCATTCGACAAACGAAGAACAATGAAAGAGAAGAGGACCAAGTAGTTCCAAAGTGGCAGGAGAATCAAAATAGTCGCAATAATTATTTAAAAATAAAATTAAAACTATGATAACTTTAATGACTTAATTAAATCAAACCATCCAAATTTGGAGTCTTCATAGACTGCATCCTCAATCTCTCTGCTTGTTGAGTAACTTTAATTCAATTGGTTGAAGAGAGGGTGATGGAGATGGTTCCCCACTGTCCTCCAAAGCTGCATAAACACATTGCTCAAGTTCTGGGCAATCTTCTATATCAATTTTCTTGAGAGACTTGCAGATCAATAGTCTTGTGGGGGGGCATATGGATTTTAGATTTGGCAGGGAGGACAATCTTAGATGCCTTAACTTGGGAAGAGTAATGCTTGTGGTAGCCTGATTTAGATCTTTCTCATCATCCACTGACTCTCCTATTATCTCTTCCAATTTGCAACACCAAAAAATCTTAAGTTTTTCCAAGTTTTTGAGGTTGGACAACAATCCAACATTAAAAAGTACCTTAATTCTTCGACAAGCATAGATGTCCAGCTCTTGAAGACAAGGAAAGACATTACACAGTTCATTCTTTCTACCAATCAAAACTTCCAGATTCTCTAAATAAATAAGTCTGAGTCTTTGAAGGCTCTGAAGAGCAAATGAAGAAGAAGATGAAGTAGTAACCAGCTCTCTCAACCCTTCGCAAGAATCAATTTGACAGAACCGCAAATCTGTTGTGTAATTCAAAGATGCTATTGTGCATAAACTAGTTAAATCAGGAATTTTCTTCATGATTAACACTTGAACATCTTTTGGAAGTAGGTAGAAATCATTTTCTTCTGAAGGTATACATAAAGTACAGTCTATTAAAATTACAACTTTGTCAAAAGAATACCAATGAAACATGAATTCCTTACTATCGAATGATAATCCTGAGTATACCGTAAGTTTATAGCTAAGTGGTAATCCCTCTTGTTTTCTATGTTTAACAAAAGCACGTAGAATATGGATGTCACGAAAGCCTACATCTAATATTTCCAAATTTTTCAGGTCCATGACTTCACTTCCACTTACTTCAGTAAAAGAGCTACTACAAACTAGATATCGGAGATTGGAGAGTCTTGGTATAATCTTAGGTGGCAACACCTTTATTGGAGATGAAATAAGATTGATGTATCGTAGATTACTCATCTCTTCCAAACCTTTTGGTATATCTCTCAGAGATGTAAAAGAAATCTCCAAACTCTGCAAATTTTTTAGTGTTGCGAGGGTAGGCACATAACTTAACCTATCGCAATCTCTAAGAAATAAACCAACAAGATTCACTAAATTAGATATTGAGTTCGGCAAAACTTGCAAAAAATTACAACCGGATATTTTAAGAATCTTAAGGGCTTCAAAATGCTGGAAAAATGAATCAGGAATATTTGGTAAGGAAGAGTTGTCTAGAATGAAGGTGGTGAGTCTAGGACACATCGATGATGCAGTCAAAGAATAACAATTTGATATATGTATCTTCAAAAGGTCCCTCGACCATTTTACATGGCTCAATTTCTTCATTTCAGTACCAGATATCGCTAAGTATTGAGAATGTAAATCATCGATTTGAAGCGACATATCTCTCACCAAATCATGCATCTTCACACAAGAAACCCCCGTAAAAGTTTTTCCACCTTCAAGCAAACATTGGTTTATTAGCTTATTCAATATTGCATTGCACTCGTCAATTTCAGCCATTCTAGATTCCTTTTCTTCTATTATTCCCTCTAAAGTAAGTAGCTCCACTAGTTCTTCCCTGTCAATTTCGTAGTCTTCTGGGTACAATGCACAATACAACAGGCACTTTTGAATTTTTTTGTTTTCAAGACGATCAAAGCTAAATTTCAACTGTTCAATAACTCTTCTTCCCTTATCACCAGGCTCCTTAGAAAAAGCCCTCAATTTTGCTAGTGCATCCCTCCACTCACAAGCTTCTTTTTCACTTGCCATACTTCTTCCTATAGTGGAAATCGCAAGAGGCAAGCAAGCACATTCCGAGGCAACATCCCTTATAATGGGTTCCAAATCTTTGACATTCAATACGTCGTGTCCCACATGATCAAGGAACAAACTCCATGCTTCATCTTTTGAAAGGAGATCCAATTTAATAGCTTCACATTTCATACTCCGACAAACATTTAATGACCGCGTAGTCAACACTAGTTTGCATATATTGGAAGAAGTAGAATCATCGGGATCAGGGATTCCTACATCTTCGAGAGGATATCCTTCCCATAAATCATCAAGGATTAGCAAATATCTCCTCTTTTCTTTCAAGGCTTTGAATAATGCTCCAGCTCTTGTAGTTGGATCTTCCTCGCTTGATAAATCTAGACCCAACTTGCGGCTAATAACATCTTGAAGTTTCAAAATACTCGACTCCTTTGATGCAGTCACCCAAATTACATAATCAAATTTGTCATTTTTTCCTTCCAAAATACGATTATTGATATGTTTCATAAGAGTAGTTTTACCAATTCCTCCCATTCCATACACTCCAATCTTTCTAACGTCACCATTTATGAAATCATAGATCTTCTCCATATTTCTTATGGCAGTAGTCTCTCCTGCTAATTTTGAAGCGGGAAGAATGTCACCTCTTGTGTCTTTGCACACATCAAGATCGATTCTTTTCGTGTCTCCACAGTAATTATTAATTTGAACTTTTCCGTATGTAAATGTGATGTTCGAATTTGAGTTGATGATTTTGGTTCCACCGATTCCTCCCTGGCCGAGCACTGTCTGCTTCTGTTCTCCACCATTTAACTTTGAGAGTAAAGTTTCATCTTCTGGCAATTCCGAGTTTGATGAACTGGCCATGGAAGGATGTTCTCGAACCTTATCGTCAATCTGTTTTACCTTGAGCACTTTCCGCTTTTTGCGATCAGGTGAATGAGGCTTAAGAACATCCTTACCTTTCTTCATGCTCAAGAATCTAGGACACAGTGGACTCTCTTAGAGGTCAGGAGACGCATAATAAATAGACAAATCTTGATTTAATCAAGGACCAATTAATAATAACAGATCAAGTTAGGGAATAAGCTGGCCGGACATAAGAAAAACATATATCCAAGGAAGAACAAACACATGGCAGTGAATCTGAAAGTTTCAGAAAACAAGCAGTGAGTAATCTTATGAAGAAATAGAAATCTATTACCTTGGTTCGATTCTTGTCGGAAACTTTCAGAGAAGACGACGAAGGAAAAGAAAAATGAGCTCCGATCTGAAATTTTTGCAGCAGAACTCAAGATCTAAGCATGAGGACGAAGAAGTAATTTAAAGTGTATTTGCTTGATAATTTGCTTTTAAAAGTACTTCTTTTATTTTCTCTTGTTAGTAATTTAAAGAGTTTCTTATTAATTATTAATTATTTAATTGGAATGTAATTTAAAGCGTTTTTTACTTTCTTGAATTTTGTAGAAAATTGGATGATATTTGATTTTAAAAAAAATATAATTCAAGGCTTAATTATTAAATGACCGTAAATGTTAAAATTAAAATTAAATTTTTATTATTTAAATATATCTTTTGTAGGCAAAAACAAGGTAAAGTTCTATGCTCCAGCTCTATGATTTTGACACGTGGGCAGGAGCTGCAGTCGAAACCTTAGAACTACTGTGAAGATAAAAACACCCTAGCACTCCTCCCAACTGCTTGTGTGTTTTGGTCAAGGAGGTTGTCCCCAGCATTGGCAAAGAATTTTTTTGAATAAATAAATAATTTTAGTATTGATTGTTATTTCTTAGCTGCCATATAATTACTTAACAAAGTTCATAAAAACTTCCTTTATTATTTATATAAATTCTAAATTTACATGTTTATCAGATTTTAATGACATAAAATTTTTTAAAAAATAAAAATCATATTTATATTATGAAATTTTTAAATAGATATTATTATATATTGATTAGAATAATTAATATAATAAATTATAAATAGATAAAATAATTTATTAATAATATTTTTACAAAAAAAAAAAAACAAAAGAAAGTAGTAGTAACAAGTAGAAGTAGACTATTTATATATTAACATGCCCGTTGACTCCTCCCTCCACGTTGACCTTTAAGCTTTTATTTGATGAATCTCCTGCAACCAAAAGAGAGAGGTAGGTAACTGATTTACTTTTCATAGTATGATGAATCAGGTAGTGGGGATGGTGGTGAACCAGAAAATGAGGGAGAAGGCAGTGAGAAAAAGGATGAAAGAAATGAGTTTGAATTGGAGAAAAAAAGGAATAGAAATGGCGACGGAGAAAGTCAGCACAAGGAAGAAGAGGCTAAGGCAGCGAAGAAGTTGGCTGGGGAGAAGAGACTTAAACCTCACAAACTCAACAAACAACAAAGAAGAAAAACCCAGAAGAATGCAGAGATAAAGTAAGTGAAACATAAGAGGAAGCTCAGTCTGAACTTGGACGGAAACAACTGCTATGTCAATAGCAGAGGTGAAGTAGAAACCTATCAAGCAGCTAGCTCAATCTGCAATCTTTGCAGACGAAGCCTCAATGGCCAAGGTCGCAGCTTCTGTATCTTTCATCGGAGACCAAACATGCTTCAAGAAAGAAACAAATCCTCGGGTAAACTGCGACCAAAGAGAATTCATGACGGGATTAGAAATTTATGCTCTCTCAAACCTGTTACCCAGAAGGGATGATCAAAACAACTACTTTTGTGTCTCAAGATGAAAACATTAGTGACATTTATACTATGTCTATCAAATACGTAATAAATTAAAGAGAAAAATCCTTTTCTACAGAGACTAAAATTTCAACTCCTTCGCTTAATATTTTAATCCGTTCATGTGTTCACCGTTCACCTACTTTCAAAATAAGCGTGGTTTCTGAGCACATATCCATTTATTAAATATGTGACGTGACATTTAATATTTGTGTCATTAAATAATAGAATAGAGAATAATAAACTCGTAACTTAAAACGTTGTATTTCACAACCACATTGGCACATTCTAGTTCCACTTGCCCCTTTTTCTTTTTTAAAGATGGGGGCCATTAATTTCTTCTATTTCACTTTCACTTGCCCCGATTTTCCTAAAGATGGGTCTTTCTGTCACGCTCCAAAGTGCATGAAATCTTCGTTAAAAATTATAACCTAACCACGTATATGGGTGAGAGTTCTTGGCTAGTTTGAAAAAGTCCCAAAAACAATTATAATCTATTTGAGTTTTTATGCTCACGAAGTTCATGTTCACCCATGAAAAAGTCACAAACTTCATAGTTGTAGCAGGAAATAATAAATTATAATTAGAGATTAAATACATAATTAAAATCTACCTTATCATAGTATAAAATTAGATGACAACTTAACAGCTGGTATTGTTTGACATTAGAGGGAGACTGGAGACTACTTTTTCTCGTAATAACTCACTCCGTATAACTTTCTTTCTAGTCCCTTTCGAAAAGCAAGGCATTGCCGCATGATATGACGACTAAAACAACACAGAAACGGGATTTAATTCTATGGTACCGACGAGTGGGGTATACCTGTGAGTAATGATCATCCAAAAGCCTGCTTTGTAGTACCGACTTTGACATTCAAAACCTTGGCTTAAATATTACAATTTAAGAGGGTAGATGGAGGGAGAGAGAGAGAGAGAGAGGAGGTGGAGGGAGAGAGAGAGAGAGAGAGAGAGATTTCTGAAATATATGCCGCCTTCGAATTTTACTCGAGCAATCGACAATATGCTGAGGATCGGCAATTTCGGCGCAGAAGACAGAGATGCAGGCGCAGGGGCTCAAATTCACATTCTCAAAAATATGGGTATTATGGGTAAATGAGTAAGATATTAAAAGTAATTAGAACGCTGTTACTTGTGCAGATGATGGCACTGATGCAATGAAAAAAGTCATCATACATAACAATGAACAACTAGAGCTTGTGAGGAGGAGATTAGGGTTTCTTCTCTGTTTAGTCATCCCAATCTACTTCCGCTGCAAGAGAGGTCAACAATACATAGCTCATGAAGCATTTAGAGGGGTTAGTCCTGGTTGATTTTCAAAATAATTTTTTAGAACAAGTTTTTTAGATCGATAGCAAAATGATTTGTATTGTGATAAAAGCTATTGTTTCATTTTTTCACACGTGATGACAATTTATACCCATATAGTTATCTTCATTCACTTGATTTTGTGCACATACTCAATGACATTGTTGTATAGCCTTTGAACTGAGTGTGATATCAAAGTGTATGAAAAATATCAAGTGAATAAAGATAAACACGATATGTTAAAATTACGATTGCACTAAAAAAATATGAAATATTTCGTGAATTTTATCTTGGCAATGATCATTTTGCAAACAAGATAAAAGTGTAGAGACAGTTTCACTCCAAAAATTTATTTATGGTATTAGTTGTCCCTCATCCGCAAGTACAAAGACTTTGCCCTTACAAATATCATTAATATGTCCATTCTAGTTGCATAGAAGTTATTCTCCAAATTCTTAGTTCGTCCTGTTATAGGATAGAATAGTTTAATTTCATAGTAAATTGTGACATCACTTGATTTTTCTTCGTATCGCCACTTTATTTAAACCTTTTGCACTTGTGGGGTCGAGGATTGTTGCATAGAGCAAGTGCAAAATTGTTTAAGTATTTTCATCCCCACACTCAAGTTAAAATTAATAAATTGTGTGATTTCTTTGAAATTTTTAAACCTGTGCACTCTAATTTTTTCTTTGAGATTTATTATATTCAAAGAAAAAAAAAATCAAACTAATAAAAGCTGTCTAAACAAACTCCAAACCAATCCAAATCAAATCTCAAACTGAAAGTGAGCTGGAGCCAAACCGAGATAATCGGTTTGAAGTTTATTTTCTTAATAGTTTCAATGTTCATTTTATTAAAAAAATAAATTTATGTTAAATTAATCCCAATAAAAAAAAGTAAATTCAAAATCGAAATTCCAAATCCTCCAACATATGTTACGTGTTAAATAACGTAGCCAAGCGATACAAAAAAATAATCTCACTTGAACTTCTGTTTCTCTCTTTCCTTTCTATCTTTCCAGCTGCCTGTTTCATAACATCTATGATCTTTCAAGTCAAGGCACTAAAAGGTTTATTTTCTTCAATTTTTTGATCATTCCTTCTTTGCAGAGAGCGAAATTTCAAATCAAAACATTCATAGAGAAATCGATTCATTTTCTACTTCAAAATCATTTCTTTGATGGTTTCTCCAACACCAGAAAAATGGTGCAACGGAAAATGAGGGAGGGAGTAACGAGGAAAAACTCTTCGACGATCGTTTTTCCAACTTCAATGTTTTCCTCTCTGGATTAAAGATTCATAATGGTTAACTACAGAAGAGTAGAACACAGAGGTTAGTTTGATTTAAAATATATGTCTGTCTGGAACTTGAATGACATCACAAACGAGACACCAAAAAATCAGGTACCATAATTTGAGCAGGGAGGAGATCAGATACCATTGATGAAGGTGCAGTAGAAAATGAGGGATGAAGCAGTGAGGAAAGCAATGAAAGAAATGATTCTGAAGTAGAGAGGAAAAGGAATAGAGATGGCGAGGAAGAAGGCCAACACCAGGCAGAAGAGGGTGAGGCAGCGAAGAATCTAGGTGGGCACAGAAGATTTGAACTTGACAAATTCAGCCAACAGTAAACAAGAAAAACCCAAAAGAATGGAGAGATAAATGAATTGAAAATAAGAGGAAGCTGACACTGATCATAGATGGATTTAACTGCTATGCCAACGGAAGGGTGAAGTAAAAACCCATCAAGCTGCTCGCCCAATCTGCAATCTTTGCAGACCAAGCTTCAATAACAGAGGTGGCTGCCTCTGAATCTTTTATCACAGACAAAACATTCTTCAAAAAAGAAAAAAGTCAGCATATTTGCATGAAACTTACTAGTCAATCACCATTGATGACTACCTCACATGGGAGTCAAAGTAGGCATTGTCCCTCAGGCAATAAATGGTGATTGACTAGTAAATTTCATGCAAATATGCTTTTTTCTTTCTTGAAGAATGTTTTGTCTGTGATAAAAGATTCAGAGGCAGCCACCTCTGTTATTGAAGCCTGGTCTGCAAAGATTGCAGGTTTGGCGAGCAACCTGATAGGTTTTTACTTCACCTGAGCCGTTGGCATAGCAGTTAAATCCATCCATGATCAGCATCAGCTTCCTCTTATATTTCAATTCCTTTATCTCTCAATTCCTCTAGGTTTTTCTTGTCTATTGCTGGTTGAGTTTGTCAAGTTCAAATCTCCTGTGCCCACTGAGATTCTTCGCTGCCTCACCCTCTTCTGCCTATTGTTAAGCCTTCTTCCTCGTCATTTCTATTCATTATCCTCTCTACTTCAAAATCATTTCTTTCATTGCCTTCCTCACTACTTCATCCCTCATTTTCTACTGCACCTTCATCAACAGTATCTGATCTCCTTTCTGCTCAAATTATGGTATCGAATTTTTTGGTCTCTCTCATCTACGATGTTATTCAAGTTCCAGATGACATATTTTTAATCAAACTAGTTGTTTTGTGTTCTACTCTTCTTTAATCAAGCGAGGAAAACATTGAAGTTGGAAAAACAATCGTCGAAGAGTTTTCCTCGCTGCTCTCTCCCTCATTTTTCATTGCGCCATTCTTCTGGTGTTGGAGAAACCATCAAAGAAATGATTTTGAAGTAGAAAATTAATCAATTTCTCCGTGACTGTTTGCTTTGAAATTTTGCTCGCTGCAAAGAATGAATGATAAAAAAACAGAAGAAAATACACATTTTAGTGCCTTGAATTGAAAGAACAAAGATGTTATGAAACAGGCAGTTTGAGAGAGAAAGGAGAAAGAAACAGAAGTTCAAGTGAAAATATTTTTTTGTATCGCTTGGCTATGTTATTTGACATGTAACATATGTCGAAGGATTTGGAATTTGAAATTTGGAATTTTAATGATATGTTGAATCGTTGAAGGTTTCCTATCGCCATCCAACTTGGTTCGCACTCATTGTTCTACAGCGTTAATTTTGACCTTATTTAAGCTTTTTCTCCGTTAATTTTGACATCACTTAATTTTTCTTTGTTTCGCCACTTTATTTAAGCTTTTTGCACTTGTGGGGTTGAGGATTATTGCATAGAGAAAGTGCAAAATTGTTTAAGTATTTAAATTATCTTCGACCCCACACTCAAGTTAAAATTAATAAATTGTGCGATTTTTTTGAAATTTTTAAACCTGTGCACTCTAATTTTTTCTTTGAGATTTGTTTTATTTATTATATTCAAAGAAAAAAAAAATCAAACCGATAAAAGTTGTCTAAACAAACTCCAAACCAAAACTAATCCAAATCTCAAACTAAAAGTGAGATCAAACCAAAAGTGAGATGGAGCCAAACCGAGATAATCGGTTTGAAGTTCAATGTTCATTTTATTAAAAAAATAAATTTAAATTAAATTAATCCCATTAATAAAAAGAAAGTAAAGCGATACATGTTAAATAACGTAGCCAAGCGATACAAAAAAATATTCTCACTTGAACTTATGTTTCTCTCTCTCCAACTGGCTCTTTCATAACATCTTTGATTTTTTCAATTCAAGTCACTAAAAGGTTTATTTTCTTCAATTTTTTTTTATCTCTTTGCAGATAGCAAGATTTCAAATCAAATAGTCATGGATAAATTGATTCATTTTCCACTTTAAAATCATTTCTTTGATGGTTTCCCCAACACCAGAAGAATGGCGCAATGGAAAATGAGGGAGAGATGCAAGGAAAACTCTTCGACAATCGTTTTTCCAACTTCAATGCTTTCCTGACTGGATTAAAGATTCATAAATGGTTAACTACAGAAAAGTAGAACACATAGCAACTAGTTTGATTAAAATATATGTTCGTCTGGAACTTGAATAACATAGCAAACGAGAGAGACCGAAAAATCCAATACCATAATTTGAGCAAGGAGGAGATCAGATACTGTTGATGAAGGTGCAGTAGAAAATGAGGGATGAAGTAGTGAGGAAAGCAATGAATGAAAGAAATGATTCTGAAGTAGAGAGGGAAAGGAATAGAGATGGTGAGGAAGAAGGCCTACACCAGGCAGAAGAGCGTGAGACAACGAAGAATCTGGGTGGGCACAGGAGATTTGAACTTGACAAACTCAACCAGCAGTAAACAAAAAAACCAGAAGAATGGAGAGATAAAAGAATTGAAATATAAGAGGAAGCTGACGATGATCATGGATGGATTTAACTGCTATGCCAACAGCTTTAGTGAAGTAAAAACCCATCAGGCTGCTCGCCCAACCTACAATCTTTGCATATCAAGCTTTGGTGGCTGCATCTGAATCTTTTATCGCAGACAAAACAATCTTCAAGAAAGAAAAAAGTCAGCATATTTGCATGAAATTTTCTTTCTTGAAGAATGTTTTGTCTGCGATAAAAGATTCAGATGCAGCCACCTCTATTATTGAAGCTTGGTCTGCAAAGATTGCAGGTTTGGCCTGCAGCCTGATGGGTTTTTACTTCACCTCAGTCGTTGGCATAGCAGTTAAATCCATCCATGATCAGCGTCACCTTCCTCTTATATTTCAATTCTTTTATCTCTCCATTCTTCTGGGTTTTTCTTGTTTCTTGCTGGCTGAGTTTGTCAAGTTCAAATCTCCTGTGCCCACCCAGATTCTTCGATGTCTCACCCTCTTATGCCTGGTGTTAGCCTTCTTCCTCGCATCTCTATTCATTTTCCTATCTACTTCAAAATCATTTATTTCATTGACTTCCTCACTACTTCATCCCTCATTTTCTACTGCACCTTTCATCAACGGTATCTGATCTCCTCCCTACTAAAATTATGGTATCAGATTTTTCGGTCTCTCGCGTTTGCGATGTTATTCAAGTTCCAAACGGACACATATTTTAATCAAAAACTAGTCGCTCTGTGTTCTACTCTTTTGTAGTTAACAATTTATGAATCTTTTTAATCAAGCGAGGAAAACATTGAAGTTGGAAAAACGATTGTCGAAGAGTCTTCCTCGCTGCTCTCTCCTTCATTTTCCTTTGTGCCATTCTTCTGTTGTTGGAGATACCATCAAAGAAATGATTTTGAAGTAGAAAATGAATCAATTTCTCAATGGCGGTTTGATTTGAAATTTCGCTCTATGCAAAGAATGAATGATCAAAAAACTGAAGAAAATAAACCTTTTAGTGCCTTGAATTGAAAGAACAAAGATGTTATGAAACAGGTAGTTGGAGAGAGAGAAACAGAAGTTCAAGTGATAATATTTTTTTGTATTGCTTGGCTACGTTATTTAATATGTAACATATGTCGGAAGATTTAGAATTTGAAATTTGAATAATATGTTGATTCGTTGAAGGTTTCCTATCGCCATCCAACTTGGTTCGCACTCACTTTTTTGTACCGTTAATTTTGACATTTCATGATCTTTGAATTTATTTTATTGGGATTTGTTTTACTTGAAATTAAATTTTTAATAAAATTAGTATTGAAATTAGTAAATAAACTTCAAAACCAATCGTCTCGATTTTGCTGTTTTAGTTCCAGCTCACTTTTAGTCTGAGATTGGTTTTGATTTGGGTTTGTTTTAATTGGATTAGACTTTGTTTAGACAACTTTTATCAGTTTGATTTTTTTTCTTTGAAATTTTTTAATTTAAAATAAAAACAAAATCATTGATGAAACCGCTAGGAGTAGGGAATTCTTCAAAACTTTCTTCTAAAATTTCAACCCCTTGTTCAACCGATCTGTGGTCCAACTTTTCTTTTTTTTTCATTACTTCAATCAATTCAAGCAATGAGTCATCCTTGGGATAACATATCTCTTCCTCGAGAGACTCATATTCCTCTTCACTTAGGAATTCTTCACTAACCTCATCTCACTCTAATACATCTTCCTCTAGTATTTCTTTTAGGCTATGAGGTTCTTCTATAAACTTGACATTCCTATTTTCATTAAAAAGATTTAGTTATATAGTATTTAGTGGCAAAGTCTTTTTCCAATAGTCTCTTCATTAACCTCCAAGTGTGAATTTTGCCCTTCGTCCCCGCATTTATCTTAATTTCTTCCCACCAGAAACTCGCATCTCTGATGAGAATCGAAGAGGTTAGTTTGATTCTCCTTTTATCCAAAAACTCATAATACTCAAACAATTCCTCTACCTCATCCAACCAATCATAAAAATCCCTTGAACGTCCACTAAACGTAGGCAAGGAAAAATCACGAGACTTCTCATAACCGATTCTACTATTTGTCATATTCATTACTAAATATTAGGAACTATTAATTAATTTAAAAGTTTTCATTTCTTAAAGTTTAGACCTTAAAAGGTGTTTAACTTTAAGTCTTAGGAAAAAATGAAGAGAAATTTGAATTTTGAATTTTTTTTTTAAATTAAAGTTGATGACTTTAAATGAGATTAAGGGAAATGATTATCTACTTAAGGTATTAGGAACACTTAATTAAACTAAAAGGCAATAAAAAGGCTAGAATTAAAACAAAGCAAGACTCACAACAATTAATGAGCACAATTCCAAATGTTTTTGATTAGATCTTTAAAAGAATAAGTTTCTATACGGGTTTGTTTGGTTACATGCTCTTCTGGAGATAAAGAGTATTTTTAAAATAACAGCAGCTAGTTTAACAGCAATGGAAATACACCGTAGTTAACAAAAAGGTAAGTTCTGGTGCATAAAGATTGTGTTGTAATCTTTTACCCACAGAGCACTACCGCCAAACAAATCCAGCAAGGCGTTTCTGCATATTGGTAACCACGTAGCTACAGAATTTCCAGCAAATAATATAATGATAACAGTAGTTTAAATTAGTACTGGTTGAAGAGCAGCCGTTGGCTTTTAATTTTCAAAACAACATTCATTAAATTTCAATACACTTTGCATGCATGCTGAGGTTCTACGTTAGACTCTTGAAACAATTCACTACTAAAGGTTCAATTATGAGTATTCAAATTAACAGCCAATCAATAACAATGAAAACGTGCTGTAGTTGAAAAAACAAGACAGATTCAAATATTATGTGCTGTAAAATTTGTTACCCATGAACTGATTCTATATACCCTTCAGCCGACAATAATCAGGATAATATAGTCACCCAAGTATTCTGCAGAACAGCAAACAACGACGCTTACATAACCTGGTTAAGTGGACTGACGTTTATAACCTGAAGTTTTGCTTTCCGGGAAACAAGCGGGCTCAACCCAATCGTAAGCTTTCACGTGCAACGAGCTGTAGAGAACTTTGCTGAATACAGTCATGGCAGGATGGTCGTGCAGCGGAATGACTTAGGAAGAAGGAAAGCAGAATATACGCATCTGCAAGAATGTAAAATTACTTTCACTGTCAGATATTTTAAACCTTGATAACATACTTACTGGATTACTACACAGTTAATTTAATGGGTGGTTTCAAGTTTAATCCTGTCTAAACTCGTATGATCAACTGAAATTCAACTCAACAACTTAACCAAAATATCAAGGTAGCATAGGAAAATAGATCTTACCGTAAAACTTGCACATTCATGCACATCCAAATAAGTAATTGGTTGTGCCCACCTTGCTACTCAATTTAAATTGTTCAGTCTGAAAAGTACATACCCGCTATCATCATCTTTGGAGTTTTCTTCTTTAAGACCAATATCACTTGGCCCAACGGCGTCTGCAAGACAATTTAAGACATTGTTCAACACATATAACGAGCAATCAACATAACTGTACAGTTTAAAAGTTCATGTTTTATAATTAAACAGATGAGTTTGGTGTTTTGATGATCATCGAAAGGAGAATATATTTGAATAAACAATACATAAGTGAACAGAACTTATAAAACTTTATTGACTGAGGGTTGAAACAGCTAAAAATTTGAAAAATCCAATGACCGGCTACACCCCCCATTGCAATTGGATTTGTGGCATGTCTTGTCTTCTACTTTCTACAACCAGCTGAAATTAGTAAATTAGTAGCAAGATCCTTCCATTGTCATGAAAACCAGCTTACTCTAATGGCTAATAATCACCGAAAATCCATAAGATATTTTCATGGAATAAGCATGTTGGAAAGATGATTAAAGATCAGAACTCTTTTCCGTCTTTATTGCTATTCTCTTTCTCGGAAAGTGGATCGGATCATAATAGCCACTAATCAGAACAAGTTAGAACTTTGATTATCGATTTCACAAAGTGGTTTATACTTCAATTGGCCAAATTATTAGCAAAAGCTTAAGCCCTGAACTATAATAGTTGGATGGGTGATTCATTAGAGAGAAAACCTTTGTGATCAATGAAACTAACAAAATTGTAATTCAACTCTCTAAAACTAGATTTTCTTTCTCCTAGCCACAAACTGAATTTCACTCAAGAGTAATCGAGGAGAGCTGTAGGCAATGCGATAGATTACAATAAAGCATTACCCAAATAACTAACGGTGATGAACGGAAGCAATCGAAGCTCACAATCTTCAAGAAAATTTCCCAAAGTTATTTTAGTGTTGCTAGAATAAAATAAAGCCAGCTGAATCGAAGGAAAATACGAGCAGGTTACTCTATCATCAATTCAGAAACGCATATAAGAAAACCATACCAAAATCCACAAAAAAAAAAAGAAAAAAACACAGAACAATTTCAACCTTAGCCTCTACTTCAGAGCAAGTGTAACCGTCCAAAATAAGGGAGAAATCGTTCATTTTCAAGCTCAATAGAAAAATAGAGAATTACCCAGAAGAGAACAGAGCTTCTGGATGTTTTGGGAAGATGGAGGAGGATCGCCGGAGGGTGTGAAAGTAGTTTTACAGAGGTCATAGATGGACTGAACTTTGGAGCTTCTCGTCGTCATGCTCATACGCCGACGAAAGCCGGTGCTTCTCCCTCCGTCTTGCAAGAACAATCCAACCTTATCAAACGTATTTTGGAATTTTGCAAACATTCCAGCAGATTGAGATATCGGACAATGAGAATTGAGAGGCATCAAGATTCTCAGACGAAGGAAACCGGAAATGGCTAATTACTAGAGATATTTTTCTATTTATATATTTATTCCATTACTTTAATTAGTAATTTTAAACATAAAGTTTTATAAAATTATCTCCAAGATCTCGAGATTTGTGACAAAAATATTTGTATCATTTAATCTCTAGAATAGTTTGTTTGATCAATTAGGGTCTCCTCTTCATGTGCACCAAACTAAAATTACACTCTTCACAAAAATCTCGAGATCTCGAGATTGTATACGCTTTGTCACCACGATAAACCAACGCTAAATAAAATTTGGTTATGAATTAATTTTTCATGATATTAAATCATGGAAAAATCTGAAAAAATAAATATTGTTCAAAAATCAATACATTACGCAAGTATATATGTAGTAATTAAGTTATAAATTATAAGTAAAATATCGATTTCACGAAGATAAAATTATCAAAATTTAAATGTAGGTATAACCTGATTAATTTACATGTGAAAATGACTGATCAGGTAAAAAAATCAAATGATGAAACATGACTTATATTCGATTTCTCTTTTTATTTGAAATTCACAGCAAATACTATGGAGATGTTGCAACAAAATTGTTTAGATGACCGAAAATCTTCATTTTTATACGATACTAAATTGATTAAATTCTACAATATTTTATTCTGATTTATAATAGACAAATATTATATTATGACACAATTCTAAATTGGTAATACGTTCAAATAAAATGAGAAGTAAATATTTATTTACTATACAACATGTTGTTTTGTGTCGGCTGAAAACTACGTTTCTTCAAAGTTATAAGAATAGTCAATTTGTTATTTATTTTTTAGAAAATAATAATAATAATATAATAAAAGCAATTTCTAGAGTTTATTAAAGCATGTATCAATATGCAAGAGAAATGTTTTAATTAGTAAATTTTATATTAATAAATTTTTAAGTAAATTTTAAATCGAGTTTCGATGTGGTTAGTAAAAAAAACGTGGTTATCAATGTAAGAATTCAATAAAAATAATCAAATTAATTGAATCCAGAATAAATTCTAAAATTGAAAAGATCGAGGGTTCAGTTCTTGATCGATACGTCTGAAATTCTACAAACAAATCGTTAAAGCTAGAAGGACATACTCGGATCCATTGATTGAATGCAAAATACCGTAGATCAGGTACGTAGATCTTCCGATTCGACAATCGTCATTTCTAATGTCTCTCTAGAATGATAGCGGTTCTAAGGAGGCAAAGGGTTCAATTGAGAATTGAGGACCATAACCTTATTATAACTTAATTGAATAATTTACCAGTTTGCCCATCACAAATTGATAAATTATCCCTAATGTCTCTACACATTATAATATAACCATATTATATTTAATATATTCCAAAGTTCGTTGAAACTATATTAAATCACTTTAATATGGAGTTAAACCTGATGATAACATAATGTATAATTTATAGTTTAACAATTTAGATTTAAATAGAATTATAAATCCTTATAATTCTAACATTCAAAACGAAAGAAAGAAATCATGTTGAAGCCGCGATCTAGCATTCAAATTAATTGAATCCAGAATAAATTCTAAAATTGAAAAGATCGAGGGTTCAGTTCTTGATCGATACGTCTGAAATTCTACAAACAAATCGTTAAAGCTAGAAGGACATACTCGGATCCATTGATTGAATGCAAAATACCGTAGATCAGGTACGTAGATCTTCCGATTCGACAATCGTCATTTCTAATGTCTCTCTAGAATGATAGCGGTTCTAAGGAGGCAAAGGGTTCAATTGAGAATTGAGGACCATAACCTTATTATAACTTAATTGAATAATTTACCAGTTTGCCCATCACAAATTGATAAATTATCCCTAATGTCTCTACACATTATAATATAACCATATTATATTTAATATATTCCAAAGTTCGTTGAAACTATATTAAATCACTTTAATATGGAGTTAAACCTGATGATAACATAATGTATAATTTATAGTTTAACAATTTAGATTTAAATAGAATTATAAATCCTTATAATTCTAACATTCAAAACGAAAGAAAGAAATCATGTTGAAGCCGCGATCTAGCATTCAAATTAATTGAATCCAGAATAAATTCTAAAATTGAAAAGATCGAGGGTTCAGTTCTTGATCGATACGTCTGAAATTCTACAAACAAATCGTTAAAGCTAGAAGGACATACTCGGATCCATTGATTGAATGCAAAATACCGTAGATCAGGTACGTAGATCTTCCGATTCGACAATCGTCATTTCTAATGTCTCTCTAGAATGATAGCGGTTCTAAGGAGGCAAAGGGTTCAATTGAGAATTGAGGACCATAACCTTATTATAACTTAATTGAATAATTTACCAGTTTGCCCATCACAAATTGATAAATTATCCCTAATGTCTCTACACATTATAATATAACCATATTATATTTAATATATTCCAAAGTTCGTTGAAACTATATTAAATCACTTTAATATGGAGTTAAACCTGATGATAACATAATGTATAATTTATAGTTTAACAATTTAGATTTAATAGAATTATAAATCCTTATAATTCTAACATTCAAAACGAAAGAAAGAAATCATGTTGAAGCCGCGATCTAGCATTCAAATTAATTGAATCCAGAATAAATTCTAAAATTGAAAAGATCGAGGGTTCAGTTCTTGATCGATACGTCTGAAATTCTACAAACAAATCGTTAAAGCTAGAAGGACATACTCGGATCCATTGATTGAATGCAAAATACCGTAGATCAGGTACGTAGATCTTCCGATTCGACAATCGTCATTTCTAATGTCTCTCTAGAATGATAGCGGTTCTAAGGAGGCAAAGGGTTCAATTGAGAATTGAGGACCATAACCTTATTATAACTTAATTGAATAATTTACCAGTTTGCCCATCACAAATTGATAAATTATCCCTAATGTCTCTACACATTATAATATAACCATATTATATTTAATATATTCCAAAGTTCGTTGAAACTATATTAAATCACTTTAATATGGAGTTAAACCTGATGATAACATAATGTATAATTTATAGTTTAACAATTTAGATTTAAATAGAATTATAAATCCTTATAATTCTAACATTCAAAACGAAAGAAAGAAATCATGTTGAAGCCGCGATCTAGCATTCAAATTAATTGAATCCAGAATAAATTCTAAAATTGAAAAGATCGAGGGTTCAGTTCTTGATCGATACGTCTGAAATTCTACAAACAAATCGTTAAAGCTAGAAGGACATACTCGGATCCATTGATTGAATGCAAAATACCGTAGATCAGGTACGTAGATCTTCCGATTCGACAATCGTCATTTCTAATGTCTCTCTAGAATGATAGCGGTTCTAAGGAGGCAAAGGGTTCAATTGAGAATTGAGGACCATAACCTTATTATAACTTAATTGAATAATTTACCAGTTTGCCCATCACAAATTGATAAATTATCCCTAATGTCTCTACACATTATAATATAACCATATTATATTTAATATATTCCAAAGTTCGTTGAAACTATATTAAATCACTTTAATATGGAGTTAAACCTGATGATAACATAATGTATAATTTATAGTTTAACAATTTAGATCTAAATAGAATTATAAATCTTTATAATTCTAACATTCAAAACGAAAGAAAGAAATCATGTTGAAGCCGCGACCTAGCAATGTGCTATGTCGCAATGTGAAATGCTCGGTGTGTATGGTCTAATAATTGACGAACACGCATCGCTTGCCACTTGGGCAGCACACTTTTCCTAATTATCACTAAAAGATTCTCATGTTGTCGGTGATTCCCTACCTCCACTCCTTCTCCCATCACCTTTTTTTTTTTTTTTTTGAATTTTACGGATACTGTTTAAATTATTAATAGTTAAAAGAATGATATTTGATTTAAAAAATAATAATTTAATGTCTAATTTTTAAATGATCCAAACGTTAAAATTTAAATTAAATTTTTATTATTTAAATATATCTTCTATAGGCAAAAACAAGGTAAAGTTCTATGCTCCCGCTCTATGATTTTGACACGTGGGCTGGAGCTGCAGTCGAAACCTTAGAACTACTGTGAAGATAAAAACACCCTAGTACTCCTCCCAAATTGCGTGTGTTTTGGTCAAGGCGGTTGACCCCAGCTAAGAATTTTTTTTAATGAATAAATAATTTTAGTATTGATTGTTATTTCTTAGCTGCCATATAATTACTTAACAAAGTTCATAAAAACTTCCTTTATAAATTCTAAATTTACATGTATATCAGATTTTAATGAGATAAATTTATTAATATAATATTATATTAAATATTATATGTATTTTTAAAATTTTAAATTATCAACGTTGTTAGTTTGATTGAATAGGTATAGTTCTCCGGTATTTTAAAATATTCAAACAAATATATATGTACTGAGTAATGTTATATTTATTATATATTATTATTTTTTATTTATATTTTTTTTTATGTGATAAATATTGATTAGAATAATTAATATAATAAATTATAAATAACTAAAATAATTCACTAACAATACTTTTATAAAAAAAAGTAACAGTAACAAACTATTTATATTAACATGCCTGTTGACTCCTCCCTCCACGTTGACCTTTAAGCTTTTATTTGATGATTCACCTGCAACCATGTGCACGGGAAAAGAGAGAGGAAGGTAATTGATTTACTATTCATAATAAGATGAATCAGGTAGTGGGGATGGTGGCGAACCAGAAAATGAGAGAGAGGGCAGCGAGGAAAACGATCAAAGAAATGAGTTTGAAATAGAGAGGAAAAGGAATGGAAATTGCTACGAAAAAGGCCAGCACAAGGAAGAAGAGGCTGAGGCAGCGAAGAAGCCGGCTGGGGAGAAGAGATTCAAACCTCGCAAACTCAGCAAACAACAAAGAAGAAAAACCCAGAAGAATGCAGAGATAAAGCAAGTGAAACATAAGAGGAAGCCGAGTCTGAACTTGAACGGAAACAACTGCTATGGCAATAGCAGAGGTGAAGTATAAACCAATGAGACAGCTCGCCCAATCTGCAATCTTTGTAGCCGAACCCTCAATAGCCAAGGCAGTAGCTTCTGAATCTTTTATCAGAGACCAAACATTCTTCAAGAAAGAAGTAAATCTTCGCGTGGATTGTAGCCAAATAGAATTCATGTTGGCTTGCTTTAAAATGTGTATCTGAAACCAGTCCTTCGGGCGAAATGTTTATACTAGTAAAAGGAAGGGGTGGGGTGGGGTGGGGGATAGAATCTAGAAACATTAACTTTTATTTGAGTTCCGGGGGAATAAAGTAGTCTTTTAATCAAATAAGAACAACTCATTGTCGATTCCAATCCTAACACAATCTCTCAAATTTAAATTCCAAATTTGTTCACAAACGATACAAAGTTTGAACAAATCCCCACTTACCACAAAAATCAAAATTTATTCATAAACGGTGCTAGATAAGTTACTCAAGTTACCTAGCACCAATTTTGTCCAATTCCCCTCTCATTCAGACCTTTTTGTCCAAATCAAAACTAGGTTAGGTTTTTTCAGTGTGGCTTAAATGTCGATCCCGACCTGCTGATTAGCATCATATTATTTAACCTGTAACCTATGCCAGTAAAATTGGTAACGTTTCCTGAAATTAAAAAAAAAAAAATATTCAAATTTTACAACTTGCCCTTTTCTATTATGCCACTTCTTACATTATCCATCATTATAATTGTATTTACAAAGTAGCGAGAGATTCAACTAATTTTACTCTTAGGTTTCTAGACAGGGATGATGTATAATTCAACTCGCAAAACTGTGAATTCGTAAAAAGCGAGGTAGGGTCGTGTCATCTCCTTCTGTCGTTTGATCTATCATTCTTCATCGTCGTTTGACCATCATTCGAGTTATGACAGTACAAACAAATCTCTAAAAAATTTATTAAATGAAAAAAAAAAACAGAAAATTTAAATATTCAATGCATCCAGTTCGTCGAAATCAAACGAAAAATAAGTAATTTGATTTAGCAACATTTATTTTATTTCATGCATAAAAGTACAGATCATCTCCGTCGTTTGAGAAGGAGGATGCAGAGAGATTATGTCTTCTTTATCAGCGCGCAAATAAAGATAAATGATAACGTAGTGATGAAAACAAGTAAGGAAATGATCTTAAAGTAGAGAGGAAAAGGAATGGAAGTGGCGACGAAGAAGGAAGAGACCTACGCTGTGAAAGAGGAGGGTCAGCTTAGCTGATCTGAACTTGACAAAATTAGGCACCAGTAAAGAAGAAAACCCTAGAAGAATCGAAAGCGAAAGTAAGTGAAACAATGGAGGAAGGGCAGTCTCGATTTGGACAGACAATGCCGCAATCTGAATTGTCGATGCCAAGCAAAAAGGTACCATCATCGTCCCCCAATCTGCTATCTTGGCGCTTACTGCCTCCACAGAAACTGGATCCTCCACTAGTTCGTCCAGTGCTCGAAGAAATCGTAAACAGAGAAGCTTCTTACTTGCTTGATTTCCACCCTCCATTATCAAAGATTTTTTGGTGTGAACTAAGACGTTAAAATCAATCCTCTGCAAGCAGCTCTTTTTACTCAAGAATAATATGGTGAGATTAAGCTTGAAGTAGGTTGCTGGATAAAGGGTAGAGTCTTCGGATAACCAGGCCAATCTCTTAGTTTATATAATATTATGTGTAACTCAGACCTATCTCTTAGTTACTGTATTATACTATACTAATCTAGGAAGAGTGTAATCTCTGTGTTTGACTCTATAAAATAAAACGCAACAGTTAGCCTTTGGAATAACCTGTAGCCATTATATTTTTGGGTTGGATTTTGGTGAAGATGATGGACTTTTGGATAGTGGAAAACTCAATCAACGCATGCTTATTGAATAAAAGTACGTCAAAAATAATGCTTATATCCGTCGAATTTCATGGAAGACTCTACTAAATATTATTAGTTTAAGCAAACATGGGGTTTTAAACTTTAAGCCAGCTAATCCCATGCTTGCTTTTTTTTTTAAATGAAGAATTCGTAAAATGAAAAAACCGGTCTGGAAATTGAGTAGAAAATTCAAACCTATTTAAAAGATTAAAAATAAAGATGTTTAAAAGTTTTGCCGTACACTCCTGGTTACTTTTGTTGTTGATTATTTTTGAAATCGTGATTAGTTACGTTGGTGTCGTAACACTGATCGTGACACCAATAGTAAACAGCAATAATGGACAAAATAAAATGCGTAAAGTAAGGAGATACGAAATTGTTAACGCAGTTCGGCAACCAGCCTACGTCTGCGGGGCCATGCCCAGACATAAAAACATTTCAATGAGTTCACAAAGTTACAAGACAACCGGACTTATACAAATAAAGACTCCCTCTTATCTTTGTCGCCTCCTCTAGCTAACTTCCTCAAGAAAACTGTTTTTGCGAGATCCCCTCGACTTTAGATCGACCTCTCCCGAGATCTAGATAACAACAAGCTCCCCTTGTCGTTGATTCCTCCCGGAATCCGTGTTATGGCAAGATCCCCTTGCCCACGATCAGAGTGACAAGCTCCCCTTGTCAATTAATAGAACTCCTCCCGAGTCCCAGTGCTGTCTCCTCCTGAGACTGATCTTCAATGAAGAATAAAAAGGATTGCGCCTATGACACCGCTTGTGACACCAACCGTTGTTATAGAATGCAACCAACCACCACACTCGTATAACAATGAAATCCAACAGCAACAGAGGTAGAGTGTAGACAACAATCTCACAGAGATCGAAACAACCAAAAACACACTCACTTTCAGAAGCAAGAGAGGAAAGAAAACCGGCGGCTCATGACACAAGAAATATATGAGAGAATAATAATAATCCGCCTTACATATTCTGTGAAGAGTAGATGTTTAAATAAATTTGCAGCAGAATTTCGTTCCAGAACAGCATGCACAGCATAAGGAAACTCAATCAGAAAAATCAGACTCGTGACACTCTTTGCGACACATATGGAAAGTACCAGAATAAAACCATATTTGGATCCCAGAATAGTTGGATCACGAATCTTGCTCTGTGTAATGATATCCAGAACTAATAAACTTTAAATCAGTCTTCCACATATAAATATAATTGATAACTTGATTTCCAAGTAACTTTCCAAATAACCAACTTTCCTTATTTTTCAAGGTTACCAAAAACAAATATTCTGCATAGTTTTGGTAACATAATCTCCAAAAAATCTGTCTGCTTTGCAACTGAATAATATAACAATCTATATTTAATTTTCAAGATAAATTAAACACCCACTTTAATTAATTTTGCCAAACAAATACATGCCAACACAAATATACATTAACAATCTCCCCCTTTGGCATTTTTTTTTGGCAAAATCAATAACTCCCCCTGAATGCTGGATGTAGGGTCATCAAAGCTCCCCCTAAATACTAACACCAGTAGATCAACAAACAAAACACTATTCATGACATGCACAAAATATCCATATTCCAGCAATCAGTGAAAGCACAAGTCTCAAAATTACTCCCCCTTTTTGCCATAAAAGGACAAAAAGATAACAGAAGACTAAAAGATCCATCAAAGAATATAAAGTAGCCATCATTTCAAGACAATAATCAGCAGCGCAGCAGTAAAATAACAGTATTCAGCAGTAAAGTAGAGATATGCAGCAGAAAAATACAAAGTAGTAAAATCATCAATTAATCACTAACAAACCCGGATGCTGGTAACACTTCATCTTGAAAAATATGAGTTCCTGTTTCTGCAGTCATGACATCCGACGTGACACTAGGTAGATTATTACCAGAAAGTGTAGAAGGAACCTGAGTTTCAGTATCAACTTCTTCAATAGAATCATCAACTTGGTCATTTGAGTCAGCAACACCTTTGGTTGTGTCCACATCATCAACAACTTGAGCTTTATTAGCAGACCTTTGTTTCTCAAAAATATCACCAATAAAATTATCATCATATTTTCCCTTCAAGATCATCAATCAGACCTGGAACTTATTTCTTTCTCTTTTCAATTTCATATCCATCACCCCAAGATAAATCTTCATTCAAATTTGAAAAAATAAATCCAAAATCGTCAAATAAGTTGGGAAATAAACCCAAGATGCAATCATGATCAAATTTCACCAATATCTCTCAAAATATGGAAGAAATTAACTCCTAATTCCCATAACTTCTGCCAAAAGCGTCATGAAAATAACCAGAAAATCTCACCCAAATTGGGAAATAAACCCAAAATAAATAATCTTGATTAATGCCTTTAAAATTTCTTCAGATTTTGAAGAAAATAATATCCAATTTCAACTAAAGAATTCCTGTAAAATCTGTAGAATATGGCTAGAAATACTCCAAATTAATGCCTCGAAAATTTCTCAAAAACATGAGGAGATAATCTTCAATTTCCTCAAAACTAGCTGTGAATCTTCATAAAAGCCCCATATCGTCCAAGGAATTGTAGAATAAACTTAAAACATAGCCCACAGCTATGAGCAAAAAAGCAAAGTTGCTACCGTCTAATAGAGGTGGCCGCATTGTTGAACCTCCTTCTTTCATAGAGTCCATTGCACAGAATAAAACACGATCAAGTCCCGCGGATCCCGCCTAAGAAACAGAGGCGTCCTGCTCTGATACCAATTAAAATCGTGATTAGTTACGTTGGTGTCGTAACACTGATCGTGACACCAATAGTAAACAGCAATAATGGACAAAATAAAATGCGTAAAGTAAGGAGATACGAAATTGTTAACGCAGTTCGGCAACCAGCCTACGTCTGCGGGGCCACGCCCAGACATAAAAACATTTCAATGAGTTCACAAAGTTACAAGACAACCGGACTTATACAAATAAAGACTCCCTCTTATCTTTGTCGCCGCCTCTAGCTAACTTCCTCAAGAAAACTGTTTTTGCGAGATCCCCTCGACTTTAGATCGACCTCTCCCGAGATCTAGATAACAACAAGCTCCCCTTGTCGTTGATTCCTCCCGGAATCCGTGTTATGGCAAGATCCCCTTGCCCACGATCAGAGTGACAAGCTCCCCTTGTCAATTAATAGAACTCCTCCCGAGTCCCAGTGCTGTCTCCTCCTGAGACTGATCTTCAATGAAGAATAAAAAGGATTGCGCCTATGACACCGCTTGTGACACCAACCGTTGTTATAGAATGCAACCAACCACCACACTCGTATAACAATGAAATCCAACAGCAACAGAGGTAGAGTGTAGACAACAATCTCACAGAGATCGAAACAACCAAAAACACACTCACTTTCAGAAGCAAGAGAGGAAAGAAAACCGGCGGCTCATGACACAAGAAATATATGAGAGAATAATAATAATCCACCTTACATATTCTGTGAAGAGTAGATGTTTAAATAAATTTGCAGCAGAATTTCGTTCCAGAACAGCATGCACAGCATAAGGAAACTCAATCAGAAAAATCAGACTCGTGACACTCTTTGCGACACATATGGAAAGTACCAGAATAAAACCATATTTGGATCCCAGAATAGTTGGATCACGAATCTTGCTCTGTGTAATGATATCCAGAACTAATAAACTTTAAATCAGTCTTCCACATATAAATATAATTGATAACTTGATTTCCAAGTAACTTTCCAAATAACCAACTTTCCTTATTTTTCAAGGTTACCAAAAACAAATATTCTGCATAGTTTTGGTAACATAATCTCCAAAAAATTTGTCTGCTTTGCAACTGAATAATATAACAATCTATATTTAATTTTCAAGATAAATTAAACACCCACTTTAATTAATTTTGCCAAACAAATACATGCCAACACAAATATACATTAACAATTTTATTTCAAAATGGGTTTTAAAACCATAAAATCTGCTGACATTGCTATTTGTAGCCTTCATGTCACACTATGCAGATGTAATGAGGAGTGACGCGACCCAAAAGCGGCCACCCTTATTGATAATTAATTAGGTAGCAGCGTAAGACTTAATTGAAAATAAACCATCAGCTCAAGGAAATTGAGTTAACTCACAAGTTCAACAGTGACATCAACATAAAGTGATAAAATAAATTACTAAAGTATGAAAAATAAAAAAATTAAAAAAAAAACGACAAAGAGTTCAATAAGGATAATATAACAAGAATTTAATCTCACCAAAAACTTAGGTTATTAGGTTGATAATAATTTATTCATGTATTTTTATAATTATACTACCATCTTAAAATATTTATTAACGTATCAAATAATGATTGATATAATTAATGTAATAAATTACCTATTTATAATCTATTGTATTAATTACATCTTAATTACACTAATCATTGTTTGACAGATAGAATAAGAGAGTAAACATATTATTACTTATATTTTTAACACGGAGGACAAAGTTATTTTCTTAGTTGTTTTCTTATCCTTGCAATAATTTTAATATTTTAATATTATAATATTAGATAAACAATGGGTAAGGAAGGTCATTAATTTGCTATATTTAAAAGCTGGTTTAAGTTTATAGACCGCTTATAATTATTCATACAATCTTAGGTTTAACTTTTACACCTAATGAAAGGACAATACCAACCCCCCTATATTTATTATATGAATAAAAACATAATCTCTGTATTTTCTCTTAATGTCCATTTCTTTTCTGTTTGGTGATTCAATTTTGTGTTTACTTGAATTTTGATTTAATTCGAATGGAATGAACACGCATCACTCGTGTATCTGTCATTGGGCCATACATGCCTCCATTGTCGTTCGGAGGTCATTGTCACGTATATGTATACTATCAATATTTTTCGGCACTACTCTTCAAAATAGTACAAGAGCCTCCATTTGTCCAATTTGAGAAATTAAAATTTTCTTCTTTATTAAATGATGTGAGCCCCTCATCATTAAAGAGAGACCCCACAGCTCGTTTTCTCGGTCTTCTTCAAGGTCATTGACCGTTCGTCCTGGGCAATCCTCTATCATATGGAAAATGTGGAAGCCGTTTGGCTTTTAATTTTCAAAACAACATTCATTAGATTTCACTACACTTTGCATGCATGCTGAGGTTCTACGTTAGACTTTTGAAACAATTCACCACTAAAGGTTCAATTATGAGTATTCAATGAAAACGTGCTGTAGTTGAAAAAAATTGACAGATTCAAATATTATGTGCTGTAAAATTTGTTACCCATGAACTGATTCTGTACACCCTTGAGCCGACAATAATCAGGATAATATGGTCACCCAAGTATTTTGCAGAACGGCTAACAACGGCGCCAACATAACCAGTACCAATCGAGCATGACTTCCGTACAGTAGCAGCTCTGAAATTTAAAAAGAATAGAATCTGCAGAACAGAATCCACGTAGAACACCCAAAGTACACCAGCAGCGCACTACTCCTGCAAGAAACAACCTACGATTAATAACCACAAAAATGCCAGCTAATAAACCAGTACGAAAACAGCTTGCCGAATTCGCACAAGACAGTAAGTAGCCAATTCTGGAACGCAAACCAACAACGCCTAACCCCGATGGAAAATGCTTTAACAACCAGAATGTTAAACAAAACACATAATAATCAACTGAGTATTTGAACGAAAATGAGTTTTAGCAGAAAAACGAAAACAACCAGCTTAGTATATTAAACTGTAAAACGTTAACACATTAAGCTGTAAAACGTTATTTTCTCTTATTTTCAGTTAAAGAGAAATTACATAAAGTATAGGATCTTGAATCAATTGCCTTTTCACATCTCTATTAGTAAGTAAAAACTCACTGAAACATAAAGTTTCTTCTCTGTTAAAGATAAAAAACCTTAACGATGAACAGAAAAGAAACATGATTCTTCACATGCTTTTGTTAACAAAGAAACAAGTCAATAGAAAGAGAACCTTACCTTGTTCCATTTTTATCGTGCAAGAAATTAGTTCTCCTTCAAGGAATTCGGTTTCTCTCTCTTTCCTTTAATGTTCTTTCTTCAATAGTTTGATGGAAAACTATCGACGTTCAATTGGCAGAGAGAGGACCAGAACCTCCTTTTATTTTTGCTTAAAAAATCAACTTCCATCAAGTTAATCCATTAAAATACAACGACCAATAGATTTTTTACACCTTGAGCCACATCACGTGGGCATCATCAATATTTGAGTCTTCATATAGCCTTCATTGAAGACTTTAGCAAACCAATAAATGGGGTATTAAATGCCCAACATTCTCCCATTTGGCTCAATGGTCATAATCTATAATACTTATACTTTCATACTTATAAGCAAAATCATTATTGAATATTATTAATATGAATCATAGCGGTCATATGTCAATTATAACGACACAGTTCCTTCCATGTATCACATACTAATTTTATACTCAACATCATCACTAAAAGGAATAACATAATGGTCCACATTAGTGTCTTTCTCAAAGACAAATCCTGTTTAGGACTTCATTAGTTCATAATTTCATTATGAATGCATTCATTATAATTAAACAGGATTTATAACTATATATCAGAAACTATCAATAAGGAGCTCAAGAGTGTCTAGTACATAAAGAACACAAACATAAACATAAAGTTAACATTCAGAAATGCCCATTCGTTCAACATGTTCAGTAAATATCTTTGGTGGAAATCCTTTAGTTAACGGATCCGCGATCATCAGATTTGTGCTTATGTGTTCGATTGACACCCTTTGTTTCTGAACTTCTTCTTTAACGGCCAAGTATTTCAATTCTATATGTTTAGCACATTTGGAATACTTGTCGTTTTTAGAAAAGAAGACTGCTGCGGAGTTGTCACAATAAATTTTCAGCGGCTTGGCAATACTGTCAACAATTTCAAATCCTGAAATAAAGTTCCGCAGCCATAAACCCTGAATTGTAGCCTCAAAGCATGCTACAAATTCAGCCTCCATAGTAGACGTAGCAGTGACAGACTGCTTTGCACTCTTCCATGAGATTGCACCATCAGCTAAAAGGAACAAATAACCAAACGTGGATTTTCTGGTATCCACACATCCTGCATAATCTGAATCTGAATATCCAATCACTTCAAGATGATCAGATCGTCTGTAAGTGAGCATGTGTTCCTTCGTTCCTTGTAGATACCTAAGGACTTTCTTTGCAGCTTTCCAATGCTCTATGCCTGGATTACTTTGATACCGTCCCAGCATTCCGACAGCAAAACTAATGTCGGGTCTGGTACAAGTCTGTGCATACATCAAGCTGCCCACAATAGATGCATAAGGAATGTCTTTCATTTGTGTACGTTCCAATTCATTCTTCGGACATTGATTGAGATTAAATTTATCTCCTTTCTGAATTGGAACAACACTTGCCGAACATTTGTCCATTCTGAATCTCTCTAGAACTTTATTAATATAGGCTTTCTGAGACAATCCCAACAATCCTTGTGATCTATTTCGGAATATTTCAATTCCTATAACAAAGGATGTCTCTCCCATATTTTTAATTTCAAAGTTCTTATCGAGATATTTCTTGGTTTCGTACAGTAATCCAAGATCATTAGTGGCTAGCAAGATATCATCAACATACAGAATCAAAAATATAAACTTACTCCCACTGACCTTTAGATATATACACCGATCAACGATATTTTCCTTAAATCCAAAGGAAGTAATGGTATCATTAAACTTAAGATACCATTGTCGGGAAGCTTGTTTAAGTCCGTATATTGACTTCTTTAATTTACACACCATGTGTTCTTGTCCTTTAATGACAAAACCTTCAGGTTGGTCCATATAAACATCCTCCTCTAAAGTCTCATTCAAAAAAGCAGTTTTCACATCCATTTGATGGAGCTCTAAATCATAATGAGCTACCATTGCCATAATAATTCTGAAAGAATCCTTTTTCGAAACAGGAGAAAAGGTTTCTTTGTAATCAATACCATCTTTCTGAGTAAAACCTTTGGCAACTAGTCTGGCTTTATTTCGTTCGATATTGCCATTAGAGTCGCGTTGGGTTTTAAAGACCCATTTACACCCAACTCTTTTACAACCTTCAGGCAATTCGACGAGTTCCCAAACTTCATTCTGTGCCATTGATTTTAACTCATCTTTCATGGCATCTAACCATTTATCAGCATTTTCACTTTCTATGGCCTGTGAAAATGAAACTGGATCATCATCAAGTCTTAAGTCACATTCGGACTCTTGAAGATAAACCACATAATCATTCGAAATAGCAGATCTTCTTTCTCTTACAGATCGTCTTAATGGTATTTCTTGTGGTTCATCTCTGATAGGTTCATTCATGACAACTGCATTATCTGGAGTTTGATCATTAATTTGTTGTTCGTATGTATCAATAACTGTTGGAACAACAACTGGAGCAGAAGTTATAGGTATTGGAACTTGCACCCTAACTTCTTGAATTTCCACTTTACGTGGTTCCAAAATCCCACTGATGTCACCACTTTCAATGAACCTAGCATTCCCAGTTTCAACTATTCGCGTACTATGGCTAGGACAATAAAATCTATACCCTTTTGATTTTTCTGGATAACCAATGAAGAAACCACTGGTTGTTCTTGAATCCAGTTTTCTTTCATGTGGATTATAAATTCGTACTTCTGCTGGACAACCCCAAACATGCAGGTGCCTTAAACTGGGTTTCCTTCCCGTCCATAGTTCAAATGGAGTATTTGATACTGCCTTACTAGGAACCCTGTTTAATAAATATACAGCAGTTCTTAAAGCATACATCCACAATGACAAGGGTAAAGATGAATTACTTAACATACTCCTAACCATATTCATTAAAGTAAGATTACGCCTTTCTGCAACACCATTCTGTTCTGGTGTTCCTGGCATTGTGTATTGTGCACAAATACCACGACTTTCTAGGAATTTAGCAAATGGACCTGGATGTTGTCCATTTTCATCATACCTTCCATAATATTCACCACCTCTATCAGATCTCATAATTTTTACTTTTCTATCTAATTGTCTTTCAACCTCAGTAACAAATACTTCGAGAGCATTTATTGACTAAGATTTTTCATTAAGTAGATAGATATAACCATAACGTGAAAAATCATCAATAAAGGTGATAAAATATCTTTTTCCACCAAAGGATGGAACATCAAAAGGACCACATATATCAGTGTGTATAATTTCAAGAAGCTGTGTGCTTCTTGTGGCTACTTTCTTACTTGTGTTTCTCGTTTGTTTTCCTTTAATACAATCAACACAAATATTTAGATCAGTAAAATCCAAATTTGGAAGAATTGATTGCTTTATCAATCTTTCCATTCTTTCTTTGGATATATGACCTAATTGTTTATGCCACAAATTAGCAGAACATTCATTCACTAAACCACGTTTCGTTCCCACATTATGATGCAAGGTTAAAAGAGTCTCAGCAAAACAATTATTGAGCTTTAATTTATACAAACCATCATACAGAACACCAGTACCAACAAGAGCATTATTTTTATACAAACTGAAACATTCATTCCCAAACATAAAGGAATATCCAACTGTATCAAGTTTAGACAAGGAAACTAAATTACGAGAAACAGATGGTACATAAACAGTTTGACAAAGATCTAATTGATATCCAGTGTCTAACATTAACCGGTAAGTTCCAATAGCTTCAACTGGAACTTTCACCCGATTCCCCATGAAGATAAACTTTTCATTTGGGCTTATGGTTTGGGTCGTAAGGAATCCCTGCATCGTATTAGAAACGTGAGTGGTACAACCAGAATCAATCCACCAAGTATTACAAGGAACTTCAGTTAAATTTGATTCGAAACATACTAAAGCAGTAGGCTTACCTTTCTTTTCGAACCATGCCTTGCGTTTCAGGCAATCTTTCTGATAGTGTCCTTGCTTTCCACAGAAATGACACTTATCTTTCTTCTGTTCCTTCTTGTGAATTTGGAAAGAGGACTGAGCTACCGATGATAGTCCTTTCTTACCCTTTCCACCTTTCTTTCCTGGTTTCTTTCCAGCTCCTTCATAATTCATGAGATTGACAGCTTGAGTTCCTGGTTTCTTTAGCCTTGCTTCTTCCTGAATGAGCATGCTTTGTAATTCATGCACATTCCATTTAGTCCTCATAGTATTATAGCTCATATGAAATGGGCCATATTGAGGAGGCAAGGAGTTCAGGATGAATGTCACTAGGAAGTTCTCGTTCACTTCCATTCCCATAGATTTTAATCTTGCTGCCATGTTTGTCATTTCGACAACATGTTCATGCATGGTACGTGAACCATCAAACTTCATGGTGGTCAAAGTACCCATCAGTGTTCCAGCAAGTGATTTATCAGCCGATTCTGACTGAGAACATTCTTTCACAAATTTCATAAATTCCATAGCACTTTTGGTGTTCGAAAATGTGGACTTGATGTTACTTGCTACTGTCATTCGCATAAACATTAAGCTTAGTCTGTTTGATCGTTCCCAAGCATTATAGAACGATTTTTGATCTGTGCTACTAGTTTCAGTTATAGCAACTGGTTTCTCACTTACAAGTGCTAAATCAAGATCCAGAACACCAAGGTGAAACTGAATTTGTTCGCACCATTCAGAGAAATTTAGACCAGAAAACTTCACAACAGATGTGGCTTGCGAATGAAGAGCAACAGGAATAGATACTGCAAAATATAAAACATGATTATACATTAATGCTTTGAGTAAGGCAATCAAACAATCATTAATATATATTGACGTTCTCCTTTGGGTGACACAACAATACATAATTATAAACATAATTGATGCTCATCTTAAATTTCACATAATTGATAATTAACATACTCGAAATAGACATGTTTGTTATCTTTGGATAAACTAAACACACCTACTCAAGACATATCAATTTACCACAATCATATTCATAATTATAAAATAACCAATCCACCTTTGGGCGATTTCTCATATTTTATAATCATGAAAATTAATACACTCATGTCACAATATTATTTTCATCATGTCATTGTATTATTGAGCATCACATAAAAATGAGTAATGACATGGATTTAATTTTATATCTGAAAAACATTCTGATTCGGCCACTTTGGTGACTAACAAATCACCATAATTTAGATATCAAATTAAATATTAATAACATTCATCTAAACAATTAATCATGACAAAACATAATTGTCATATTTATAATTAAAGATTCTAAACATCAATAATTATTTTATTTGTTCAAACTTAAACAATATATATTTTTTTTTTTTATGAACAGTAAAATCCGGCAATGAACAGTAAATCCGGCATGAACAGTAATCCGGCATGAACAGTAAATTCGGCATAAACAGTAACTCCGGCATAAACAGTAACGCCGGTATGAACAGCAAATCCGGCCATGAATTTGACAGAAAACATTTATGCAGCAAATAAACATACGCAAATAAACATACGATTTATTTTGACATTCATAACGGAAAAACAACAGTTCTATAACCTCATGGCTCTGATACCACATATTAAACTGTAAAACGTTAACACATTAAGCTGTAAAACGTTATTTTCTCTTATTTTCAGTTAAAGAGAAATTACATAAAGTATAGGATCTTGAATCAATTGCTTTTTCACATCTCTATTAGTAAGTAAAAACTCACTGAAACATAAAGTTTCTTCTCTGTTAAAGATAAAAAACCTTAACGATGAACAGAAAAGAAACATGATTCTTCACATGCTTTTGTTAACAAAGAAATAAGTCAATAGAAAGAGAACCTTACCTTGTTCCATTTTTATCGTGCAAGAAATTAGTTCTCCTTCAAGGAATTCGGTTTCTCTCTCTTTCCTTTAATGTTCTTTCTTCAATAGTTTGATGGAAAACTATCGACGTTCAATTGGCAGAGAGAGGACCAGAACCTCCTTTTATTTTTGCTTAAAAAATCAACTTCCATCAAGTTAATCCATTAAAATACAACGACCAATAGATTTTTTACACCTTGAGCCACATCACGTGGGCATCATCAATATTTGAGTCTTCATATAGCCTTCATTGAAGACTTTAGCAAACCAATAAATGGGGTATTAAATGCCCAGCATAGTAAACCAAACGTTCACAGATTTAGATTTTACCCAATTCTTTTCAGACAACTTATCAAACACCTTTCAATCTCTTCAATAATTCAAAAACACAAACCCTCTGCCGATTCTGTTTACTACTCAAACAATCAGGTATTCACTTCTTGCTGTAAGATGATATTAAGATAACCTAATAGCCAATAAAAAAAAACAGATTATGCAGAACCCGACAACCATACAACAGCAGGCCAAAGAAAATTATCAGATAAATGATTAGAAACCCACTGACGATGCTCAAAACAGAATCGACCAAGCTTAAGTGGATAGTTAGATGATAGTGTCTGTAGCTTAAAGAACCAGATAAGATAAACTAACTTACTGCAAATGATAAACACCGAAAAGGAAAACAACAAATAAAAAAAAAGAGATGTAGAAGAGGTACAATGCCCTAATCGACTCTCATAATAGCCGCAAAAAGGATTGAATAAGTGATTAGATGTAAATATTCTAAACCGTGAGCACGTTCTGGTGATGGTGTTTTCCCCTGGAGAACAACAACAGCCCTCGGGCTGTGGCTAACACCTTCCCCACTGTTTTCCAATCTTCCGTGAGGTTTGGAGAGGGAAGATGACGATAAGAGCTTGCAAACAGCCAATCGTTTGAAGCAATTTGAGGATCACTCGGTGCTTACGCACCGAGGCTATCGGAGATCTGAGAAACGGAAGAGAACTCCACGTTCTGAAGAAAACTCAATATCAATTTCAATTTATCAAAAGCTCCATTACACTTCTTGGGAGCAGGCTAAATAGCCTCTGGAAATCGACAATTACAGAAGAGAAAAAAATAACAAAAGAAAATGACGAAAATTGTGAAGGAAATGACGTTGGAAAATATTGTCGTTGAGCGTGATCCTCTCAGCCACGTAGGCGTTGCGTGGATTTCTTTTCCAGCGTCATACTACATGTCGATTTTTCCTTTCTTTTGTTTGCTGCTCATGCACAATATTTTCACGTGCATTATACTTCCTTTAGCCTTGTGTGTCCTTTCTACAAGCCATGCGTGAACTTCCTTCAAGCCATGCACAACATTCCTTCCTTCAAGCCATCATGCATCGATGCTTCCAATCCAAGGTAGCAAAAGACTTTTACCCGCAAAAAACACAAACCTATTAGTTGAGAGAAACAGTTAAGATACTTATTTTGGTCGTAATCGTTCAATAAGGGTCCGTGACACATCATCCTCTCCAGGGAATTGAAGATTTATCCTCAAATTCAGCGGCTTGCCATCCTCGACGTCGCCGTGGTGGTTGAACTTCATTCTTCCTACAAAACGAACAAAAGAGTTAGAAATAAAATTTGGCCATGGATATGGCCGACCTCGTGCTATGCTATCTCATAGAACATCAGATGGTCGGTCTATTGACGAGTTTTGTTCCATGTGTGAGGATGTGATGTGCTACGAGAAGAGTCCAATCCAACTCGGCCAAGCTCATGGTCGAGTGACACAAAAGCTCATGGTCATTGTTTTCGGATTCAATCAATCAACACACTTAGATAATAATAAATTCCAACCATAAAAAGAATTTGTAAACATTCATTCAATGACTAAATGAATAATCACAAATTCAATACGCAAAAACGTTAGGGAAAGAAGAAAAGAGCTCGCGGCACAATAAAATATTTGGAGAATCAATAATCTGCACACACTATACTCTCAGAAGAGTGCTTAACTATAGTCGAGTCTGAATAAAAGAGAGTGTGTTTAGGAAAAAGAGACGATAACCGTGTTGTCACATTAGTGTGTAATAACAATTATGCTCATCAAAACAATTATATTCTTGTATCTA
Organism: Begonia masoniana; assembly: GCA_022432975.1. Lineage (NCBI taxonomy): Eukaryota > Viridiplantae > Streptophyta > Magnoliopsida > Cucurbitales > Begoniaceae > Begonia > Begonia masoniana. The sequence continues at coordinate 380,480 of CM039507.1, forward strand.
CACATATAAATTGAGTCCATCGGACCTATATTATCCAATATATTCTAAAAACTAAAATCATAAAAAACTTATTAAACTACTTTAATGAATTTTATACTAAATGATAATAATAGTGTGTAATATATAGTTTACATAAATGTATATGAAAGTAGGTTAAATAAATTCAACATCAACCTCATGCAAATAGGATTATCAAGTCACGTAAAAAACAATGAAGTTGACTGATTTTTTTTATTTTTATTTTAAGATATTCTCTTTATTTAAGAGCCTGAACTGATTAAACTTTTGTCATTGAAACGTCTGCATTATTGTTTTTCTTGATATATTATTATCTAGAATTTTTAGTTGTTTAATTAGAAATTGTTGTAGGAACCGAGCATGATGCACGGGCAAGGCGTTCATCTTTTTATTTTTATTTTCAATTTAAATCATTTCCCTTGGATTTTTACCCAGTACGTAATCTGCCTGCTTAAATCAGAAAAATAAAAGCTCGCCCTTCATATCATTTGACTCGTTTACACTCATTTCCATACCTGAGAAGACGCGAAGTTTTGCAGATCATCCGGCCCGTGTAATTTTGCGTCACAGTTTATCGTTTCGATCTCCGACGCCAGCATATAATCGCTGAAAAGAAGAGCTAGAAATGCAGAAGCTACAGAATGTTGCAGAGAGTTATAACTTTCCACCCATATTAAGCCACCTCCATCAGAACCGCTAAATGGAATAAAAATGGCGGGTTGCTGTATAATCATAGGTAAAAAATGGTACTTCTTGTTCTACTGGAAGTGGCCGTCGGCGAATCTTGTAAAAGCTCACACATAACAGCCTCGGCCTATTTACTGTAAATTTGAAGATCAATATCTTGCGCAGTAGAAGTGTTATCTCCACGACCAAATATATGTACGATGAAATTTTTGAATAGGTTCTCCACTCTTCTGCGAAGAGTACTGTAACTAAAGTATTTAAATTAGATTATCTTATGAGCCCCATGCTGCCATTTTCGCAGCAGAAACTTGGCTTCAATGATTGCTGATATCATTGTTTATTGTGGCCGAAAAGTTGAGAGTTGATTATACGAGGAAAAAACATAGAAAGGTAGATTAAAAAACCAGACCAACCTAATTGAAAGAAATATTTTTTAATGAGCTGAACAACAATCAACAATTAATTTATTTTAGATTTTTCTTTTCAAAAAACTCTTAAAATTTACCGTTCATTCATCCGAACATCAAAGTATTAAAAATCGATAATTTAAATTTGAACCTGTTGAATTGCTTCGTGAAAGAAGAGGAATTGAGCAAATTCTGCTCCTTTCGCTTTCACATGTTCGTTAATTTTCATGAATAATCATTTTATTATAGTCATGATCTATAAGTTTCATTATGGATAAAACATCATGATTCAGGATGTTAGAGCAATTGATTTTCACAAATCTAATAGCAAGCAAAATTACATAAACATGATTGTTTCTTTCTCTTTTAATAATAGAAGAAAATTAACAGTGAAAGAGAGAAACATGCTTCATGATTTTGTTCACTCGCTTTCGTACATAAAATGGAAGTTTACCTGAGTCCATAATGTGATAAAATGGTTTCTCTCCCTTTTCTCTGCAACTTTCTATTTTTCTTCAGCCGTGGGTTTCGATGGAGAAAACTCACAGGTTATATCGAGAGAGAGAGAGGACCATTCCTCTTGTATGCATCAATCGTTAACTTCCATCAAATTACAAACATTAAATATGCACCAATAAGATTTGGCCACTTGAGCCATATCACGTGCATGTATAATATTGTTGTCTGCTTGTCTTCCTAAAGTCTTCATAGAAGACTTGTTGCAGAATGCAACAATAAATGAATGAATCCAACATTCTCCCACTTGGCTCAATGGTTATAATCTATAATACTTATACTATCATACATATAAGCAAAATCAAATTCATCATAATATTGAGCAATTATAACATCATTATTGAATATATGACCAATATGGATCATAGCGGTCATATGTCAATTATAACGACACATTTCCTTCTATGTATCACATATTAATTTTATACTCAACATCATCACTAAAAGGAATAACATAATGGTCCACATTAGTGTCTTTCTCAAAGACAAATCCTGTTTAAGACTAATGTCATTATAAATGCATTCATTATAATCAAACAGGATTCATAAATGTATATCAGAAACTATCAACAAGGAGCTCAAGAGTGTCTAGTACATAAAGAACACAAACATAAACATAAAGTTAACCTTCAGAAATGCCCATTCGTTCAACATGTTCCGTAAATGTCTTCGGTGGCAATCCTTTAGTCAACGGATCCGCTATCATAAGTTTAGTGCTAATGTGTTCGATTGACACCCTCTGTTTCTGAACTTCTTCTTTAACGGTCAAGTATTTCAATTCTATATGTTTAGCACCTTTGGAATACTTGTCGTTTTTAGAAAAGAAGACTGCTGCGGAGTTGTCACAATAAATTTTCAGCGGCTTGGCGATACTGTCAACAATTCCAAGTCCTGAAATAAAGTTCCGCAGCCATAAACCCTGAATTGTAGCCTCAAAACATGCTACAAACTCAGCCTCCATAGTAGACGTAGCAGTGACAGACTGCTTCGCACTCTTCCATGAGATTGCACCATTAGCTAAAAGGAACAAATAACCAAACGTTGATTTTCTGGTATCCACACATCCTGCATAAACTGAATCTGAATATCCAATCACTTCAAGATGATCAGATCGTCTGTAAGTGAGCATGTGTTCTTTCGTTCCTTGTAGATACCTAAGGACTTTCTTTGCAGCTTTCCAATGCTCTATGCCTGGATTACTTTGATACCGTCCCAGCATACCGACAGCAAAACTAATGTCGGGTCTGGTACAAGTCTGTGCATACATCAAGCTGCCCACAATAGATGCATAAGGAATGTCTTTCATTTGTGTACGTTCTAATTCATTCTTTGGACATTGATTGAGATTAAATTTATCTCCTTTCTGAATTGGAACAACACTTGCCGAACATTTGTCCATTCTGAATCTCTCTAGAACTTTATTAATATAGGCTTTCTGAGACAATCCCAACAATCCTTGTGATCTATTCCGGAATATTTCAATTCCAATCACAAAGGATGCCTCTCCCATATTTTTCATTTCAAAGTTCTTATCGAGATATTTCTTGGTTTCGTACATTAGCCCAAGATCATTAGTAGCTAGCAAGATATCATCAACATACAGAATCAAAAAAATAAACTTACTCCCACTGACCTTTAGATATATACACCGATCAACGATGTTTTCCTTAAATCCAAATGAGGTAATGGTATCATTAAACTTAAGATACCATTGTCGGGAAGCTTGTTTAAGTCCGTATATTGACTTCTTTAATTTACACACCATGTGTTCTTGTCCTTTAATGACAAAACCTTCAGGTTGGTCCATATAAACATCCTCATCTAAAGTCCCATTCAAAAAAGCAGTTTTCACATCCATTTGATGGAGCTCTAAATCATAATGAGCTACCATTGCCATAATAATTCTGAAAGAATCCTTTTTCGAAACAGGAGAAAAGATTTCTTTGTAATCAATACCATCTTTCTGAGTAAAACCTTTGGCAACAAGTCTGGCTTTATTTCGTTCGATATTGCCATGAGAGTCGCGTTTGGTCTTAAAGACCCATTTACACCCAACTCTTTTACAACCTTCAGGCAATTCGACGAGTTCCCAAACTTATTTCTGTTCCATTGATTTTAACTCATCTTTCATGGCATCTAACCATTTATCAGAATTTTCACTTTCTATGGCCTGTGAAAATGAAACTAGATCATCATCAAGTCCTAAGTCACATTCGGACTCTTGAAGATAAACCACATAATCATTTGAAATAGCAGATCTTCTTTCTCTTACAGATCGTCTTAATGGTATTTCTTGTGGTTCATCTCTGATAGGTTCATTCGTGACAACTTCATTATCTGGAGTTTGATCATTAATTTGTTGTTCGTATGTATCAATAACTGTTGGAACAACAACTTGAGCAGAAGTTATTGGTATTGGAACTTGCACCATAACTTCTTGAATTTCCACATTACGTGGTTCCAAACTCCCACTGATGTCACCACTTTCAATGAACCTAGCATTCCTAGTTTCAACAATTCTCGTACTATGGCTAGGACAATAAAATCTATACCCTTTTGATTTTTCTGGATAACCAATGAAGAAACCACTGGTTGTTCTTGAATCAAGTTTTCTTTCATGTGGATTATAAATTCTTACTTCTGCTGGGCAACCCCAAATATGCAGATGCCTTAAACTAGGTTTCCTACCTGTCCACAGTTCAAATGGAGTATTTGAAACTGCCTTACTAGGAACCCTGTTTAATAAATATACAGCAGTCTTTAAAGCATACATCCACAATGACAAGGGTAAAGATGAATTACTCAACATACTCCTAACCATATCCATTAACGTACGATTACGCCTTTCTGCAACACCATTCTGTTCTGGTGTTCCTGGCATTGTGTATTGCGCACAAATACCACGACTTTCTAGGAATTTAGCAAATGGACCTGGATGTTGTCCATTTTCATCATAACTTCCATAATATTCACCACCTCTATCAGATCTCATAATTTTCACTTTTCTATCTAATTGTCTTTCAACCTCAGTAACAAACACTTCAAGAGCATTTATTGACTGAGATTTTTCCTTCAGTAAATAGATATAACCATAACGTGAAAAATCATCAATAAAAGTGATAAAATACCTTTCTCCACCAAAAGATGGAACATCAAAAGGACCACATATATCAGTGTGTATGATTTCAAGGAGCTGTTTGCTTCTTGTGGCTACTTTCTTACTTGTGTTTCTCGTTTGCTTTCCTTTAATACAATCAACACAAATATTTAGATCAGTAAAATCCAAATTTGGAAGAATTGATTGCTTTATCAATCTTTCCATTCTTTCTTTGGATATATGACCTAATCGTTTATGCCACAAATTAGCAGAACATTCATTCATTATACCACGTTTCGTTCCAACATTACGATGCTCAATTACAAGGGTTTCAGCAAAACAATAATCAAGTTTTAACTTGTACAAACCATCATATAAAACACCAGTACCAATAAGAACATTATCTTTATACAAACTAAAACATTCATTCCCAAACATACAGAAATATCCAGCTGTATCAAGTTTCGATAATGAAACTAAATTACGAGAAACAGATGGAACATAAACAGTTTGAAAAAGATCTAATTGATGTCCGGTGTCCAACATTAACCGGTAAGTTCCAATAGCTTCAACTGGAACTTTCATCCGATTGCCCATATAAATATATCTTTCATTTGGGCTTATGGTTTGGGTCGTAAGGAATCCCTGCATCGTATTAGAAACGTGAGTGGTACAACCAGAATCAATCCACCAAGTATTACAAGGAACTTCAGTTAAATTTGATTCGAAACATACTAAAGCAGTAGGCTTACCTTTCTTTTCGAACCATGCCTTGCGTTTCAGGCAATCTTTCTGATAGTGTCCTTGCTTTCCACAGAAATGACACTTATCTTTCTTCTGTTCCTTCTTGTGAATTTGGAAAGAGGACTGAGCTACCGATGATAGTCCTTTCTTACCCTTTCCACCTTTCTTTCCTGGTTTCTTTCCAGCTCCTTCATAATTCATGAGATTGACAGCTTGAGTTCCTGGTTTCTTTAGCCTTGCTTCTTCCTGAATGAGCATGCTTTGTAATTCATGCACATTCCATTTAGTCCTCATAGTATTATAGCTCATATGAAATGGGCCATATTGAAAAGGTAAGGAGTTCAGGATGAATGTCACTAGGAAGTTCTCGTTCACTTCCATTCCCATAGATTTTAATCTTGCTGCCATGTTTGTCATTTCGACAACATGTTCATGCATGGTACGTGAACCATCAAACTTCATGGTGGTCAAAGTACCCATCAGTGTTCCAGCAAGTGATTTATCAGCCGATTCTGACTGAGAACATTCTTTTACAAATTTCATAAATTCCATAGCACTTTCGGTGTTCGAAAATGTGGACTTGATGTTACTTGCTACTGTCATTCGCATAAACATTAAGCTTAGTCTGTTTGATCGTTCCCAAGCATTATAGAACGATTTTTGATCTGTGCTACTAGTTTCAGTTATAGCAGCTGGTTTCTCACTTACAAGTGCTAAATCAAGATCCAGAACACCAAGGTGAAACTGAACTTGTTCGCACCATTCAGAGAAATTTAGACCAGAAAACTTCACAACAGATGTGGCTTGCGAATGAAGAGCAACAGGAATAGATACTGCAAAATATAAAACACGATTATTGAGTAAGGCAATCAAACAATCATTAATATATATTGAAGTTCTCCTTTGGGTGACACAACAATACATAATTCTAAACATAATTGATGCTCATCTTAAATTTCACATAATTGATAATTAACATACTCGAAATAGACATGTTTGGTATCTTTGGATAAACTAAACACACCTACTCAAGACATATCAATTTACCACAATCATATTCATAATTATAAAATAACCAATCCACCTTTGGGCGATTCAACATATTTTATAATCATGAAAATTAATACACTCATGTCACACTATTATTTTCATCATGTCATTGCATTATTGAGCATCACATAAAAATTGAGTAATGACATGGATTTAATTTTGTATCTGAAAAACATTCTGATTCGGCCACTTTGGTGACTAACAAATCACCATAATTTAGATATCAAATTAAATATTAATAACATTCATCTAAACAATTAATAATGACAAAACATAATTGTCATATTTATAATTAAAGATTATAAACATCAATAATTATTTTATTTGTTCAAACTTAAACACTATTTTTTTTTTTTAATGAACAGTAACATCCGGCAATGAACAGTAACTCCGGCATGAACAGTAAATCCGGCATGAACAGTAAAACCGGTATGAACAGTAAATCAGGCATGAACAGTAAATCCGGCATGAACAGTAAGCCGACATGAACAGTAAATCCAGCATAAACATTAAATCCGGTAAATCCGGCCGGAAACATTTATTTGACAGAAAACAATTATGCAGCAAATTAACATACGATTAACAATTAACATCCTTAACGAAAAATCAACATTTCTATAACCTGCTCTGATACCACATGTTCGTTAATTTTCATGAATAATCATTTTATTATAGTCATGATCTATAAGTTTCATTATGGATAAAACATCATGATTCAGGATGTTAGAGCAATTGATTTTCACAAATCTAATAGCAAGCAAAATTACATAAACATGATTGTTTCTTTCTCTTTTAATAATAGAAGAAAATTAACAGTGAAAGAGAGAAACATGCTTCATGATTTTGTTCACTCGCTTTCGTACATAAAATGGAAGTTTACCTGAGTCCATAATGTGATAAAATGGTTTCTCTCCCTTTTCTCTGCAACTTTCTATTTTTCTTCAGCCGTGGGTTTCGATGGAGAAAACTCACAGGTTATATCGAGAGAGAGAGAGGACCATTCCTCTTGTATGCATCAATCGTTAACTTCCATCAAATTACAAACATTAAATATGCACCAATAAGATTTGGCCACTTGAGCCATATCACGTGCATGTATAATATTGTTGTCTGCTTGTCTTCCTAAAGTCTTCATAGAAGACTTGTTGCAGAATGCAACAATAAATGAATGAATCCAACATCACAATGCAGACTTGAGCTTCGTTTGAATCCCCAGAAAGATTTGGACCTCAGTTTCTGCTCCAGCTCGGAGCTATCGTCTATGGCGGTTGGATTTTCTGCAAACGAAGGGGAAAGAGGAGGAAGGGGAGTGGGTTGTTCAGAAATCTGGATTTTGTTTCTGTATTCAATGGGGACGATGACTCCATTGCAGAAAAGATCATCCGCAGAAGAAGATTGTTCTTTATTTTCGCTTATGAAAATGAACTCGAAATCAGAATTTGAACCCAGATAACAGAATCCTCGACCAGCTTCGACAGGCTCAGTTTCTTCGCAAGTAGAATCCGCTCCATTGATGAACAGAATCCTCTTCTTTCACGAAGCAATTCCACAGGTTCAAATCCAAATCGAAAGCGGACCAATTACTTGTGTTTGCTTTTCGTTTTTATTTTGTATTATGTCTTCTATCATTACCATTTAAACGTTAGATGAAACAAAAGGCTAAGTGAAAGAATGCCTAACTCATAATCTGTGACATCATGCTTTATGAAGTTTATGAGGAATCCATTGATGTCCGAAATCCATTTAACGAATAGTTAAAGTGAGTAAGCTAGAGCAACTGCACGTAACATTTTAATTTCCACTAAATAGCTCAATATTATGGGATTTTCATCAAATTGATGGGTTTGACCAAAGAAATGTCTTCCACAAGTTGGAGACGGAGTCTTACTTATATTGCATATACCAAGACCCCATCAAAGTGAAGTAAAATTATAATCTCAGTGTACCAGTGATTTGAGAATTCTTGGTCATAATTCTTGGAGGCTAGGGTTCAAATCACTGGGAATGCATGAAACTCCTATCCCAGGATTGGAGAAGATCACGAGTGGGACCCAACGGTCGATAGCGGTGCATCCGCAGGCCAGGTCGATGGTGGTGCGACCGCGGGCTTGGTCTCCACAATCTCCATACTATGAAGCAATTCGAAGTGAAGAGAGACAATGATAAAAGACCAATTAAGGCAGTAAGACAAACCATGTTTTGAGAACTTTTCGTTTGTCAATGTTTTTGTGTACGATAGTTTATGTTTCATCGTCGCAACATATCGAGTAGGATAAACAATTTAAATAAATTGGATTCGTTCTTGGTTTCATCTTATCTTTCGTCATTTTGATTCCAAACCATATGCCTCATCTTCATTAAATAATAATTGAATATTTTAAGAGCAATAAAAGAAACCCAATGAAGTTACATTTATCTTCTATTAGTATCTTTTGAGATGGAAACATTATTTCTAATAATTAATGTAATAAATTATAAATAGTTAAAATAAATAATTAATTTAACTAATTAATGTTTGACATGTTAGAAAATAAAAATTAGAAGGTACGAATAAAAAATAATAATTAATTTTAATAATTAATGTAATAAATTATAAATAGTTAAAAATAAATAACTAATTCCACTAATTAATATTTGACATGTTAGAAAATAAGAATTAGGAGGTAAAAATAAAAATAACATTGTTATAAGAAAACACCTAAACATAATTAGTCTAACTTGTACTGACATTTCTGTTTAGATCAATCTAAATTAATCAAATTTAAGGTTATTTTATCTAATTATTCTTTTCATTAGTTTCGTTTTTGTATCATGTTGAGCTCCTACTTGCAAACACGGCTCAAGAAACTCGAAAGAAAACTGTTAGTTTCCTGGTTAGCAAAATCGAGAAATCCAAAAATGAAAATTACAAATGGAGTATCAAAAGTGCTCAGAATGAAATGAAATTTTAGGTGAGTTTAGTGAAGTGAGTGAGGTGTGTGCTGGTGGAAGCCGTGGTCCAGATTCGTTGATATGAAGAAGTTATGGAATGTTTCTGAGAATCGGCCAATGGATGCTATTATGAAGCTTTTGGCAAGAGTTTTCTTCCAAGGAAAAGAACTCGATTCAAGGACCGGTTAATGCCACTTCTTGCTGCTTTCCACTCTCAAGAGAATGGAGAAAGATATGTCAAAATCCACTATTACAAGCTACCAAGCTTGAAGAGTGGTTTCGGGGGTGCAACCCCTCGGTTGTTGTCAACCGAGCTTACCTTGGTGCCTCTTACTCCAAGTTTCTTCTAATGGTGAGAAGAAAATCCGAGTGTGCTCATTAACATCAGCCAAAAAACTTACAAGCATCAATACCATGAATATATAGACCTAATGGTGGTAGGCTAGTGTTTTGAGTGGGTTGGGCCTTCATTTGGGCCATCATTTCGGCTATCATTTCGGCTTGCAAGCCATGTCTTCAACTTCAAGTGGGCCAGACCTTTAATCAAACCGCCAACTAATCCTAACATTTATCTAATTCTAAAATGCTTAACATGCATACATATAATAAAATTTAACAAGAAGGCCAACGTTTGCCAATAAGTTAGAAATAAAAAGTTACAAAAATCAAAGCTCGGGAAGACAAATTATCATGTGAGCATTAAGATCGCCTCTCTTGTCCTTCCACATGATGAAGTGCTTTGGTTGGTCCACATCCATAGCTTTAATCTCTCACTTCAAGTCTCCCACGGTGTACTCCAAGTCTTCGCACGATCCATTACCTGCAAAAGAGACAAGTGTGTAAGTGCATGAGTTAGTTAAATCATAGGCTCGGACATGAGAACGTGTAATGAGCCTATGAGGCACAACATATTAGAGCTCTTAATTTCTATGATATTGTGAATTCTATTTATATTAACCTTCTTGATCAAAAGAACAATGTCATAGTTAATCTTTATCTCAATAAAATTCAGAACTGATCCATACATAAAAGATTCATAAATGGTTAGCTACATAAGAGTAGAACACAGAGCAAAGAGTTTGCATCGCAGACGAGACCAAAAAATCCGATACCGTACGTTGAGAAGTGAGGAGATCAGATACTGTTGATGAAGTTGCAGTAGAAAATGAGTGATGAAGCAGTGAGAAAAATAACGAAAGCAATGATTTTAAAGTAGAGAGGAAACGGAATGGAGATGGCAACGAAGAAGGCGAACACTAGTAAGAAGAGTCCGAGCCAGTGAAGAAGATGATAGGGTTTAAGGGATTTGAACTTGGCGAGCTTGGCGACAAGCAGAGAAGTAAAACCCAGAAGAATTGAGAGAGAAAGCAAGTGAAAAATCGGAGGAAGCTGACACTGAATTTGGACTGAAACAACAGCTATCTGGATGGCGGTGGCGAAGCAAAAAGCCAGAAGCATGCCCGTCCCGTCTGCAATCTTGGTAGTCAAAGCCTCGACGGCGGAGGGAGCTGCTACTGAATCGTTCGAAAAAGAAGAAACACTCTTCCTAAAAGAATCGAGCCCTCTCCGAAAGGGTTGCAGTAAAGAACTCATCCCAGCAATAATCTGGAGGGACGAGCTTGGAGAGGAGAGATGGCTCATGGCTAGCTGCTTTGAACGAGCTTGTTGGATGATCATGCAATGATTATATATACGCCGGTGATGATGGGTTTCAGTCTGACTGAGAATAAAATGAAAAGTTACGATGAATTGGTTTGAGCCGCAAAGCAATTTGAACAGAGAAAGGGACGGAAGATAAAATGTTATTTTCATACTTCCGATGAACGACTTAGCTTTTGTTTTGTTCCTCGTATCAATTTTCATACTAGTGAGTTATGTAAATACGTGACAAATATAGATCTAATGATAATTTTATTCAATGCTTGATAACCATATTTCATAAATTATCAAGAAATTATGCATAATTATTTTATATGATTTATCAAGAAACTTTTTTATAATTGTATGCATGTTATTACAAGCAGAGTTCTACTCACAACGTACTATGACATATTTTAGAATAAAATTTAAAAACAAACTGTGCAGATTTCGTTCCAAAGTAAATAATACTATATTAATGAAGCTGAGATTCCATAAAAGTTTTAAAGTAACGAAGAACCCCGACTTGAAGCGTGACCGACAAAGTCGTAGTCCTAGAAGGAAAAAAATTGTGGTATTTCGTCTTGTGAAAGTAAAAATGACTCAAGTTGTGGAGTCTCTGATGCTCGCATTACAATATTGTCCGCTTTGAGACGAAATCTGTTCAAATTTATTCTTGATATTAGACCAAAACACGTTGTACCATGTAGAAAAGTGGAACTCTACTATAAACAACTCAATTTTTATTCTTTTAAGTGATGTGAGATTGTGCATTTCTACTAGTATGAACCGGACCTTATGAACCGGACCTTCACAATCAACAGAATTTTGAGTCGTTTTTTACTTCACATAAGAGTTGTCCCACAAGATTAAGTTAATTATGAAAGATTGATAGAAAAAAGCAAATAGAACCTACAATTAAGGGGTCTCTCTTTCCATCTTACTTTCCCCAAAACACAACATTTTCTTGTCAAAAAGTAAAAGGAGAATCTTACTTTACCCAAAACACTACATTTTCTTGTCAAAAATAGAAGGGGGGCCACAATCAATTCATTGGTAACATCAAAAGACAAGAACGTAGCTTACGTAATCAACGTAAACATCAACTAATAATTCTACTTTTCTTCATTTTTCACTTTCTCTCGCTTCAATCTCTACCCTACTCGATCTCTCTCAACCTACACTTGCATAACACTTTCAATCTGTCTCTACTGTTAGTTTCTGCTTCGTCATCATCTCTCAAAAAAAACAAATCACAAAAAAAAAGAAAATAATTTTTATCACACCAGTCACTAGTGTGTATATATATAACGTAGACAATATTCAGACTACATTTATACGGTACTTTTGTACTCGTATCAAAACATAGATCATTAATTATACAAATTATCAGGTGTAAAACTAGGAATACAGTTTTTTATGAAATCTGAACTCAGCATATTGTCCCACAAGCAAAAGGGGAAGATATTAAGGATATAGAAAAGTAATAGGATTGACATTGACATAGACTTTGAACTCAATTAATGGACAAACATCCACAATGGAAACATATTAAAAATGAAATATTGCGTAAGAAAAAGAATATACTCTAGTTTAAATATTTTATAAATCAAGATTATTAAAGGAAACTAATACCACCGTGAGAATAAATCAAGAATTAATTAGAAGAGTGAAAAAAAAAAAAATCAAAACACAAGTATTTACGTAGTTCGAACCAAATCACCCTACGTCCGCGACACAAATCTCCAGTAACAAATTTTATTAGAGAATCCATTAAAATAAGTATTTTTGTAATGTTATAACATCACCCGCAACATGATCTCGAGATTACAAGAAAAGTAACGTTTTGCAATAATACTTTCACATTTTTCTCTCTGACTCGGTTCACACCCAGATATGATTCTCTCTTGTTATTTTTATCTTCCTATCATTCCTCTGACTAATAAATTTGAAATAGATTAATACAAATTTGAACAATAATAAAATAATCAAAAATTTAATCGCAAATTTAATTCAAAAAACTTTTAATCAAACCAAATCATATACGATAGGTTGTTGAAATTTTTTTAATATAACCCTGAGTTTAGTGGATCGAGACAATTGATATCCTTTTTCAAACGATATGAACCTTAATTTTTACTTTGTGACCAAAACGAACTCCGTCATTAGAAAAGTTGTAAAGAGAAACCTTGGTAGTGTGAAGAAGCATAAAACTTACCGATAATGTGTAATCATAATTTAAGGATGGGCTGGTCTGGTTCAAATGTCCTCCTACTCTTCGTGCATGGATAACGTGGGTGTCTGATTGAAAGAGGAACAGCGAGAGAATCAGACAAGACAGAGAAGACGACGGCAGCAAGTTAGAAAATCAAAAGAAGTGTGAATTTTTTTTAGCACTTTTTCTATGAATGAACAATCAACTCACCTTTCCCAATTTATCTTTCTCCATCTTCTGCAGAAAGATCGTTTCTTAAAATAACTAGAATTCAAAACGCAAACATATAAAATCTGCCATTTTTAATAAATAAAGTTTCTCAAAGTAATATTTTTTGTATTTCTAAAATTACCACGGGTTAAAAATGTCAAATAGTACTAGCTAAAATTAAGTTAGCTCGATATAAAATTGTGGATAACGTTTGAATTTATGACAAATAAGGTTGACGGAACCAACGAGTGTCGTCGACTGTTTGCCAAAAATTAATTCGAGGAGTAGTCGACCGAAACACCTTTAGAGAACTTCGATCGAACTACCACGATGATCAGTCTGTCAAATCTTTGTAAAAATGATTTTCTTCCAATTTCTCCACACTTTACTACAATAAATCCAAACGAGAATTATTTTAATCCACGTTCGTGCATAGATTATTTTTTCTGATCATACTCATGTTTTTCAAACGATATCCGAGTTTTCTAACAATCTCTAAATTTCAACAAAATTGTACGGTTTTAAAAGTTCGTCTTACCTTCAAAGTTTTCTGATTCTCTTGAATAATTCCACTCCAAATAACGTTCAACTCATTGTCGATTCCAATCCTAACACAATCTCTCAAATTTAAAATCCAAATTTGTTCACAAACGATACAAAGTTTGAACAAATCCCCACTTACCACAAATATCAAAATTTCTTCATAAACGGTGCTAGATAAGTTACTCAAGTTACCTAGCACCAATTTTGTCCAATTCCCCTCTCATTCAGACCTTTTTGTCCAAATCAAAACTAGGTTAGGTTTTTTCAGTGTGGCTTAAATGTCGATCCCGACCTGCTGATAAAAAACCCCCATTAGCATCATATTATTTAACCTGTAACCTATGCCAGTAAAATTGGTAACGTTTCCTGAAATAAAAAAATAAAAAAATTTCAAATTTTACAACTTGCCCTATTCTATTATGCCACTTCTTACCTTATCCATCATTATAATTGTATTTACAAAGTAGCGGGAGATTCAACTAATTTGACTCTTAGGTTTTTAGACAGGGATGATGTATAATTCAATTCGCAAAACTGTGAATTTGTAAAAATCGAGGTAGGGTCGTGTCATCTCCTTCTGTCGTTTGATCTATCATTCTTCATCGTCGTTTGACCTTCATTCAAGTTATGACCGTACAAATAAATCTCTAAAAAATTTATTAAATGAAAAAAAAAATTATATTATATATTCAATGCATACAGTCCGTCGAAATCAAAAGAAATGCGAAGAACAAATAAGTAATTTGATTTAGCAACATTTATTTTATTTCATGCATAAAAGTACAGATCATCTCCGTCGTTTGAGAAGGAAGATGCAGAGAGATTATGTCTTCTTTATCAGCGCGCAAATAAAGATAAATGATAACGTAGTGATGAAAACAAGTAAGGAAATGATTTTAAAGTAGAGAGGAAAAGGAATGGAAGTGGCGACGAAGAAGGAAGAGACCAAAAAAAAGAGACCTACGCTGTGAAAGAGGAGGGTCAGCTTAGGTGATCTGAACTTGACAAAATTAGGCACCAGTAAAGAAGAAAACCCTAGAAGAATCGAAAGAGAAAGTAAGTGAAACAATGGAGGAAGGGCAGTCTCGATTTGGACAGACAATGCCGCAATCTGAATTGTCGATGCCAAGCAAAAAGGTACCATCATCGTCCCCCAATCTGCTATCTTGGCGCTTACTGCCTCCACAGAAACTGGATCCTCCACTAGTTCGTCCAGTGCTCGCAGAAATCGTAAACAGGGAAGCTTCTTACATGCTTGATTTCCACCCTCCATTATCGAAGATTTTTTGGTATGAACTAAGACGTTAAAATCAATCCTCTGCAAGCAGCTCTTTTTACTCAAGAATAATATGGTGAGATTAAGCTTGAAGTAGGTTACTGGATAAAGGGTAGAGTCTTCGGATAACCAGGCCAATCTCTTAGTTTATATAATATTATGTGTAACTCAAACCTATCTCTTAGTTACTGTATTATACTAATCTATGAAGAGTGTAATCTCTGTGTTTGACTCTATAAAATAAAACGCAAGAGTTAGCCTTTGGAATAACCTGTAGCCATTATATTTTTGGGTTGGATTTTGGTGAAGATAATGGACTTTTGGATAGTGGAAAACTCAATCAACGCATGCTTATTGAATAAAAGTACGTCAAAAATAATGCTTATATCCGTCGAATTTCATGGAAGATTCTACTAAATATTATTAGTTTAAGCAAACATGGGGTTTTAAACTTTCAGCCAGCTAATCGCATGCTTGCTTTTATGTTTTTTTTTTTTTAAATGAAGAATACGGAAGATGAAAGAACAACATTGAAATTGAGTAGAAAATTCAAACCTATTTAATAGATTAAAAATAAAGATGTTTAAAAGTTTTGTTGTACAAGCGACTCGAGATATAACGAGGAGCGACGCGATCCAACCCAAAAGCGGTCCACCCTTATCGATAATTAATTAGGTAGCGGCGTAAGACATAATTGAAAATAAACCATGAGCTCAAGGAAATTGAGTTAACTCACAAGTTCAACAGTTACATCGAGATAAAGTGATAATATAAAATACTAAAGTATGAAAAACAAAAAATTAAAAAAAAAAAACAACAAAGAGTTCAATAAGAATAATATAACAAGATTTTAATCTCACCAAAAAACTTAAGTTATCATGTTGATAATAATTTAATCATGTATATATATATATTTATAATTATTCTACCATCTTAAAATACTCGTTGATGTGTCAAATAATGATTGATGCAATTAATGTAATAAATTAACTATTTATAATCTATTGCATTAATTACATCTTAATTACACTAATCATTACTTGACAGATAAAATAAGAGAGTAAACCTATCATTACTTATATTTTTAAAACTGAGGACAAAGCCATTTTCTTAGTTTTTATTTTATCTTTGCAATAATTTTATTATTTAAATATTATAATATTAGATAAACAATGGGTAAGGAAGGTCATTAATTTGCCATAATTAAAAGCTGGTTTAAGTTTATAGACCGCTTATAATTATTCATACAATCTTAGGTTTAACTTTTACACCTAATGAAAGGCCAAGTCCAACCCCCTATATTTATTATATGAATAAAAACATAATCTCCGTATTTTCTCTTAATGTCCATTTTTTTCTGTTTAGTGATTCAATTTTGTGTTTACTTGAATTTGGATTTAATACGAATGGAATCAACACGCATCACTCTTGTATCTGTCATTGGGCCATGCATGCCTCCATTGTCGTTCGAAGGTCATCGTTACTTGTATGTATACTATAAATATTTTTCGGCACTACTCTTCAAAATAGTACAAGAGCCTCCATTTGTCCGATTTGAGAAAAATGTATGGGTTTTTTATAACAAGGCGGAAACTTATTCTAGTAATTTGTTCCAACCCGAGACATAAACAAAGACAAAAGAGTATCTTTCTAAAAACGAAAAAAATGATATGTTTTAACATGAAATGGATATATCCATATATCTCTTATGTTCATCTATGAGATGAGAAAATATGGAGAAACCCATACAAATAATTGGTTCACGTAGAAATGGCATATTAGTTTACGTAAAAGTACACAGAATACCAAAGGGAGTTCTTGATGTTCAAGCAAGTTTCAACAATACCAATGTGATTGTTACATATGTACAGGGTTAGATAATTTCTTGGTCCTCCGTTGGTACTTGTGGACTCAAAGCAAGAGAGAAAAGTGACACCATTTGCCGCTCAAACTGCCTCAAAAAATGCTATTCGAACATCAGTGGATCAAGGTATGCATAGAGCAGAAGTCTTGATAAAAGGCCCTGGTGTCTAGTTTTCTTAGAACTAAAATTTTAAGATCTTAAGTTTAATTATAAGCTTTATTTTTGGATACCTGAAAAATATGATAATAACTAATGAAAATAATTATAGTTTCAATTGGTTGATATCGTGGTTTAATTAAATAAATTCATCAAATAATATTAGAAGCTGGTACAACATTTTTCTTGTTCACAGTTTTTCAATGACGATCCTAATTAATGAGATGAAACATACACGAGGTTTCCTAAAATTAATCACGTAGAGGAAAAATATTAAACGATAAATTATAAATAAACTTTAAGATGGTGACATTTCAAAATTTCCCTTAATATTATCACATAGGCACTTTTTTTTTAATTTTTATAGAGCAGATTATATAGCTTAAAACATATTAAAGGAAATCCCGGACACAACTTAATCATTTATAGAACAGAATATAAGTTTCAAACTAGCTATAAAGAAATCTGACAGGAACCCCACTTACATAAGTAGTACGAGAAACAATAACAGATGCGATCCAAAAAATACCATAAATATTTTTCCACTGCCGTAAAATTATTGTCACGACCCATACCCGTATCCTAATAATTTTTTTTTTTCTTTTTTTTTCTTTTACTTTAATCGTACGTGAAGCGAAATCGAAAACAAAGTCGAAAGCGGAATTGAAATCGAAGTTCGTTCAATAACCCATTTAAAACAATCCATTAAAACAATTAAAACTTAAAATAAATTAAAACCTTTAAAACAATTAACTAACAAATAACATTTAAATTAATATATATTATTATTATTTTTTTTTATATATAAAGTGAGTGGCGATCAGTAGCCACAAAAGTGGCTACTAATCGCCATATGGGCGACAGCCAGCGGCGACTAATCGCCACAATCGCCATATGGGCGACAGCCAGCGGCGACTAATCGCCACAATTGTGGCGATTAGTCGCCACGCTCTCTGGATTTTCTCCAGAGAGCGACGCCACAATTTTCCCCAATGGGCGATTACTCGCCTCCCAAAGGCGAGCAATCGCCAGGCTCTCTGGATTTTCTCCAGAGAGCCGAGCTTCTTCTTTCCCTTATTCTTTCCTACACCTCACACTTAACCCAAAATCACATAACACCAACAACTCATCATTTTTCTCATTCTTTCTTCACACATACTTCACACTTTTCTTTACACACATCAATAAACATACTTCAAACCCAACCAACACAATAACACTCTAACTTCTCATTGCTTTCTCACTAAATTTACCCAAACTCATAACCAATCCAAATCACTTTAGAACACAGTAAATCTCATAAAAACAAACGGCGTGGATACGTTTAAAAGTTTAACAATCCTACCTGTTTTAAAAACATCAAAATCATCCCAAAACATTGTAAATTATCTACACGGTCATCAAACACCCAAAATACATCCAATCACACAATAGTCTATACGAATCCACTATTAACCCCAAAACCTATCAAAATGTGCTAAACATCCATCAAATTCATCATTATCCTAACAATACCCAAAAACTCTCAAAATTACCTAACCGTGAGTCAACCCGCCCTGCCAAAACACGAGCCGCCGCCACGAGCTCCACCCATCGACCGCTACACTTGATCATCGTAAGGTGGTTCCTCACCTTCGTTCTCGTCACCTACATCATACAATAACTACATTAAGCCTAATGCTTAGTAAGGAGCGTACTAAACATAACTTTACATACATGCATGACATTTATAAAACATTTTCGTTTCATTTCTTTTAAACCGTTTTCTTGCCCCGTAGTACATTCATAACTTGCCCCGTAGTACATTCGTGACTTGCCCCGTAGTACATTCGTAACTTGCCCCGTAGTACATTCGTAACTTGCCCCGTAGTACATTCGTAACTTGCCCCGTAGTTCATTCATCGTTCATCATTCATTATCGTTCTTTAATTCAACATTTTCATAAAACATGCAATAAATAGTTCGTATGCACTTTAGAAAACATGATGCATGAGGTAATACATACATAAGGAAGAACCTATCAAACGAGCACTACTTAAATCACTAAAGCACTACCTAGAACTACCCGTCCTTTCTACCAACCCCTATTTCCACCTTTTTCATCACATCAAACATCATCAACATTGTACGACGTAGGGCCTTAATGGCCGGAAAGCCTAACGCTCACTTACCTAGAATCCTAGCAATGCCGAGCACCGTCCTTTGAGCTTAGGTCACCTAGGGCATTTAACAACAAACCATTAATATTGACTCTCGTACATCAAATCTAACAAATCGACTTCTCTAGCTAGGACAAATCCTTCTATACACTCCAACCCTTTTCTTTTAAACATTTCATCAAACACTTGGTGTTCACAAGCTTCCAAAACTCCATTTATGTCTTTCAACCACTTTTCCAACAACCTAATCTCAACTTTAAACTTCCACCAACACCACTAATCAACTCCAACAACTTCAAAAATCATAAATATATCATCAATGAGTAACTAATAAACAACCCTAACTATTTCCAACAAAACCCCTAATTTTCTTTACAAACCCTAACTCGAAAATCACTCCAAAACGACAAATAACTTGTCAAAAGTGTAGAGCTTACCTAAGAGTCGAGTTGTGGAAGAAACTTGCAAGAAAATCACTAAAGGGGAGGAATGATCGATCAAAGGAAATGGCGATGAAGGAGAGGAGGGAAAATCGTCAAGGAGAGGAAATCGTGCGTGGAGGAGAAGAAATGAGGGAGAGAGAAAGAGTGCTTTGATTTTAATAAAATCTTGACTTTGACAATTACCTAAATGCCCTTTTTTTTGTATTTCCTTAGCTTAAACCGTTATTTCTCCTATCCGTTTAATTTCTCCAAAATTCTCTTATTCCTCCAAATATTCATATTTATTCTTAGGGCTCTAACGAAACTTCCCGTTCGTCATTTGAACTTAATTTAATATTTCTACGAAATAGAAACTCTAAAATGCTTAAAAATATTAAAATTAGAAACTTAAGGTTCGTAATTCCTAAAACGAATTTCTTGGGTGTTACAATTATAACGGCCAAGAAGTAAGAGAAAAATAGACACCAAGAATTTTACGTGGAAACCCAAATCGGGAAAAAACCATGGGGACCGAGTCCAGAAAAAACTCACTAAGAAAAATAGGATTTATAATATTTTTCTAGATATCTAATATCCTAGAAAATATTCACTAAGAAAAATCACTACTTTTAGAATTTTCACTCTGCTCAAAAGCACCATACCTATTTTTCTTTCTCACTCTTTCTTTTCTCTCCCTCCAAAATAATTCTCACTATATTTCTCTTCCTCTTCACTCAGAAGTGATTATCTCCTTCTCTCTTGGATAGAAGATTTCACTTCTCTTCAGATCCACTTAGGATCTACATTTTTCTGGATGAAGTTTCTCTCATCAGAAACTCTCTATTTATAGAAAAAAATTTCATAAGATGACAAAACATCACACATCACGCAGAAGAAAGTTTCAATTTTTCTTCTCCATTTCATTTATGAAGTGTAGAAGAAAAATTGAAATTTTCTTCTTTATTAAATGATGTGAGCCCCTTATCATTAAGAAGGGATGTAACACCCGACAATTTTACCATGTAAATATTCCTTAAATTATTAGACAGAATTAATGAAAATATTTATACACTGTATGTTTTGTGAGTTTTCCGATAGTTTCAATTGAATGTGGTGATTCGTAAAGCCGATTTAAGGAAACTAAATAGTAAAATAGTTAAAAATCAATGGAAGGGCAAAATAGGGAAGAAATTAAG
This sequence comes from Begonia masoniana, assembly GCA_022432975.1. Taxonomy (NCBI): domain Eukaryota; kingdom Viridiplantae; phylum Streptophyta; class Magnoliopsida; order Cucurbitales; family Begoniaceae; genus Begonia; species Begonia masoniana. The sequence goes on from CM039507.1 coordinate 401,609, forward strand.
GTAGGTGGGTGGGAGCCAATGGATGGTTGCCAAATGTCCATAACTTGCTGAAAAACCTACCTATTGTCTCCTCTTCTCTTCTCTTCTACGTAAACCTTCATTTTCATCCTCCTCTCTGTTCTCTCTTTCAGGCGATTGAGACAAACTTCCAAAAACCTTGTTTCACCTATTTCTTCTGTTTCCTTCAGCAAAGGTAATCATCTAACCTAGTTAACGAGTTTGGACAAGTTAAGATGTGAGTTTTGTGGAAATTAAAGGTTACGATAGTTGGAGTGAACTCACTGTTTTTACATGAAAACACGTTGGTTTGTTTTCTAAAGGTCTGAATGGAGTTTGAAGCTTATTCTATTAAGTTATTAGTTAGCATTTGTAGCTCTGTTGATTTTTCTTACGTTCATGTTTTAGGTCCGTGTATAACCGAGACGTTCAAGACTTGCAACTCTACAGCAACAGGTAAGTTCATACGTATAGGTTTGGCCCTTAAGACCCTACAATACGGAGGTACTAGGTTTTATGTTGTCGGGATTTCTGTTGGGTAGTTAAACCATAGGTTATGTTTTAGGTTAAGTGTGTTCTGTTTTATATCCTGCTTATTATTATTCTGTCGTTTGTTTATGAATGTTCATGCATACACGTTTTATCTGAAAGTCATGAAAATGTTTTCTGCACACGGTTGGAAGTTAAGCAAGATAAAACCTGTAATGAAATGTATGGTTAAGTGTGGACGAGGACTGGCATCCTGTCATGTACTCCTGTTATGTCCTGTTGTGGCATGTACTCCTGTTGCGCCAGCTCTTCTTCCCACTTATACCTTCCTGTCCAGTAAAATATAATGTAATGTAATGTTCATATATTTGAAAATGTTCATGCATAGCACGTGCATCACTTTGCATTGTATGTTCTTACTGAACTCTAGGCTCATAGTTGAACTCCCTGTTGTAGGTATGGATCCTCCAGAGGAGGACATTGTGCCTCAAGATGATGAGTTGATGTAGTTGGCGGGATGAGCTCACGGGGTGGTTGTTGCAGTCAGATAAGAGTTAACTCTGTGAGAATGTACTTTCTAAAGTTATGTCAAGTTCTGTAACATCTTTTGAAGTTTAAAAAAAAAACATTTGAAGTGTAGGTTCAGTTCTGTACAACTTTTAAGTTCTTTTAAAACGATGTATGAAATCTGTATTGATGTCTAAAACCTCTGTATTTGACAGTTGTATCTATATATTTTGAAATATTCTAGAACTGTATTGTGTTTCCTCTTATTAGTTCAAGCATGGGTGGTCTTTGGTTTTAGAGCTATCCATGCAGATTGATTTTCTTAAACTTATATCATGTTTCCTGTTATGTCCAAAAATCACGTTCTGAATCGATTTTTGAGAATTTGAAACTTTTAAGCCATCTGTTTTTATGCTCCCTGTTCGTATGTCTTCTTGTTAAAAGCTGTCAAATTTTGTCTTTAAAACTACATCTTTCGATTACATCCACCGCTGCTTTTAAGTTCACATCCACCTGTGAACAGTAAATTTCTGTCTGTAGTTCACATCCACCGGTGAACAATAAATTTCTTTTTGTAGTTCACATCCACCGGTGAACAGTAAATTTCTCTTTGTAGTTCACATCCACCTGTGAACAGTAAAATTTTTGTTTGTAGTTCACATCCACCGGTGAACAATAAATTTCTCTTTGTAGTTCACATCCACCGGTGAACAGTAAATTTCTCTTTGTAGTTCACATCCACCTGTGAACAGTAAAATTTCTGTTTGTAGTTCACATCCACCCGTGAACAGTAAATTTCTGTTTGTAGTTCACATCCACCTGTGAACAGTAAAATTTCTGTTTGTAGTTCACATCCACCGGTGAACAGTAAATTTCTGTCTGTAGTTCACATCTACCTGTGAACAGTAAATTTCTATTTGTAGTTCACGTCCACCTGTGACCAGTGAATTTCTGTTTGTAGTTTACGTCCACCTGTGAACAGTAAATTTCTGTCTGTAATTCACATTCACCGTTTTCTTTTGTTTATTCGCATCCACCGCTGTCACTGTTCACTTTTGTCTTATTCACACCCACCGCTAGCCTATATCACCCGATTCTGTTATTCACTGTAACTTTCTCCCAGTATGCCTTTCAGTCTATATTCCTCGTTTATTTTCACTGCATGTATTTTTGTCATGTTTCCTCTGCATGCCTGTCGTCCATCTAGTCTTTTATTTAAATGTTCTAAGTATTCTGATTTTCTTTTGTAATTCATTCTGCAGCCCGGTTTAACTGTTTTGCCGTTTTGACTTTAAATCTAAAGAAGGTTTTCTCTAGCTGTAAAGTTTTAACAGTTTGTTTTAAAAGTCCAGTTTGTTTGTTTAAAGTTCAAAAAAAAAAATATAGTCCCCGTTTTGAATGTCCCGGAGTGATGGCTCCTCGGACCCCGATCGGGTCGGGGCTGTCACAAGGGACCCCACAAACTCCCCCTCCCGACTTATGATGAGGTATCTCCAGTCTTGCTGAGAAATAAGTAGAGTCTTCATTTGCTTTGTTTCAATTTCTCGTCTTCAATGTTTGTAGGCCTGTCGCCGATGGCCATAGCACAACCATCTTTTTGCAATAGCGCCTTCATTCTTTCTCGCCATAACAGTCTTGCTCTGATACCACTTGTTGGGAAAAAATAATAAAGAAATATGACGGGAACCTCACTTATATAAGCGGTACGAGAAATGATAGCAGATGCAATCTGAAAAATACCATGAATATTTTTTCATTGCCGTAAAATTATAACAGCCAAGAAGTTAGAGAAAAATAGACACCGAGAATTTTACGTGGAAACCCAAATCGGAAAAAAATCACGGGGACCGAGTCCAGAAAGATCTCACTGTGAAAAATAGGATTTACAATATTTTTCTAGATATCGAATATCCTAGAAAATATTCAATAAGAGAAATCACCACTCTTAGAATTTTCACTGTGCACAAAAGCACCACACCTATTTTTCTCTTAGACTCTTTCTTTTCTTTCCCTCCAAAATAATCATCACTATATTTCTCTTTCTCTTCACTCAGAAGTGATTTTCTCCGTCTCTCTTGGATAGAAGATTTCACTTCTCTTTAAATCCACTTAGGATTTACATTTTTCTGGATGAAGTTTCTTTTATTAGAAACTCTTTATTTATAGAAAAATTTCTCATAAGAGGATAAAACATCACACATTACGTAGAAGAAAATTTCAATTTTTTTTCTTCATTTCATTTATGACATGCAGAAGTAAAATTAAAATTTCTTATTTATTAAATGATGTGAGCCCCTCATCGGACTTGAAAGTAAGTCGTAATCATTATCGTTTCTTGGAAATTCAGATTTTTAAGAGCAATTTTGTTGAAAGGAGTAAGTCGACTTCTACCCTTTCTCCTCTTTGTTTAGTTTAAGTTTTTGAGGTTTAAACTAGAGTTTGAGAATTTAGTTTACAGCTCTAAATTTATGGAAGCAAATGAAGTAATTCTACACCAACTGAAGATAAAATATGTTTATATATATATATAGTCTTCTTCAACATGTCTACACGGTACTGTTGTGCAGTTTTTGCAAACTATCATCAACCATTGTTACCGTACTTTAAGCTTGTCACTAGATCAGGTAACATTGCTTTAGAATTGTAATTTATTTTCCAAATATTAAAGTATTATTTTTGAAATTTATTCTACTGACTTTTTGTGATTGTTATTGTGACGACCCCAACCCGATCAGGGCCGCCACGGACTAGCCGTGACATAATCATTACCTAAGCCCTCGTATTTTTCGCATAAACTTTTTCATTTTTACTTTAAACATAACCCAAAACCCTTAAACAAACTAACCCTAACGTAACCTTAACTTTAAACTCTCGTAACCACGTAAATTTTTCTTTTTATATCACTAATAACGTTTCGACTTCTAAACCATTAAATTGAAGTCTCGGATTGTTGAAATCCCTTAAAATCACTCATTCCTCGATCATCCAAACATGACACTAATATAACCTTACAATTTCAGACAAATTCAAGAAAACGAACTGCATGGATCGCTCTAAAAATCGAGCTTATCCTTACCTGTTAAAAATAACCCAAGCAGTTCCAGTATATTTCTAAAATTAAGACTCTACATTCTAAACAATCTACTACCACTACATATACATCAAAACTCGACTATTCATACATCTTTCTATCAAAACATTCAATCTACATACTTAAACACTTTGATGCTTTCACAAACAAAACCGACACATAGACCTACTAACGTAAGATTATCAAACAAAACCCAATCAAATCCTCAACACATACATCGAGCATAAGCACTAAATTTCCTAAAACATCACCAAGGACATACATTAACAAATCATTCAAAATAGTACTACTTCAAACCTATATCCACTATAAAATTTCCTGAATATTAAACTTAAATATACACCCTAAAATCCATCATCTTTCTAACCAACAAAGCTAACTCAACTCGCATCCATTTAACATACATCATTCAAGCCATCGGATCATCAAGCCAAGCCAAAACACACGCCGTCGCCACGAGCACCACCCGTCGACCACCTATTCCTTGTCATCATGAGGAACTCTCACCATCACACCTATCACCTACATCATGCAACATAAACAGTAAGCCTAATGCTTAGTAAGGGGATGTTCTATACTTAACATTTCATATATGCATGACTTTATAAAACATGTTCGTTTTCGTTTTCATTTTCATTAACTGTAACATTTGTCTATATCATAGACCATTTCCTTGCCCCGTCAGAACCATGCCTTGCCCCGTCAGAACCATATCATATTCCATTAGAACACATATCACATTTCATCAACATTTATCATTTTCCAGTTTAACATTTGCAAAACATTTATGTAAACAGTTCGTATGCACATTTTGGAAAAACATGATGCATGAGGACAAACGATCACGTAAGGAAACCATCAAAGACGCATCCTTAGACTTCTATGGCCCGTAGGCGGACGAACACGTAGTAAGACCGATCACTCATCCTAAAGTACCCGACACTCTAAAAATCCCTTTCGACCAAATGAACTAAGCCATCGGAAACATACAATTTCTATATCGCTACGATGTAGGGCCTTAGGGGCCGGAAACCTAACACTCACTTACCTGGCGTCCGTAGCTAGCCGAGCACCGTCCAAAAGTCGTCTCCACCTAAGGCATTTCATAGCACGTCATTAGTATTAATCCAAATCATCCATTCCAAAGCTAAACGAAATCCCGAGCTAAGATAATCTTTTCAAAAACTCTAGCTCATTTCGTTCGGGCATAACTAAACTCTTATTTTCGTGAAAACATCTCTAATTACTATTTCTAGCCTAATCCAATTAAAATCTAACTAAACGGGCCACTATTTTGGGTTTGGTAAAAACCGACCCGAAACTCAAACGTGCATAACTTTTGCGTCGGTTGTCGGAATCGAACGATTCCAGCGGCCACGTACTCTTCTAATTACTTATTTTAATCTGCCAAAAGGAATTTCAAAACAAACGAACGGAGCTAGGTCAATTTATCAAAAACCCGAAACTGCCCTTTACCCGGAAAATCCCCCTTTTTGATTTTTCATCAAATTTCATCAATTTCTTCACAAATCTATCCTACTAACATCCAATTAACATAAACTAACCTAAAATCGAAGTTACATTAAGCAAAACCCGAGTGCTATAAATCGGCCTCACTGAATTTCGCTCACATTGAGCTCAACACGGCCAATCAACAATAGCCGGCCCTAGGGTTGGCAAACCCACGCCGGAAGTGACCGAAAACGGCCGGCAATCGGAGCTCAATCGAGCTCGCCACGGCCAGCCCCAAACCGAACCAAAACAGAGGAGGAAAACGAGCATACCGGTCAAGTTTGTGCGCGAAAACGGACGGAAATGGCGGCCCTGGAGTCGCCGACGATGCCTGGCCAGAAAACGTCGAGGTCGGACGTCGGCGTTCGTCGGAGTCGCCGCCGCGTCTCCCTTTCTCTCTCTCGGCGTCGGGCTGGAGCTCGAAACAGAATGGCCGAAGGCCATTCTGTTGTTTTTATTGTATTAATAATAATAATAATAATAATAATAATAATATAACTAATAATAAAACTAACCATTTATTAATCCTCGTTTATCGTTTCGACTCTCGCTAAATCTCGTATACCTCCACAAATTCACGTTAATCGTTAGGACCCTAATAACACTTTCTTTTCGTAAAACGGACTTGATTTACTATTTTTACGAATTAATATACTAAAAGGTTAAAACGGGAACCTTAGCATTACTCTTCTCGATTTGGGTTTCTAAAATTTCACTTATTCTTCTACAAATTCCCGTAAATTTCTAAGGTCCTAATAAAACTATCCGCTCGCAAAACGGACCTAATTTACTTATTTACCAAAATAGCCTTGGAGCGGAAACCCGAAAAACTCGGGTGTTACATCATTCCCTCCTTAATTGGAATTTTGTCCCCAAAATTATTGCTTGGTTAACCTTCTAATTACTCACCCTCACATTATCTAAGTACAATGCTTGAAATACTAACCTCGACACCCCTATGGTCTTACTCACCCTTCGGGTCTTTATCGTTTTCTATACCTCCGAAGCTTTCAATCCATCTAACTTCGCACTTCGTAAGTCAATTACTCATACGTCCATCAACTTCAACTTAACCCTTCGTCGCCTAGACCTTCAAATTTCATTTAACTTAACTTCAACTCTAGTTTGTCCCTCAAGCTAAGTTCATTCAATTTTCAACTCCTCAAATTTCGTGACAACAATTCGTACCTAATCACTTCAAACCCTTAAAGCTTCTTCAATTCTATAACACTAAGTACCTGATACTTAGATCTCTCATCCTAATCCTCTGTTTCGAACTCCTCTTTACACTACTATCTACTTTCCAAATTATCAATCTCATTTTCTAAACCTACTTACCTTGCGTAACTATAGCATTTCCTTAGCCACTCTAATGCCATTCCTTTATACAAAACCTTTGTCACTTAAGTCTTTCCCTTTATACTCTCAAGGTATCCTCTAAGTCTCTACTATTTTGTCCAATACGCTCGTTTGCACAGTCTTCGTGCAAATCTCTCTTCCTTTCGTCCAATATGCTCTAAATTTCACATCCTCCACTACTTGACTCATAACTCAACCATCCCTTTAATCTAATTAATTTTTCTCACTTATCTCTATGACACTATTTGAAGCTCAAATATCAACGTAACCGGCCATTTTACCTTACATCTCATAGTCCTTATTTTTCCTTAAGTTGCAACCTCATTCGTTTACTTAAGCTTATTTACTTTAACCTTAGCCGTTCCCAAAATCATTGGCTTCAACTTTGTTATATATAGGTTGGCCCCTTTTTGACTCCTAATTTAATCTTATTCCTATCTCTTAACTTTACAATATCGATTTCATCCTTCCTCCAAAATTAGGTCCTAAGCATTCTTCTAAATTCTTTTATAACATCTCATCCCTACAACCTTTTTGTTTGCAAACTTGTTGTATGTAATTTAACACCTCCTTTCCAAAATCCTTGCCTTCCTAAGTCACCAAGTATGATTCCAAATTCAATGCTAAACTTTCACACTATATCATCTAACATCTCTATCTTAACGTCTTCTTTAAATAAATTAAAGAAACGTACCTATGACTACGGTATACTGCCCTATACTTATTCCTAATATCCCACAAGGACTTCCTCAAAGTTACTAACTAGCCTACTATCTTTCATTCCTTCTAGTCAGGTTCTAAATATTCTATTGGTCTTCTTCATAATAATTTGTCTAACAACTTTCTTGTTAGCGAACTTGTTGTAGGTAAACCTACAACCTTAATCTAAATCTTCTAAAATTCTTAAATCTTATCCTTCTATTTTTCCCAAAACATTACCCTTAATGGAACGAAGCATATCATAGCTCGTACCACAAGCCCTATCAATTCTCAAGTCTCCAGGCAAATATCTAAGTGATCAAGTTCACTTCCTTAAATTCTCACATGAATCGGCCTTCACTTAATCCCTCATAGGCCAAGCTTTCTAATTTACTTAACTTGGCTTAGCTAAGCTTCCTAGCATCCTTTGGGTTAATTACCATCTCAAGACTCTTGCTAACCCATGGGTTATAATCTAACTCGCGCCTAAACTTATCTGCTTTACCCGTAGTCATAGTATACGACGCTCAGTTCCCACATTTCTTTAGTAAGGATTTCTCATAAATCCGTCACCATTAGTATTCTAAGTCACATGCTATTCAGGACACATAACCGACCTCAATAAACAATCTAATGTGCGAAACACAACTAAAGCTCCTATCCCAACATGTTGCCAATTAAGTTGTAACCTCCTTCAGTTCCTTAAGCTTCCTCACTTACTATTTAGACGCAAATTTTTGACTTCACTAGGGCTTTAATCACCTATTGGGTAATAACTATTTCTACAGCTCCAAAGTTCTAAACCTTTTTTTTTTTTTTTTTTTTTTAGCTTCACGCTCTATCGTTCGATCACTCATACGCACTTCGAGTTCCACTCAATTGGTCACCACCTAAACTCCCCACTCAATTCTTTTCCTAAAATCTGGGAATGACTCTTCATTACGATCTACCTCTCGGGTCCTTTAAACACTAAAGTTCCTACTTCCATCTTGGAGGTAAGTCTCATGTCTGGGGTTCTTAACTTAAACTATATCAACTATAGACTCATTTCTTAACTCCGGCATTCATAACTCAAAGAATCTGAAATCTTTTATCCTTACTACAATTTCTATAATTAGTACTTACTCTTGTCGATTCTTCATCCTTCTAACATTGCACGGGATACAATAAACCCGTAAACATGACTTCCAATCTAAGGTGTTAAGCTCTCTTTTGATTCGTTACACTTTTTAGGCGTCTCAAGTTAATACCTACCCTTATACTTCACCTTATGTCTCTAGGTTAAGTAGCATCTAAATGCCTAACACATCTACTATTTATTGGTCACTCTTAACTTTACTAAGTCTTCTTTTCTATTTAGCGGCGGTCATAATCTTTTCACATATCAATATTTGTCCTTCGTTGCTTAGTCCTCTGAGATGGTACCTATCTCCTAGAGAACGTCTAATCCTTATAACTTAACTACCACCTTACATAAGATTCCCTATTCTCTAAAGTCTCTAAATTTGTTAACCTACCAACTTCACCTCAATAATGTCAAACAATCTTTCCGTTACTCGAACCTACACCTCGGCCTGTATCGGATCTATAGCACATTCATCAAATATCGGAGGTCGAACTGCCTAGTTCGTTCACTACCCTGGTTCCATGAAGTACTATCTTGTCTATTACCATTTCTATCTCGGTGGAGTAAGATCTCTATTTGTTCTGACCGTTGGTGCACCATGCCCATAAGCTGACTAATAGATTTCTCCTCGAGTTTTCTAGGTGCTTTCGGCATTTTCTTGTTCCTAGACACATTAAGAAACACATGAAAAGTAAACAATTTAGAATCATACATAAACTTAAACACTTACAGTCGATGGAGAGTCCTCGTGCGGCGGTGTGTTTTTGGCAGGCATATCCGAGAATCACTTTTAAAACTCAATCGCTCTGATACCATAACTGTGACGACCCCAACCCGATCAGGGCCACCACGGACTAGCCGTGACATAATCATTACCTAAGCCCTCGTATTTTTCGCATAAACTTTTTCATTTTTACTTTAAACATAACCCAAAATCCTTAAACAAACTAACCCTAACGTAACCTTAACTTTAAACTCTCGTAACCACGTAAATTTTTCTTTTTATATCACTAATAACGTTTCGACTTCTAAACCATTAAATTGAAGTCTCGGATTGTTGAAATCCCTTAAAATCACTCATTCCTCGATCATCCAAACATGACACTAATATAACCTTACAATTTCAGACAAATTCAAGAAAACGAACTGCATGGATCGCTCTAAAAATCGAGCTTATCCTTACCTGTTAAAAATAACCCAAGCAGTTCCAGTATATTTCTAAAATTAAGACTCTACATTCTAAACAATCTACTACCACTACATATACATCAAAACTCGACTATTCATACATCTTTCTATCAAAACATTCAATCTACATACTTAAACACTTTGATGCTTTCACAGACAAAACCGACACATAGACCTACTAACGTAAGATTATCAAACAAAACCCAATCAAATCCTCAACACATACATCGAGCATAAGCACTAAATTTCCTAAAACATCACCAAGGACATACATTAACAAATCATTCAAAATAGTACTACTTCAAACCTATATCCACTATAAAATTTCCTGAATATTAAACTTAAATATACACCCTAAAATCCATCACCTTTCTAACCAACAAAGCTAACTCAACTCGCATCCATTTAACATACATCATTCAAGCCATCGGATCATCAAGCCAAGCCAAAACACACGCCGTCGCCACGAGCACCACCCGTCGACCACCTATTCCTTGTCATCATGAGGAACTCTCACCATCACACCTGTCAGCTACATCATGCAACATAAACAGTAAGCCTAATGCTTAGTAAGGGGATGCTCTATACTTAACATTTCATATATGCATGACTTTATAAAACATGTTCGTTTTCGTTTTCATTTTCATTAACTGTAACATTTGTCTATATCATAGACCATTTTCTTGCCCCGTCAGAACCAATCCTTGCCCCGTCAGAACCATATCATATTCCATTAGAACACATATCACATTTCATCAACATTTATCATTTTCCAGTTTAACATTTGCAAAACATTTATGTAAACAGTTCGTATGCACATTTTGGAAAAACATGATGCATGAGGACAAACGATCACGTAAGGAAACCATCAAAGACGCATCCTTAGACTTCTATGGCCCGTAGGCGGACGAACACGTAGTAAGACCGATCACTCATCCTAAAGTACCCGACACTCTAAAAATCCCTTTCGACCAAATGAACTAAGCCATCGGAAACATACAATTTCTATATCGTTACGATGTAGGGCCTTAGGGGCCGGAAACCTAACACTCACTTACCTGGCGTCCGTAGCTAGCCGAGCACCGTCCAAAAGTCGTCTCCACCTAAGGCATTTCATAGCACGTCATTAGTATTAATCCAAATCATCCATTCCAAAGCTAAACGAAATCCCGAGCTAAGATAATCTTTTCAAAAACTCTAGCTCATTTCGTTCGGGCATAACTAAACTCTTATTTTCGTGAAAACATCTCTAATTACTATTTCTAGCCTAATCCAATTAAAATCTAACTAAACGGGCCACTATTTTGGGTTTGGTAAAAACCGACCCGAAACTCAAACGTGCATAACTTTTGCGTCGGTTGTCGGAATCGAACGATTCCAGCGGCCACGTACTCCTCTAATTACTTATTTTAATCTGCCAAAAAGAATTTCAAAACAAACGACCGGAGCTAGGTCAATTTATCAAAAACCCGAAACTGCCCTTTACCCGGAAAATCCCTCTTTTTGATTTTTCATCAAATTCCATCAATTTCTTCACCAATCTATCCGACTAACATCCAATTAACATAAACTAACCTAAAATCGAAGTTACATTAAGCAAAACCCGAGTGCCCTAAATCGGCCTCACTGAATTTCGCTCACATTGAGCTCAACACGGCCAATCAACAATAGCCGGCCCTAGGGTTGGCAAACCCACGCCGGAAGTGACCGAAAACGGCCGGCAATCGGAGCTCAATCGAGCTCGCCACGGCCAGCCCCAAACCGAACCAAAACAGAGGAGGAAAACGAGCATACCGGTCGGGTTTGTGCGCAAAAACGGACGGAAATGGCGGCCCTGGAGTCGCCGACTATGCCTGGCCAGAAAACGTCGAGGTCGGACGTCGGCGTTCGTCGGAGTTGCCGCCGCGTCTCCCTTTCTCTCTCTCGGCGTCGGGCTGGAGCTCGAAACAGAATGGCCGAAGGCCATTCTGTTGTTTTTATTGTATTATTAATAATAATAATAATAATAATAATAATAATAATAATATAACTAATAATAAAACTAACCATTTATTAATCCTCGTTTATCGTTTCGACTCTCGCTAAATCTCGTATACCTCCACAAATTCACGTTAATCGTTAGGACCCTAATAACACTTTCTTTTCGTAAAACGGACTTGATTTACTATTTTTACGAATTAATATACTAAAAGGTTAAAACGGGAACCTTAGCATTACTCTTCTCGATTTGGGTTTCTAAAATTTCACTTATTCTTCTACAAATTCCCGTAAATTTCTAAGGTCCTAATAAAACTATCCGCTCGCAAAACGGACCTAATTTACTTATTTACCAAAATAGCCTTGGAGCGGAAACCCGAAAAACTCGGGTGTTACAGTTATCCAATTTCGAACTATTTCTTCAAAAAATCCGGACTTTACTCCAAAACAATTGTGTTATTACCTTGCTATTTTTGGCCAACCCATTTCTCTTCAATGATTGCCAAGACTGCACTAGTTTCGTCCGCACTGCTGGCGATTAACACTAAGAGGACTAATCCTTGAAGTTCATTGACTATACGCGGCTAAAACCAGTTCCATCTGCGGGTCGGGTCAATTTGTGCCCCGCATTCTTCGTAATTTTGGATGATCACAAAAATAAATTTTAATTTAATGAACAGGGTTCATTATCTCAATTATCATATAAAAATAATTAAATATGATAAAATATCGTTAAATGGTAATTACAAAGTAAATTAGGTCCCAATCAGATTAATTAGTCGATAAAACTAATTAGCGTGAGATAATATTGATGATGATAATTTTGCATAAAATTAGTTGGATAATTGTTAGATGTTGGGAGTGCCTGCGACACTTGGAGGTCCGATTTATGGATTTCTTGGCGGAAATGTGAAGGCAAAACACTCATCTCCCCTGTTTTCGTTTGATAAGTAGGAGGGTTGTGCATGTAAAATGGCCTTGAAAATTTTCAGTTCGCGACCAAAGACTTTGGCGCAGATTTAAAATTAACAAGGATCATAGCCCCATTATCCATGAGCCTAAATTCCCACAGGAGTTATTTTGTAGACCAAATAATTAAAAGAAGAGAAACAAAACATTCCTCATCCAAATGAAAAGTACAAACATAAATGAAAATTTGGTTCCATTGCTCACAATTCAGCACACCACCTGTAAAGGCAACCACAACTCAAAATTTTATTAATTTTAAGAGCTTAACTCATAAGAGGCAAAGTGTACAATTGCTTGGAAAATTCCCCAGAGTCACGGTCTACGAAAAATGGGTTGATCAACTCGAATAAAAATAAAATAACGCAAAAACTTAAATAAATCAATAAGATGCTGTACAATAAAAAGAAAAGCTAAACACTCAATAATTAATATAGACTAAAAAAAGGGAAAAACAAATATCCGAGAAAATCACCACTAAGACAAAAATAAAACTCTCAGAAATGAGAACAAAACGAAGAAATCCGCATCATCAACCTCCACGATTCGAACCTGAGAGATGAAGTGGGAGGGAAGGTCTTTGAGTTGAGTGACTAACTCAGTAAAGAATTTTATTTTATTCTCGTATATATATGAAAAAGTGGTTTTATTATTTTTATTTCAAAATTATATCTGTTGCAAAAACACATTGCTTGGGTTTATATTCAAAACATTTTCCTTCCTTTTAAAAGGGCTCCACAGTGCCGAGAATTTCAAACTATCAAATAATTATTACCTTTGAAGTGATAATAGCAAGCATTAGAACAAGAAAAGAAAAAAACTCATTTACACCAAAAAGCCTGCGTAGCTGTTAAGTCTCATTTTTGATTATCTAGAATTGAAAATATTAAAGTATGCATTTTCCTAATCTAATTCACTGAAAACGGAGAAATTTAGGGTAGTCCATATTGAATGAAAAATTTACACAAAAAAATACAAGAAGCACATGAAAAGAAGACGGACGAAGCATGTTACCTGCCAATCTCAACAACATAGTCACCGCGAATGGTTCCAGGAGCAGATTCGGAAGGATTAGTGGCTCCGATTATTTTGCGGCCAGTAGCCAAATACCGGAGCTATTAATGGATAGTCTTACAGAGGAGAGCCGAGCGCAAATGGGAATCGAGCAGGGAGCCGAGGTCGAGGTCGAAAGCAGCCCAGCAGGAACGTCAGGAATCGGGGTCGAGGTCGCGGGTCATGGCCGGGGTTGGTTGTTCGCACTTCGTTAGTCGACCTTCTAGGACTCAGGGTCGTGGTTCGTCTGAGAGTCGAGGAGCTGAAATTTCTTGGAAAGGAGAAGGGTTGAACTGAAGAAGAGGAATATCATAATTAGGGGTTTTTTTTAAAAGCTGATTAGTGAACCGAACCGGTCCGTTCCGTTTCTGACTCCAGGGTAGAGGTATTTTATGAAGAAAAAATGGACACGTGAAAAAAAATGTGACCCATTATCAATACAATAAGGTTATTTTTGTCAATTATCCGAATTTACGGTGCAAATTGTCATTTTCACCTAGTTGTATGGGCAAATTGCACTTTACTCTTTATTAAAATTAATTATATTACAATATTATATTATATTATTTCATTATTTTAATTTATATTATATTATTTTAAATTAATAAAATAAAAAATAATATGTATATACACACATATACCTTCCCTAAATCGTGCCGAGGCCCCACAATAACCCATGACGATCCGAACAAGACAAGGAAAAATTCAACGAGATAAGGGAAATTTTGAAAATTCAATCAAACTGCATCAACCCCATTAAGAAAGCTCCGAATGAGTAACACGGAGGTGAACAAGTAATTAAAATACGAACACATATTTTTAAGAGAAGTCAGTCTACCAGAACGAGACAAAAATGGGCCGACTCGATCAAATTAAAAGGACAACTATTTTAGAGAACGAATTTTTGGGAATCCACACGGTCAATCAAAGACTCCATTGAACGGTTGATCGAAGAAAAAAATACACGTGGTCAAATGACAATGAATAACAACAATTTAAGTGAAACCGAACGCATTGATTTCGAAAAACGTAAAAAATTTATTCGTAAAATTTTAAAATTTACAAATTTTACCGTGTGAGTTTCAATTCAAAATTAACAATGTTCCAAAGAATGTCTTCAAAATTCAATTAATTGTGAGGACTCAACCCATCAAAGAAGATTCACAATCTAAGAAGAATGAGAGATGAAGAGTGAAATTCTTTTTCCAACTCAGTACAACAAGTTTTTAAGTCAAAATTATGCATGATTATCTCAAATTCAGATAATATTGTACTAGTTTGATCGAAATTTCAGTTCAAACCAAATTCAAGTATAATAATAAAGTTGACATCATCTAACTTTCATCTGAAAAAGTCCTGTCAGCTATTGATAGAGCCAATGCGTAAATTACGATTGTGCAAGTGGATATTACGGTATTATAAACTTTTTAAAGGCAACAATCTGCACAGTCCCGATAATAGACTGTTTGGCCAGAATATATTGCAAGTTCAAATATTGGCAAAAAGATCATATGGTTAAACTCGTTACACCCAGAAAAATAGTGTTTTTCAATTATATAATCTTCTGTTCTACTGTTGAATCTTCAGCTCTGAGGCAATTTGTAATGCAGAATACGCCTTCCAAGTTATTTCTGTAAATATTCGAGGTAAGAAACTTCGTAAGGAGTGTTTGGTGGGTTAAAACTTTCTCCTTGAGTTCAGAATTTTCATGGAAGATTTTCTGATTCCATTCCATCAAACAGATAAGCTTCTCCGAAAGCAGGCGATTTGATATCACAAGCCGGTCCACGTGGCTCTGAAGCTCTTCAGTCTTCTTCTTCTTCCTCATTCGTGACCTTCGAGCTGATTCTCTGTTTGATATCATTCTTCTCTGCTTTGTCTCAGCCATGGCAGTTTGATGTTGCCGATCCTCTGCAAAGTCTATAAAGGTTTCGTTGCTGCGAGTTGAAGCGTTTGGTGAGAGGGTATTGATTGCTTGAGTGTTTAAGAAAAATAGAGAAGAAGATGAAACGTTTGATTGGAGCAGCTGGCTATGGCGTCCTTCACGTTCATAATCCTGCATCTTGAGGTGGATTGTTGAAGATGAAGGGTACGTTCTTTCTTGCAAAAATGGGTAGTTTAGTTGGTTTACTGGTTGTTGAAATGGAGAAGTCAAGAGGTTGGTTTTCTCATTCAGCTGCATGTTGAGAGAGAGAGAGAGAGAGAGAGAGAGAGAGGAGAGGGATGAAGCCGAGGAAGTAGGGATAGGTTTTTTAAAGCCAAGGTTCTTCTCTAGAGTCTAGTATTTTATTCTCTAACTGACATAACTAAAATATTATTTTTATTATATTTTATGTTGAGAATCAATTCACTTCAACTTACTAGTTAAGTGGGTCGTCGGTAATTTATCATATTTGATATTATAATAGCAGAAGATCTCAAATTTTAATTCTTGCTCATCATAAAATACTTCATTTGAAAAAATTAAAAATATTCACTCATATATATCAACAAAATAAATTAGCATACGCATAAAGATGTATGTTGTGGAGTCTCCGGTATTTCCAGTATAATATTGTACGAATTTATTTTTGGGTTAGCCCAAAACGCGTTATATTAAGTATGGAGGAAGATCCTACTTATAAACCACTCAATTTCTATTCTTTCAAGCGATATGAGATTGTACACTTTCACTGATATGAGTTGGGCTCTCAAAATAACAGAATCTAGGGTCGTTATTTCCTTAACTGGGCAGGATGTATGTTAAGAATAGGACACACACATGTATACTCTATTTAATTGAGAAAATGTGAGGTTATATAAAATATACAAGCAACATACAAGGGCAAATTAAATTATATTAATGGAATATTATTATTTTCAAACATGAAATTGATCATCTAGCATCACCAAACAAAGTTGAAGTGTTATTATTAATATATTTTATATTTTTTTGTAGTTTAAGAAGTGTAAAACAAGAAGCAATAATGTGGCAGTCCAGCCCCTTTCGACTGGCCCTGCACGACCCGGCCCACCACACTAGGTGGAATCCTCGAGCTGCACTCACAGAACTTTTTCCTCCTGGAACAGAGAATTTCATGCATTCCTCACCACTCGAACCCAGGATCTCCATGACATAATACATGGGCTACAAGTGGTGGTACACTTGAGCTACGCCCACACTAGGTGAAATCCGCGAGCTGCACTCACAAAACTTTTTCCTCCTGGAGCAAGGAATATCATGTATTCCCCACCACTCTAGCCCAAGTGGTACCACCACTTGTGGCCCATGAATTATATCTTTGAAGTCTTAGGTTCGAGTGGTGGGGAAGACATGAAATTCCTTGCTCCATGAGGGAAAAGTTATGTGATAGCGGCTCACGGATTCCACCTAGTGTGGTGGGCGGTGGGCCGGGTCGTGCAGGGTCAGTCAAAAGGGGCTGGACTGCCACAAATAATACGAAGAAGATGAGAATTTTGATAGAAAGTAAAATAGTAGAACTTATTCCAAAAGCTAGTTTAATGTGTGAGGGAATCCCCTTCAAGTTTTATACAGGATCATTTATTTTGGTTCTGTCGATTTGGGACAACAAGTTTTGAGAAGAAAGATGATTATATTGTTGATAAGATGGAATTATAGACTATGTTCTTTATAGGAATAATAAGCCATGGCTATGGCTATGGCTATGGCTATGGTGTACGTTAGTTGGAACATTGGACTAAATATTCTTGATGTTTGTTCGTTAGGTTTTGTTTTTCTGACCAAACTGCGGCCTCTCATGTCTTCATCATCTAAATTTATTTGGAGATGCTCTTATTCCTATGTGAGATAAATAACACACGTTTCTTACTGTATTCTTTAATTTCTTACCATTTATGTGTTGCTCTTTCTATCCGAAAGTACACCCTGTTGCTTTGAATAACACATTAAATCAACCTCATCAAATGGCTCAAGGTCATGGAGTCAGACCAGTTCGGTTTTCCTCGTTATTTGGCACAAGGTCGATTTTAATAATAGATTCGGGCTTAATCCGACCCAACTTTGAATCAGACCTAAACCTAATTTTATATAAAGGGTTAGCTTGGAAGATTATCTAATAGGTCGGTCCAATTTCGTTTCGAATGTCACCCGTGGGTAAGTGCTTAGGCTTGTCATCCACAACCCAACTAGACTAGCATTTGGAGTGGCAACGAAAATGTCCTTTTTTCACTTGACAAGAATTAGGGTCTTGGCTAAATTTTTTGGGGCTGTGATTTAAAATTTTAGAGTTGCAATCCAAAATGTTGTGCCACAACTCAAGATGTTAGTTTGGTCTCACTCTGGACTAGACCTCAACCTAATTTTGAATAAAGGACGAGCTAGTGGAATTTATCTAATAGGTGGGCATCGTTTCGATGTCACTCGTAGATCAATGCTTATCTGTGTCATTTGCAGGTCAACAAAAATGTGCTTTTTGCTTAACAAGAACTATGATCTTTGCTAAATCTGGTGGAGTTGGGGCTTAAAATGTTAGTGTTGCGGCCCAAGATCTTGAGCCACAACTCAAGATGTTAAGGCTGTGACCTTAATTTAAAAACTCTAAGAAAAAAATCGACTTCCAATTTGTGTGTCTGACTTATAGTCCAAGGTAGATGGATCAAACCTTAAACCATTACTTTTTATCTATGCCACTCGTATACTGGACAATGTCTAGGCAGAATCTTGTTGGTCATGGTGCTCGATTTCTAATCGACCTAAATCCTCATTCAATTTTGTCAAGCCACATGGAATCATGCAGCTCGTTGAGTTTGAATTAATTTTTCACAATTACTTAATCTCAAGTCGTTCTCGCCTGAACATGACAAATAACAAAAAATGTCGAACTTAGTACTTAGTCAATTAATCCAAGTCTCCCTAACGATAACTTGAAAGAAAGAATCAATTGAAGTAAGTTAACTCAACGACGACACTAGAGAAGAAAATCGACTTACGCTCGTTGCTCCTTGATTTCCTTGAAATTTGTCCCTTTAGAAACTATGATTCACGCCAACCTAATGTGTCCTTACAAAAATATTGAATTATTGTGTTAAATCCAAATCCTTCAATGGCATAAAGATTTTCGAGCATTCAATTGGTAGGGGTTCTACTTTGAATTTTTTTTCCCCAACAATCATCAAAAGAGAAATAGGTATAAAGCTATGGAGTGGTTATTTGAAAGCCCACGATTTTGAAGTAATTGATGGTAACTGCTATCATGTAAAAAAGCGAAGGACATAAATAAGGAACTATACCTTATTTTTGCTAAGACAAAAGATATTATTATTCTTTATTTTAATTAAATCTTTACAAGTTTTTGTGTTTTTACTAAAATCTTCATATTTTTAATTTTATTTTTAAATAGTTATCATCGCTAATTTAAAGTAGAAATGCGATATGACCATATTTTTGTTCACGTCGGCTAAATAACTTATGGAAATAAAAAGTTTATTTTCACCTTTTTCCTTGTTGAACATTTCATTTTTCTCTCTTGTTAGCTGGTATTTTATTTACGTGACACGTCAATTTTTATACTACATTGATGATTTTCACTAGACATGTTTTATTGAGCATGCACCTACATTTTTTTCTGATCAACTCGATCGTATGAACCGAGTTTGATAGATCCACAGGGGGTCATGTTTTGTTATGCACATTTGAACTTTTGAGAATGTGTTTTTTATAAACTAGAGTAACGAAACAGCTGTATGTGTCGTGTTCATGAGCGCAAAATCTTAAACATGATCAGGGTCATTCATGACTTTTCAATCACTAAGTACCGCTTTATTATTATATATGTTTGTGGTATAGTGTGCTTATAGTCCGTGAAAAACTTCATTATCACTGAAATTTTTCATATTATTGAGTACTAATCTATTTTATATATTTACCACGTTATAGTCGAAAATTTTGACTTTTGTTATACTAAATGTTTTCATACAATTACTTATTTTTATTTTATGGTCTTCACTTGGCATGCTCATTCTTGTTCTCTCATTAATTGATAAATGTAGACATTTATTCTTACAAAGTTTAGTCAACTCACCCAAACAACACTCATTTCAAGTCTTAATTATTGAGACCTTCAGTTACCATCATAAGAGTAGGCTCACGATGTTCTACTATTCTATTTATTTCCTTATTTTTTTAGAGTTTTATTCGGTAAGATATGATATATACTAGTTTATTCTCTTTTCAGTTAGCTTTTTTGTTATTTATTTATTTCATACAGTTTATTGGATTTATATTATCACAGTGTCTTTGATGGTGTTGTTGGATCTTCAAATTAACCTAGTTTTATTAGACCTTGACTTTTATCATTTTATAAGACTTCTGCTATAATATTAAATAATTAACATTAAGAGTTAAACAGTTCGATTCACTGGTTGGTCGTTCCTTGCTCTACCTTGCCTCATCCGAGGGTCGTGACAGATCTTACTTCTACATTTGAATCATTTCAACTCTTTTGCAAAATTATAAGATGATATTGAAGAAAACAATTATTTCATACCGCAATATTTTTCCAGCGTAATAATATCGAAAGCACATAAATTGTACAAGTTATATAAAAAAGAAAAAAGGAAAAAAGCAATGCTATGATGAACATAAATCATTATACAATCATAATATTTGTAGTTGATATCCATTGTTAAATTGGTTTGCATGTGATAATGTTTGTTAAAGTGACAACAACTTTAGGTTTCATTACTTTTGAATCCCAAGTTTGAATTCTAAAAGTTAAAAGCCAAAGCCAAAGCTTTTTCCACTTAGAGAACATGTACTGTACGTCAAAGTCTTCATTCACATCCACATAATTATTCCGAATCTCCACAACCCACAAAGATAGTATATAAACCCCATGTGTTTTCACCCTTATCTGCAACATCTTCTTCAAATCGTTTACTCAAAATCAGATGAACCCTAATTTTCTTCTCTTTTTCGGTAGTTGAGTTTTTTTTTTTTTTATTAAAAAGACTTTTGATTTTTAGAACAATTAAGAGTTATTTCCGAAAAAATGTATGGAAATATTGATTCTTGTTTCTCAAGGATGATTTAAAATATAACTTTAAGAACCCGGAAAAGTTTATTTTAAGAATTTTTGTTGGTATTAATCATTTTTTTATCATCAATAATCATCACTTAGTTTACAACTAAGTAATTTAACATGAATAATTTTATATTTACACTCTATTCTTACTCTATATTATTATATTGAGTTATCAAACATTGATTGGGACAATTAACTACTTATTTTAAATATCTTTAATTTATTACAATAATTGCACTAAAATATTTGTCACATCAGGAAATAAGAATTACAAAGTAATAATACAGTGTAAATATAGTTTTACTCTAATAACTAATGTGTTATGTATTTATTTAATTTCAAATGTGTCGTGTATAGTTAATAGTATGGAAATGTTTAAAGGAAATATATTAGCGTGACACTTGTAAGGTCCCGATTTAGGATATGTCCTATTCCGTTGAGACACATTTTCTTTTATAAATGACATCGGTGTAGAACAATTGAAAATAACAAATCAAGAACAACTCAACTAAATTGATCATAGACTACGGTCGGTTATTTACATAATACAAATGCAATTGTAGCATAAAATTCCCAATTCCCAATTCTTGATTATTAAAATGATAATGTGGTGTAATTTTTACCGTCTATTTTAACCGTGTTTTCCATTTTTCACCGTTAGATGATGAGGCTCTGGTCCCAAAGGGTTGGAATTTCCAGTTTTCCACTGCTTTGGAAGACTCACACACCTTGACTTTCAAACTTTTGTGTAGTGACCCTTCTCAAAAATTAGGAGCAATATACGAGTAGAGATGTTAAATAAGCGGGTCATAGAAGGCTTGGTACCGTAACGTGTCGAGTTCGGCTCAGCTCAGCTCGGTTCGTTTAATTTTGACTCGAGAATCGACTTGGTTTAAAATTTTTTTATACGGTCTTGTCAAGCTCTATTAACTTGTTAGGCTCGGTGAGTCAGATTTTGTCAGACTCGACTCAGTTTGACCGGCTCGTTTATCATCCATATATAATAGTAATAATTTACATTATTTTTTACAATGTCGTAGAACTTAAATTATCTAATATGAGTCAATGAATTAAATTTTAACAATTATTAAAATCTGCACATGTTTTGTAAAGAGTTCGAGAGCTAAAAAAGGATTTGTTTTATTGAATCATAACTCATTTATTAAAGATCTAAAGAACTTAATTTATTAAACTAACATTTAATAAAATAATTAACTTAAAAAAATCAGAAACTAATTATTACAAGAACATTATAAATTAAGTAAATTACTGAAATTAAGATAAATAAAATAATAATTAAATATTTTGATTTTTTAGTATTATGTATATGAAAGTAATTTTTAATAGGATTTTTGTCTGAATATTTTATTTTTCTTGTCCTCTCTTTCCATGTATTAATAAATTATTTTTTGTTAACAGACAATGTAATTTTTTTTTAATTTAATATCCTAGAATTGTTAATAAAAAATTAGAACCAATTAATATGATAAACATATTATATTTTAATATTTTTTTACTGTCATTTTATCAATTTTTATATGAGTAATGTTAGATTTACTGTTTAATTGTACACTCTAATCTTACATTCTTACTTTGAAATCATTAATTGGTGCACTTAATGTCTTATTTCAAAATATATATAATTTATTTTACTTATTATATTAATTAATAAATGACACCTAATCGCCATGAGAAAAAATTAGAGTGTAAAATTAGAATGTAGCATTTTTTTTCAATTTGATCCTTACTCTTGGTTTTTTTAACCATGTTCATGGGTCAAAAAATAATTGAAAATTGAAATCTTCTATCACAATACCATGATACATTGACTATAATTTCAAAAGTTTGAGCTATTAATTTAATTATTTATACTTCTTAATTTTATTACTAACAAAACCTTGATTTTTTTTAAAAAAATTATAAATAAATAAATAAATAGAGAGAGAGCTCGAAAATCTTGCATTAAATCTCCAAACTGAAAGCTAAAACTGAGCTCTCGAGTACATGAGCCATTTACAAAGCAGAAGTCAAATTAGTGCCTCTTTTAGAATTGACAAAAGTGCCAAAAAAAAAAAGAAATAGAAAATATAAATTAAATTAGATTAAATTAAATTAAATAATTAGTACCTGAATACTCTAGCATTAAATCAAGCATTGATCAACGGGTAGGTTTGTCTTAAATTCAAACCTAGGTACAATTTGATAATATTTCTAATTATTGTCAAAGACAAAGTTTCAACGAAGAAGTAAAATAAATAGCACACACTTTCTGATTCCATAGTTATTTTAAACTATATATTAAATTCTTTTTATAGGCACTAAACTAAAATAGAGACAACCCTAGAAATCTCAAAATATGAAATGTAATGTTGTGTTTACTTAAGAAATAATGATGGATTAAAGAGTTAAACGAACGAGTGAAAATGAGAATGCCTCAACGTGATTAGAAATCAGAGACCTATTTTATGTATGTATCAAACTATAGTGGAATGTTTGAACGTTTGCCCTACTATATGTTTACTAATCAGTTTTATAAAATGTTTTATAATTTCCATGGTCTCTCATTTTTTTTTCTAAATTTATCGTTGAATATAAAATTTTATCCCTACTGAGTTTAATCTACTCATCTCAAACGACTCTTCTTTTTCAATCTTAGTCATGAAGACCACCAATTGTCAACCAAAGAGTAGGTTCGACATTTATTTTCTTGACTCTATAGTACTTTGAGAGTTTCATTTTAGTGAGATTAGATTCTTATTATTTTATATGTATTTTATAAGACTCTTAGTTGTTTTTATTTTTTGAACAATAATAAAATTATGTTATCATTTTATCTATGATGTCATGTTTGGACTTATGATTAGTACAATTTCATTAAGCCCTAGCTTTTAATCTATTTATAAGACTTTCGGGGCTACAATTATTGATTATTATTAAGGATCTATGGTTCAGTCTGCTTTTGGGCCCGGATACTTCTTGTTTCGTCTCGAGTCACTTGTAGGGCATGAAATTATATGGTTGGGTCCATCCCATATATTCGAATATGAGGTACTAACTATCAAGTGAAGGGAAAGAAAAGCTAAGATCATCAGGCAGTTGTGAGGGCCTAATCCATAAAAGAGAATTAAATAATCTCGCATCAGCTAATAAATGTGAAAGTGAATAATTTATAAGTATAATTTTTTCAAACTATTATAACACGTTTGGGGACAAATTTTAAATACGAAAAAGCATGCAAATTCCAACTCAAAGAAAAATAGTGTATTAGCATAAGCTAGACTCCGCAAATATATCAGAGCCAAAGTATAACATCTAATCTCTATTAAGTAATACAATATTGTTCTTAGTCGAGACCTGCACCGCTTTAGAACTACAAGCTCAACCGAAAATGTGGTCAACGAGGATATCAAGCCTCCCATGAGGGGATCACATTATGAGATCACATTCCCACAATGTTTGGTGTGGCCTTGGGGAATTGTATATAAGTAAGATCTCATATTCAACCAGTATATACTCTTTTAAGATTAAAAAAAAAAACATGCAGACATTGAATCAAATCGTACAATATTATATTATTTAGTAGATAACGAGATGTTACACAGTATAATTGAAATTGTAGCTTCAAAGGATGTCAGGCCCTAAAGAGGGATAATTGTGATTGTTTGCCCTGCGAAGGCCAGGACAACTGAAAATTGAATAATTGTATGGGCCTAGTTTGTATCATATAAGTTACACAATCTCAAATTACTCAAAAAATGTAGAGATTAGAGATAGTAAAACTATATTTTTTGCCAAAATCCGAAAATAAAATCATATGATTTTCTACCCAAAACAGACAATGTCTTAGATGGACTGAGGCTCGAGAATCGTTGCCATGGTAAACACCAAAAATTTCAAACTTGTACACTACACCTAGGTAACACAACAAACTCTAAGCAATATATATGTGTGTGTGTGTGAGGCTAAATCATAAATCGAAGCAATTTATAATCAATGTTTAGTTGAACGTATGTATTACTTGATATTTATATCAATTTGAGATATTTATACGTATCATATAATTAAACTTTATGATATATCATATGCTATTAAAGATTGACGGGATACGTGTTCTCTAGAACTTTGAATTCTACTCTCGATAAAGTAGAGTCCACCGCATCAACTAGCAAACAATCAACATATTTTCTATGTTGGGACTTGTCTATTTCACTACTTTTTTTAGGTTTTTTTTTTATTGTTATAATTTTTTAATTAAGGAAATAATAAAAAGATTAAGTCTCCTCTAAACCCCAACAAAAAATAATATTAATCTTAGAATATTTTATGATTCCACAAGCTAATTACATAAAAACTTGAGCCAATGTAACGTGGGTTGGCAGTAATTTCTTACCCTTTTCATACTTCTTTCAACCATACTCCCCCTAACTGCGTGTAATGTGTGTATATATTTTATACATGGGGACGAGCAATATAAAAAGCCCTAAACCCTAGAAATTATGTATGGCCATTGCCACAAAAAGCTTCCTCGTAGCGTGCATGGCGGTGAACACCAGTATCTTCCATTCCACACGCGATCTCACAAATCCCTTTTTGCAACACCTAAAATAGTTTGTCACTTTTGTTTAATCTTTGAACAGGTTCTTGTCGTTTTTTGAGTTTTCCGAGAAACTTAAAGGCAGCCAATCCTGTTGTTTTCTCATTGAAATGGAGGAACAAAGTTGAGGTTTTCAACGCCATCTCTTTGACTTGTGTTTAGGGTCTATAAAACCCACCTTCTGTTTTAAATGATTTTTCAGTCTACAGACCAGAAAAGGAAGAACTAAAAATGGCGTCCCTAGCTTTAACTACTCTTTTACTTTCTTTGAGTTTTCTCTGTTTAAGAGACTCCATTGCAGCTGTGCAAGGTACCAGCTTTCTTCAATCAACTACGGCTGGTTCGTTTTTATAATTGTAAGCTGATTTTCTCTCCTCTTTGTCGCAGTTCTGGATGACAGAGTTCCAGTGAAAGAGATGAACTACCCAGTTAAAGTTAGTGAGGTAAATACAAGTTTTTTTCATTCAATTTTAGTGAAAATGCGACATCTTATGTGAATATCAACAAAACCTTCTGTAATTTCATACATCTTTATGAAAAAATTCGTGTATTTTAACTATTACTGGTGTTAATCTGTTAAGAGTAATATTGGTTGTCATTTATGTAATTGAATTTCATCTTTCAGCAGGAAAATTGTGGTGTTTCGCGTTTATCCATGGCTGAACTTAAAAGGAGAAGACTTGCTGGGAGGAAATTAATGGTGAAGGCTTCAGAAGCTGCTTTAATGGCGGAGAATATTCATGAAGGCGAATCAAAAAGAAGAGCAGGTGGAGCTTTTTGTGCTGGAAATTATAAAAAAAGAGAGAGAAGAAGAGTTCATTCTCCTTCTGTTCATGTCAAATTCTCTGGTTTTATAGCTTTTGATGCAGACTATAATGTCGCAAGATCTCACCCTCCAATGAATAACTGAAGGAAAAACAGCAAAGCTAGACACATCCTACATAGGAAGACACAGTTTTGGTTGTATAATTTAGTGTCTGAAAATTTTTCTATTTGTTGTAGGATTTTTTTTTTGCCTGGAAAATGAGCTGAAACATCATTTATACTTGTATTTATGTTGTTGAAAACATTAATGTTAACAAAGAAATTGTTCTTTTAAATTGACAGTTATTCTGATTTTGTTGTCTTCATTTTTTGGAGTCTTCTGGCTTAAAATCTGTCTTAGCAGTCATTAATGAATTAATTAAAGGGCAACAAGGATTCGTAGTTTGATTTAAATATTTGAGGTTTTGTTTGCAGAAAAGGATTTGTCTGATTCAAATCACCACTTCTTTGGAATCTTACAACACCGTTTTGAAAAACAGGTCTCTCTCTCTCTCTCTCTCTCTCTC
The DNA here is from genome assembly GCA_022432975.1 of Begonia masoniana. Lineage (NCBI taxonomy): Eukaryota > Viridiplantae > Streptophyta > Magnoliopsida > Cucurbitales > Begoniaceae > Begonia > Begonia masoniana. The sequence goes on from CM039507.1 coordinate 428,541, forward strand.
TCTCTCTCTCTCTCTCTCTCTCTCAATTCTTGACAGAAACTTTACAAATTTGCAGGACTACTCTTCCCTGAGCAAGTTTGGAGAAAAGTCATTCAACTTCCATATGAACTTCCCCAATAAATTTGGACGAACACTTCAAATATTCATCGCCGGCGCCTATGGAGTTCGCCAAGATCGACGATGAATTGAGAAATTCGATGAGTCAAGATTATTCGGGCAAAGATCCTCATCAGAAAGCTCCCATTCATAACTAGGAGCCTCTAGTAACATAGAACATACTTCATATTTCACAACTATCTATAATTTCATGCTTCATTTTACAAATTATAACAATTTTGATTAAATTGTACCACGATGAAACGTTACAAATATGCACTAATGCAACGAATAACTAACAACAAAGATCATATCTTCATTCGACAAAACAAATCACACTATACCTGTTAGTGATACCCTCCCCCTCGCGCATTTTCGTCCTCCTCAACTTTGGCCGTGTGGTAGACAGGAGGGAAGTCCGAAACATCGAAAGTAGTCTCCTTCATCCTCTTTGCTATATCGGGTTTTGTTGGATTTTTTATTTGAAAATATCTTTTTTAAAAAAAGAAGAAGAGAGAGAAGATGACGGCAAACTAGAAATTATTTTTATTCAATATTAGAATCACACATTTTAACCTTCAAAAAATCAAAACAAATGGAATATCATGCAAATCAAAAATTATGTATGATCTGCAACAAACTAACTTTTTCCTAAAGACTAGGACAATTTTTTTTATTAAATAGAAAATAATAAATAAAAACATAAAGTCTACGTGGACTCCTAAAGCAATTTCTCAACACTCCTCGCTTTAAGAGATGCAAATTCTAATTTTTTGTTGCAGAAACTCAAATTTGTTTATTGGAAATGACTTTGAAAACAAGTATGACAATTAATTTTCACATTTGTAATGAACCAAACTCACATCTCCATTTTTCTGCACTATGTGTAGACCATACATAATTTTCTTTAACCACAAGGCTTGATTTACCCTTTCTATTGCAATAATAAACGTGACTTAAGTAGTAGACTGTGTCATATTATCTTGCTTCTTTAAACACCATTTGAACATCCTTGAACCTTTTAAAAAAGACATTTTTTCGGCCCTACAATATCTGTATGAATTAATTTCACCTTCTTTAGTTATCTTCATGTTGCCTTGGAGAATGATTTCATGTTTTCCTTACCAAACTCACATGCTTTATAGTTTGTAATATAATCTTCAAACTCTGGAAGATCTTTTGTTTTTTTCTTGAATTTTATTTTCAGCAACCCCGTATGATAATAGTGCCCAAGCCTCTTGTGCCATACTTTAGTGATTTTTTCTTTGATAGGGAAGGTAGTTTGCTCCTCCTTCAATGGATTTAGAGCAAAGTTTTTTCCTTTCATTTTTACTTTACAAATGTCTCTGCCAACTGTATTTTTAATCAAGCAACTTTTGTCTTCAAACAGAACTTTATAACCATTTTCAATTAGTTGTTCACCACTCAACAAATTTTGATCAATTTCAAGGATATATAAGACATCATAAGTGAACTTTGTACCTGAAAAAGTTGATATTGCAACTGTTCCTTTTCTTTTCATTTATATGTACTTGTCATTTCCAACACAAACTTTTGATGAGTTTGCATTGTTGAGTTCCCTAAATAGATCCTTATCATACGTCATGTGGTTAGTACAACCGTTATCAATGAGCCAAGTCTTGCTTGATTTGATGTCATCAAAACATGTAGCGACAAACAAGTGATCTTCTTCCTCTTCATTTACAACTTGAGCTTCAACCTCTTGTTGAACTTGGTTTTTGCAAATCAATGTTTCATGGCCCTATTGATTGCATTTGCTACATTTTTCTCTTCTGCAAATCACAGTTTCACTGCCCATTTGATTGCATTGATTATATTTTGCATCAGGTCTCCTCCAACATCGAAACGGAGGATGGCCCATCTTTTCGCAATGTTGACAAGGTGGGTAAGATTTTCTTTGATTTCCATTCTTTGCTTTCACAATATCTGATATTGAATTTGCTGTATTTCCTTCAAATTCCTTCTTTATATTTTTATTTCTAGCTACAATTTGATGTTTTGTTGTCAAAGCTCCTTTAACAATTTTATCTTCTCTCATCAATCTTCTTTGCTTTTGAGCTTTCAATGCATTAAGCAACTCTGCCAAGGTAATTCTAGACAGATCTTTGGTGTTCTCCAAAGTTGTAATTGTTGCTTCATATCGTTCAGGAAACGTAACAAGTATTTTCTCTACAATTCTTGAAAAATTGAATTTTGATCCAAGTAATTTGACCTTGTTTACAATGCTAAGAAGTCTTTCTGAATATTCTTTGATCAACACTAAATCTTTCATCTTGTGCAGCTCAAATTCTCTAATTAAATTCAAAACTTACATTCTTTTAATTCGTTCATCTCTTGCATATTCTTTCTTGAGATATTCCCAAATAGCTTTAGCTAGTGGGAATGTCATAATTCTGATGAAAATCGTTGGTGATACAGCTACAAAAAGACATGCTTTCGCCTTTGATTTTTTTGTTTTTCTTTCCTTTTGTATCTTGATCTATGCTATAGTGGGATTTGTTGGGAGACGCTGAACTTCATAATTTTCTTTAATAGCCCCCCACAGATCCAACGCTTCCAGGTAGGTCTCCATACGTACTGTCCACATTTGATAGTGTTCTCCATCGAATATGGGTGGAGCCATAGATAAAAAGTTGAATTCTTCTTCCATTAGAACACTTGAACAAATTCACAGATCCCTCGAGAAATCAACTCTGATACTAATTTGTTAGATTTTTTTTATTTAAAAATGTCTTTTTTTAAGAAGAAGAAATAGAAGATGAATGCAAACTAGGAATTATTTTATTCAATATTAGAATCACACATTTTAAACTTCAAAAAATCAAAATAAACAGAATATCATAGATCTAAAATCATGCATGATCTACAATAAACTAACTCTTTCTTAAAGACTAGGACAATTTACTTTGTGATTTGTCACTTGCTATTCGAATCGTATTACTACTTGACTCTTTTTCTGCATTTTGTTTCTAGGCATTTTCCTTTTCTCAATATAGCTTCAATGTAAAACGATTCACTTAGGGTCTTATGTATAGCAATGATTGGTATTTGGTTGTCCCTATTGAGAATCTAAATATCGTATGTATATATTTCTATTAAACTTATTGGTTTGAACTTTGTTGGACTTGACTTGGGGTGTTCGAATATTCCATTGGCAAGCCCTCAATCGGGTCCTTCGATATCTCAAGGATGCCACTTTTCATCTGCACGGCTACTCGGATGCCGACTTGGGGTTCTCACCAGATGATCGGTGCGGCACTTTCGGCTACTATCTCTTTTTAGGATCCGACATTGTCTCATGGGCTTTTTCTTAGCAAAGGTCCGTTTCTCTGGATCGAGCACTGAGTTTGAGTATTGCAGCCTTGTTGACACCGTAAAAAAAAAGCTTTGGTTGGGCTTTGATGGGCTTAGGCCCAAGTCCATTAGTAGTTTATGTGGGAGTCGGATACTTTGTATTAACCTCCCAGGAAGAAGATGATTGAACCCGGCGGCAATGGCGGTTGACTCAGATTCATTGTCTCCTTCTCTCAATAAGCGCTTGAAAACCCTAGCCACGACCTCGACCTTCAATTTTCCGTTCAATGTCGACTCGAAAGCTAATAAACTGGAGAATTCTTCGCAAATCTGTGTTATTTGCTTGTCGGAAGACGGGAAAACTGACGCAGGCCAGCTCAATTGCTGTGACCACTACTTTTGCTTTGTTTGTATTATCGAGTGGGGGAAGATTGAGTCTAAGTGCCCCTCGTGCAAGCGTAGATTTTCCACTATTTGCAGGATACCAATTGACGGTTCTCGTCGACGTGTAGTTAAGATCCCTGTTCGAGACCAAGCAAGTACCAATCCATATACACTAAGTATTAATTTCTTGTTTTATGAACTGGGTTCTCAATTCTCGTCAGTTTTCTTGTTGTGGATTCATTTCCACTGGTTTTTGGATTTTGATTTCTTATCATGTTTCGTGTATTTTCATTTCGCATAACCTTTTGTTTAGCTTCTCATTTGTTAATTTTTCTTTCTCTTTGAGAGTTAATTTATGGTTTATCTAAATTTTTTCTCTGTCCAAATTGTTCTTGAATTCCACCAACTTTCATGTTTCTCTGTAATAAAACGGGATTCTTCTTGTTTTTTTTTTTTTTATTGGCTAATTCTACTAAGAAGTGCATAAAATGAAATCTCGTTCTGTTTTTTTCTTGAGAAACGAGGGAATGACTTCGAAGTATACTGCTAATTTCTTAAATAAGTTTCCTTTTATTTCTTCTCAATTTTACTCATAAGTTTTGTCAATCTTTGCAAACTTGAATTATTCTTTTCAGGCGTGCAATTCTTCTGAAAATCTATCTGGCGAACCTTATGATCCTTATGCCCACGTTCGATGTAATATATGTAATGGCATGGAAGATGATAGTCTTATGTTACTTTGTGATGTTTGTGATTCAGCTTCTCATACATATTGTGTTGGCTTGGGTACAACTGTTCCTGAAGGTGATTGGTTCTGTCGGGTCCTGCACATAAATGGTAGGAATGCTTCTGCCCGGAGTCAAACTGGTTTGGATGGGGATGATCGAATTTTAGCGAACGAGTGTTGAGACTCATCCTAGCATTCGTGATATCGTGAAAGAACCAAAAACCTTAGATTGGGGACAGTAATTGGAAGAGTACCCTCTTGTCCAAACAATAAGGCTAAGGCTTTAGTTACTTCGGACAGAAGCAATGTAAGTAACGAAAGTAGAACTTTGCATCGTTGTCGTAATATTCATACGCATATAAGAGCTTTACGTGAAAATTGGCATGATTTGCGAAGAGGGTCATTGAGCTTTCCGTCAAGTTCATTAACAGATTGTGGCAATAAGAAAAAGTTGGAGGTCGACCTTTCAACTTCCACCAGTTGTCAGAAAGCTGAAAGCTCAAATGAAGAAAGAAGCTTAGGTGATGTCGAGAAGGCTTGGAAGATGATGAAAATTGCCAAGACAATATGTGAGAGCACGAGCCGAGTTAATCCGACTCCTCCTGGGAGACAAACTAAACCGAAAAATGCCTGTTCTACGACTTCAAATGCATCGGTTGTTGGAAATCAGCAATTCAAACGCAAAGATCTGGTGAGAACTGCTGTAAGAAATCAGGGGCGTTGGTCTTGGGTGAATGATGAGTTGAAACACCAATCAGTAGTGAAGGATGAGCATAATAGATGTCTGGTTGCAAGGAAGGAGAATTCAGAATCAAATAAAGGAAACCCACCGAGATCATGCTGCTCGGACGATCATGAAAATGGAACAGGATCATCAAGGAATAGCAAAATGAAAGGTCCTGATGGAAATTGCAGATCGGGAAAAGATTATGTTAATATGGAGGAAACCAATATCCCTGATGCCAAAAGTAAAATTCAATCCTTGGTGAAGATCAACTTAAAGCTTCTCAGCAGAGACAAAAAACTGGGTAAGATTCAATCCTAAAGTCCAGTTTGTTTGCTCTAAAAGTCTTGTACTTTAACTCATAAACTCACCTCTTTTTCAGTAAAATCCATTTCCCATCTCTGATTTGGGGCTGAAAACAGAAGATGTCTACTTTTTTTTACAGGAGTCGATACATTCAAGAAAGCTGCAAGGCTTGCCACCCACACGATCTTAGCAGCATGTGATTTAGAGCCGAGGAAGCTGAATTCTTACTCGGTCCCAAACTCGACTTGCAATCACCAAAAAGATATTCAGGGGAGGCTTCGGAAAGTGTCGTTAATGCCAAATTGCTGTGAAGAATGCTTTTATGTAGTTGTGCAGGACATTGTCAAGACTGCCATGGAAGAGAACTTGGGCTGCTCTAGTAAATCAAATAGACATTAGCTTTATTATTTATTTGATTAAATGTAAATAAAATAGTGTGAAATTACGATTTGAATCCTCGGATATTCTTGAGGATAGGAACGTGTAATTCATCAAATTAGATGGTGGCACGTGGAGATCAGGCCCCACAAACCCACATCCCCAGGACCCCAACTCCATCGAAATTGTGAAGAGCACAGTGTTCAACCGAGAGAGAGGGAGTTGGAGAATAGAGAGTGCAATGGAAGCCAAGGCGTTTTTGATTAGCAGAGGCGTCTCATCAACCATTTACTCTTCCCCGGATGGAACTCAACACTATGCAACTTTCTGTCCTCTTCTTATCCGATCCATGGCGACCCAGAAGTCCAGCTCATCCGCTTCCAAAACTGTTTCCTCCAAGAAGGTCTGCTCTCCCAATTACCTGAATCTCAATTGATTTTCTTTTTTGGGTAATTTGCATAAAAATCTTAGATAGGGTGATGAAATTAGAGAAAATTAGTGAAGAATCATTTGAGCAACTTTCTGCAGATAAACTCGACAGTGTTTCCTCTAGGGGAAGGGCCAAGGAGCAGTCCTGTATCAACGGGACCACCGGTGAAGCTCCTGACGAGGGTGGAGGAGCTGAAGCTACTGACGAAAGCCGAGAAGGCAGGCTTATTATCAGCAGCAGAGAAACTGGGTTTTTCTCTATCAACAATAGAGAAACTGGGTCTTCTTACAAAGGCAGAGGAGCTCGGAATCTTATCGGCAGCCACGGACCCTTCAACTCCGGGGGTACTACTCAGCCTCAGCCTCGGATTGCTTCTCTTAGGCCCTTCCTTTGTATTTCTGGTCCCGGATAACTCCCTTTGGCAAATCGCCTTGCAGGTGTTGGTGGCTTTGGCCTCTGTTGTGGGTGGCCCTGCCGCTTTTGCTGCATCAAATTTAGTGTCCAAATTGCAGAAATGAAACACAATCCCTTCTCTGGGAATTCCTTTTGTATCACATTACATATGCTAAAATCCATGAATGGCTTGATCTTGTGGAAAGAACTACGGAGATATGATTTTGATAGAAGATATATGTAAGTTTTTCAAGTTTGAAACTTATGTAATGATCCTAACCAGGGAAAACTACCCCCCAAAAGCCAATGATGACATGAAAGAGCCTAAATATTTAAATGGTTATTATCTCAAATTCCTCGATTACCTATCCGCCAATTCTGTCTCAGTCGGTGGAGGTGCACTATGGATAATTCCCCAGCGACGACTTTCCTCTTACACTTCCGTTCTGGTTAAACTGCTGATAATTACTCTCCCCGTTACGCATGTTTGACTCCCTAGATCGTCCATAAAAGTCGCCGTGGTTTCTAAATTCATTTTTTCCATAAGCACGGCCACCACCGTAGTTTCCTCGTCCCTTGAAACTGTCACTTCGAAAACCGCCCCTGCTAGAAGAATATCTTCCCCTCCCACCATTGCCAACTGCAGTGTCACCAAAGAGTCCGAAGAGTTTAATTTCGATCGACTAGAATTTTCAAGAACCAACAGCCAAATAGAAAGAATATTAATGTACCTCGAGTTGTAGTTCTCTTTTCCTCGACAACCGCACGGCGATCCCCAATTATGATGGGTGAGGCCTGTTTTTTCCCCCCAAAATGTAAATTGGATAGAAAGTAAACGAAGCCACAAGGCATTCGAATTAAAAAATATGAAAATATAAAGATTATTTAAATCCTAGATACGGATGTTTAAGGTAAGATTAATTATGTTTAGGATTATCACATACCTCAATTGCATTATGCACAGAACCCGATCGCTCGAATTCCACAAAACCAAAACAGAAACCCTGATGCTGAAAACCAAAATAAATAATATGAAATGAGAACAATGCCAGCACAAATAGCTATATTAGTTTGTCTGTCCCCTATCCAACAAATTCCTTGTTTAGACGAGAGCAGACCTTGTTACTTCTCACTTGGATGCCATCATGTTTTATGGGTCCAAATTTCTTAAATACTTCTTCAAGTTGTTCAACTGTTGCTTCAAATGGCAGATTCCTTACATGTATAGAGAAACCTTCAGCTGCTAAACACAACCAAATTATAAAGCCCAGAAGGTAGATTGAACCAACTGACAACTGTGATAAGTCGTAATTCAGATATTCATGTGCACAGAACAACATAAACAAGCACTTCAAATCAGGCACAAAAGAAACAGGGCAGACCGGTGCTCCTTAAATTTATATAGAAATATTTATAATACCTTCTTCAGTCAAGCAGCTACTTTCCGGAGCCATTGTCAGTCCTTTGAGCTGAAGCATCTTCAACTGTCGCAGGTTTAGCCAAGTCAGGAGATTGATGATCAATGTTAGCAGGTGCAGAGCTCGTCACAACATAAACTGGGCCAGAAGTCGTTTTGGGTACCTTCAGCTATAGGACAATCAGCAATTCAAGCACATACGAAAGTAAGGCCGAGATTGAAGTAACTGTCGTAATTAATATATAAAATGAAAAAGATGACTAATCACTAACGTACAATTGATGCATATGATTTCTTTGGAGCATCATCTTGGGAATTTGGAGCTGAGTCTACATGGAAGCAAAAGTTTGATGCTCCTTAAAGTCAGCAGAAGGATCCCCAATTTCTTCTTCAATCACAGATCCATCCTCGTGATCTGAAGGATCAATAACTTCCGGACCATTATCGTGGTTATTCTCAGCATGTGAATTTGCAGAGTCCACAGCAGATTGATGGGCAGAATGAGTTAAATCTGCTAATGAAGATAGAAGTAATTGGAAATAATCAATATAAAAACACAAAACAATTATCGCTCCTACCTGGTTCTGCTGCCAAAATAGCAGATGGGGAATCATTGTTTGCACTTTCATTTAAGGCAAGCTTGCTTTTTCCAGACTCTGACTCGTCAACAAATCTAAAAATGTCATTCAAGACATAGTAGCCTAAGGACTTCTCTTGTGGTGCTAGGAAGAATGTCTGGGTAAAATTTCTCCTGAGACTATCCTTCCCAGTCATACACCCAGTGACTAGAACAACAACTCCTTTCTCATGGGAATCCTGAGCATCAACAGTAATTATTTCCGCAATAAATTCTCCACAATTCAGAGAGAGGATCTTGTCATTTATAGCCTGGTCCAATAAAAGAAACTCAATACTCTCATATAATTGTGTAGAGCTAATGTTAATGTAAGACTGTATTCAATCATGTTAATTAGGTAACTACCCTTCAGGTTTGTAAAATAGATACAAAAAAGAAACTTAATAGAACCGAAGCATGAGAACATATTGTTTTTGTTTTCTTATTCCATCTTCCAATAAATAGTTGATACATCATATGCCATAAGAAACTTAAGATTGGCATTAACCGAAGCATGAGTATGTATTGTTTTTCTCTTATTCCATCTACCAATTAAAAATTGATACATCATATGTCATAAAAGACTTGAGATTGGCACGTCTATTGTTATAACTTGTACCTCTTTAGCATGGGTTTCATTTTTTTTATTTACTTAAGGCCAATAAACATGAAAGATCAATCACTTTAATGGGCACGTATATACATTATGCTTACTTGCATGGTCGTCACTGTTTCCATAACTCCATTGTTATCTTCCCTGGTTAATGAACTATTATCTTGATAAAATTTGTGCACAACTTCTGGGGAATGGTGCAGAATATGGTAATACTGCCCAACAAAAGCATTGCCAACAACTGAGGGATTAGGAGTTGGTTCGGGAGCGTCACAGGTTTCCTGCATTGACATCTGTAGCATGAAATAATCAGTTTCTGCTGGTGTGAATTAAACCTTATCAGATAAAAACTGAGAAGACAAAGCTTTTAATAGACGAGGACCATAAAGTAGTAAAGTTAGCAAATTTATCTAGCCCCATTAGAGAGACAGTTGTTGCGAGAAATGAATTTGATAACTCTACTAAAATGCAATAAAGTTTTAAATAACCAATAAAAAATAAATAACTATAGCGCAAAATAAAGACAAGCATATAAAAACTATCGTAAATATATTAGAAATTTTGATCACCAGTAGAAAATTATTAATCAATTCAACTTAAAAATACGTTCAAGCATTGGTTAAAATGCCACCAGTACAAACCAATTTTCACCACTAGAGAACGGTATTTCACCATTTAGAATACTCGAACGCCCTAAGTCAAGCCCAACAAAGTTCAAACCAATAAGTTTAATAAAAATATATACATACGATTTTCAGATTCTCAATAGGTACAGCCAAATACCAATCATTGCTATACATAAGACCCTAAGTGAATCGTTTTACAATGAGAAGCTATATTGAGAAAAGGAAAACACCTAGAAACAAAATGCAGAAAAAGTGTCAAGTAGTAATACGATTCGAATAGCAAGTGACAAATCACAAAATACAGGAGAACATTGAACGAAATAACAGCTTGAAAGCCATGACATGAAAAAATAAAATAACGAGGCGGATGAGCAGAAGATGGGTCCAAATAGACGGAATCAACCAGCAAAAATATCACAGAAAGATGAGCCAAAAAACTACAAAACAGCACAAAAATCAATAAAAAAAATTGTCCGAGAAGAATTAAGATTACTTGCTTTGTAAAATCTAGGTTACCGAAGAGGAAGATCTGAGAGATTGGGGATGTAGAAGAAGAAACGATCAGAGAGAACACAGCTGTGGAAACGATGAATTGACGAAGGTTCTAACTTCTATATGAAGCATCTAAGGAAGGGTTTTATGCATTACATTTTTACCCTTTTAATTTGCATTTTAATTATTTTTAATTTTTTAAAGAAATATAATTTACATTTAAATTTAAGAATAAAGTTTGATTTACTCTCTTATTATAGGGTAAAGTGCAATTTGGCCCCTACAACTAGGTAAAATTGGCAATTTACACCGTAAACTTGGATAATGGGCAATTTGGACCCCTACTACTAGGATAAAGTGCAATTTGGCCTCTACCGTTATATTTTCCGTCAAAAAGTAACATTTTTTGGCTTGTTTATTTTTTTTTTTCCGAAAAGCCCGTCACTGGACCAAACCGGACAGGACCGGTTCGGCTAATTTCACTCGGGTTTTTTTTTTTTTTAATTCTATTCCTCTATCTTCTTTTTTCCGAGAATTTAAAAAAAAAAAAAAAAAAAAACCAGAGTGGAATTAGCCGAACCGGTCCTGTTCGGTTCGTTCCAGTGAGAGGCATTTCGAGAAAAAAAAATAAACAAGTGAAAAAACGTTACTTTTTGACGGAAAATATGACGATAGGGGCCAAACTGCACTTTACCCAAGTAGTAGGGGTCAAATTGTCCATTATCCAAGTTTACGGTATAAATTGTCCATTTCACCTAGTTGTAGTGGCCAAATTGTACTTTACCCTTTATTATACTTTTATTATTTTATTTTATTATTAATTTTATTAAAAAAGAAAAAGAAAAAGACGAGGGATATAATAGTCCAAAAGAAAAACTTTACTCATCATAGAAGAGTCCCTTGGTTGGCCTCGCTCTCTCTCTCTGCCATGGCCAAAGCTTCCTCATCACTTCTCCAAACCCTAAGACGATACATCAAGAAGCCATGGGAATTCACTGGTCCTTGTGCAGACCCAGAGTACAAATCAGCAGTGCCCAGCGCGATCGAGTACAGGGTTTTTTGCCCAGCTTCCTCGAAGCTCAAGGCCATTATTCCGACCTCCGATCCCGAAACGGTTTACGATATCAAGTATTACACCAGAGATCAGCGTCGTAATCGCCCGCCGATACGGCGCACGATTTTGAAGAAACCCGATATAGTGAAGATGATGAAGGAGACTACTTTCGATGTTTCGGACTTCCCTCCTGTCTACCTCACTGCCAAAGTTGAGGAGGACGAAAATGCGCGAGGGGGAGGGTATCAATAACAGGTATAGTGTGATTTGTTTTGTTGAATGAAGATGTGATCTTTGTTGTTAGTTATTCGTTAATTTTACTGTTTTGTGATCTTTATGATATGTACAAGCATCTGATGAGATTTCCTATGGTTCTAAAAAATGTTTATTTTTAAGGTGATAATGTCATATGTAGGGCTTAATTTGTGAGCTTTTGGTTCTAATTGTTGATGTTTTAATGGTGGTTTTGTGCTGGAATTGGGTAACTGGCAGTTGCTAGAATTGGATAACTGGGGGTTGAACTTACTTTCAGAATTGCTATACTTATATGTTCAACCAGTTATGTTGATTCATTATGAGGATTTTCACCTTTTCTTTTTCGCTACAATTTATCTTTGCTTGTGTTGTTTGTAGTCGCATTACACCTTCAACGCAAGAATTCTTTTAGTTGTTTATCTTAAAACATTAAACTTAGATATATCAATCGCCTGGCTATGGTAAATTAGGACTATAGTTGAATCCAAGGCGTAAAATGAATATTTAGTGTGATGAAATCTGAGATGTTGTTTGTTTGGATTTTTACATGCGGTATGTTAGTAGAATACACATTCGATGTTTATATTATTTTAATCGGTAAAGTGCATATTTATCCTCAAACTTAGGGGTGAAAAGCTAATAGGTTATCAAAGCTTTTTATGCAAATAAGTCCTTGAACTAAGAGGTGTCAATGTGTATGTCTCTGCCGTTAGGATTTCAGTTTTTTATTTTGACCTGGAGGGCGATTTGCAGAGAGAAATTAGGAAGAACTGGTGAGAAATTTTCGAAGAAATCCGAAGGATAATTTTGTGAGAGGCTCTGTCAATTTTCATCAAACTGGTGAAATCTTTATTTCGTGAAAAGTCGAATCAAGAATAACTTTTCAAAAACAAAAACTACCACCTAAAAAATCTGAAATCATATATCTAACAATTTATCATAATCAGACAAAATTGACCTCTAGATTTCTTTCAAAATATCCTGTTCGGTTCTTCCTCACTAAAACCGCAATTTCTCTTCGCAAATCGTCTTTTAGACAAAGTAGAAAATGGAAACCCTTACCAAAAAGACTTACAGGCCCTTTAGTTCGAGGATTTATTTGCCAAAAAAAGTTTAAGAGCTTACTTACTCTTCACTTCTAAGTTTGATGATAAATGTGTACTTAAACTTATTTTTATTCACAAAATCTAGTACTATAGTTGCATTGGACAATAAAAGGCAGTTCGATATTCCATAAGGTAATATTTTTATCAGTAAAAATATCCTTAGTGGAAATATATGGATTAGGTATGTGATTTAGATTTCATGGAAGGAATTATATGGTGATACTTTTGAGAAAAAGAGGTTACTGGAACTGAAGAAAGATCTCACAAAGACGCCTCTTAAAGAAGCCCTTTGGTTCCTTTCTTGTAAAATGGAAGGATCATTTAGTAGTTCAACCTGCTACAATTTTAATCTTCATCGGTTATTAGATTTATTTAGTTTGATTCCAATGATGCTGATAGTTGATATGACTGGCAATTCAATTGGTAAATTTTATGCGTTCCCAAATTCAGGTTTCTTTAGGGCATTTAAGTTTATTTAGCCTTTAATTTCAGGCCTAGCATGCCCAAAATTAGCAGGATGAAAAAAGTTGATACTAAACTCACATAAGCTTATATCCAGTGTTGTTAAGCGTTTCCACACTGGTTAATCTGATTTTCCTTGGTGCAATATGTGCTTAAGATTTGATGGGTACGTTGGTGTATCGTTTCCATTACTTTATGCTTCTAAAATTTCGACGTTGGATTTATTGTTGAGTGCAAAATTCTATAGATTCTTGTAAGTTAGCAGGATAAGCATACCCAATATGTGCTTAAGATTCATACTCTAGTCGAATTTATTGTGCATTGGTAGTGTTTAAGTTAGTTCCTATTTTGGTTGATGATTTGCAATGTATATTAATAAGATTAATGTGATATATGCGTTGGTTTTCAACAGTAGATTTCTTTATATCTAATGGTAGATTTCTTGGCAAGTCCTGAGTATTGTTTGTATTCATCTTTGAATGGTGACATTTCTTCATATCAGGCATCTGTGGCTGTCTCGGCCGGGTCGAAATCAAATTTTCGTACGTGGTCCAAATGTACGAAGGATGCCTAAATTGAAGTCAATAAAATGTAGCTGCTTCTGCGCGTCAACTGTGTATAGATTTCATTTTCTTTCCCTCGTGTTCATCACTGTGTTTTATAAAGTTGGCGTGGAAATTTCCAGCATCATTGAACTTGGCCTCTGCATTTGGAATTGCCAAAGAATTTTATATTATGTTTATGTGAAAGTAATTCTTAATGTTGTGTGAATCGCTGAATCATGCTTGGGACTGAGTTAGATCACAGGAATACCAGTTACAGTACCTGTTATCCAAAGAGAAACTCTTCCAGTAGAATCAGCAATTTGAATAACATAGATTATTCTAGTTGTACTGATTAGATTGTGATCCCTGTCGGGACTGACGGGGATTGAACGATGGGGCTTAAATTGAATTCTGGTCCAAAATAGAGAGAGAAAAATGATCCTCTTTCCGTTGAGTCTCATTTCTTCTCGGTTCACAAAGACAAAATGTAGGACTAGAAAGATGACAGACCCGCTCACGATCCACGTGAAAAATGAGCAAATTCAGAGAAACTTTGAATGAAAAATGGACAGTCTTTTGCCAAATTCAGTTTTCGAAAACAAATAATGATTTCAAAAGCAGGAACAAGAACAACAAAAAAAATAGGTGCAAAGACTCGATGAAAATTGTTCCGACAAATGAAGTAGACAATTCGGCCTACACTATCCGCTGCTAGTCGGGATTTGGACTCGGGTCTGTTTTCTCCAGAGATGTAGCCGACATTATACGCCATGCTAGCCTATTTGGAAGACACTTAATATCAAAAACATTACAATATAACATAGACTTTGTCACTTTTCATCACTAAAAGAACCAATCATTGTTTTGCTGAGTTGATCAGCTTGTGTGTGTGTTAATTCTTTAGTCATCATTCATTCCTTCTTTAATATAATTATATCTTTACCTACCCTTTCTCTTCACGCCCATTATTCTGTGTGTTCTCTCTCTCTCTCTCTCTCTCTCTCTCTCTCTCTAACACAAGGCTTCTTCTTCACTCAAAGTATAAAAAAGTTCTGCATTGTTAGATGAAGAGTGGCTTCATCGAGTAAAGTAGCCAATGATTTGCAGCAAAATGAGGCTTCAACCTCATATGATTCCATTTTCAGAGCCTGTAGAATTCACCTAACTCTAGATGGGCATGTAACGATGACATTACATTGAACTTACCCACCAAAAAAGGCTTCTCTAAGGCTAGGTTTACTCAGATATTGTAGCGTCTTCCAGTTCTCTCAATACAATATTATTTGTTTTGGATCATTATTCTGTAGTTCTCTCTCTCTCTTTCTCTCTCTAACGCAAGGCTTCTTCTTCACTCAAAGTATAAAAAAGTTCTGCATTGTTAGATGAAGAATTGATACTGGTGAGTGATGTCAAGCTTTTTCAGTGGCTTCATCGAGTAAAGTAGCCAATTATTTGCAGCAAAATGAGGCTTCAACCTCATATGATTCCATTTTTAGAGCATGTAGAATTCACCTGGCTCTAGATGGGCATGTAACGATGACATTACATTGAACTTAACCACCAAAAAAGGCTTCTCTAAGACTAGGTTTACTCAGATATTGTAGCGTCTTACAGTCTTCTTAGTACAATATTGTTCGCTTTAGATCAGAACTCGTAATAATTTGGTCTTGGAGATAGCCCAAAACACGTTGTACTAGATAGGAAGAAAAATTCTACTTATAAATTATGTAGTTTTCACTCTCTCAAACGATGTATGATTTTGTACCTTCCTTCTGACCTTCACACCATAAACTATCACACATCTTAATGGTTTTATTTGATTAAAAGAAATTCACGTGGCATCACCCTCTGTTGTTCAACTGCAAGATCAGCTGATGGGGTCCTTAGATTCCAGACAAGTCTGCATTAGTCTTCTGAGAAAATAAAAGTCTGAGAACTGAGCCTCTGCAACTGTGAAATAAACTAGAGTCTAACTGGTAGTTAATGTGACAGCCTTTTTGTTCATTTCTTTTCCTGCCTATTATCATACTCTTCCCATGTATTTCTCCCACCAAGAAAATATAAAAAGGGATAATACTAAGCAGTAGCATTTAATGTGTTAGGTCTTGATAATACTGTGCAGATTATGTGTGTATCCATGTAGCTCTCATTGGAAACCCTAGAAACTCATATGTCTTGAGCCAATAACAAACACAATTTGGTGCCTCCAATTATGTAAAGTTTGTCGTATTATATATGTGATGAAATCAAACTACTACGAATTCTCTCAAGGATTAGTTGTGGTGACGGACTTTGTGGAATTTGTATAATTCTTCGCTTTGGGCCGAAACTCAGATGATTTTTTTCTTAAGTTTTGTCCTGAAACATGTTGAACTTGAGTGGAAAGAGAACTATAGTTATGAACCACTTATCTCCACATTTCTCAAATAATATGAGATTATTCAACTCTCTTGATATGGTCTAGACCCTCATAGTTAACTGAATTGTGGGTCGTGTTTGTCTTCACAAAATGAACATCTGCAAATTTAGTATTCATTATTTTTGTTTTTTTGCCACAAAATTTTATACTGTAAATAATTTTGAACATAGTGAATTTTTTTAATCCGTTCATGATTTTTTCTCGTAAATGTATTCTTCCATTTTCATGTTGCCTTATTCGTTGCAGGAAACAATTTGATAGTCAATAAAAGAGGTATGAACTTGTATAGACTTATATTTGTGTATTGAGAAGCTAAATCTTATAAAATAAAAGAAATTCAGAATGCATTGAAATAGCCATAATAATTCCAACTTGTGCTGTGAAAAATCTCACTGCCATCTCCAAGTGGTCCCTCTTGGCTCTTTGTATTTATTAAATGCTTTAAAGAACCCTAAAATTTGGTCCCTCATCTATCTTCTAATCTCAACTTATCATCATATGTCTTCAGCAGCTCAACACCACCACAACAGACTTCCGATTCCAAACAACTCGAGATAATCGCGGTTGTTAGGCGTAACCCGAGAGAGACGTATGTTCGAAGACTCACTGCAAATGTGCAACACGAGTATTCGAGTTTTTCAAAAGTTCTAAATTATGAGAAAAACATTATGCATCGTTTAGGGTTTTGTTGTATGCTTTGCTTTATCTTTTCATTGAGCTAGGCATGCAATTTTTTTGCCATGCCGCGTTGAATGTCACCAATAAAGCTTCTTGTTGCTGTCGATAAAGTGTAAAACTCTTGCTCCTACAATGTCTTGGATGGTCCCAGCACAATATATGTATATAAATAAATAAATCTATTGAATTATTATGATGACCAAACCAAACTTAACTACTATGCCAGTAATTGTTCAGTCTGTGTAGCATAACTAAGTTCATAGAAATCTAGTTAGCTTATAGATCGACTTAGCGATATCAGTACGGTGCCACTTGGCTGCGGAGAAGCCATACCTTTCGTTTTCATATTCGAATTTGATGAGCCATGGTTAAATTCCGGCATCTTTAGTTTTGCCAAAAGCTAGATGCTGATAAAGTTTGCAAAGAAGTTGGAAGTGGGGAAGATCTGAATTATTTGCAGTCCTTGCTCAGCCATCTTGAATAGCATTCTCAGTAGGCTTTTCGAGATTTCGAAGCCTATTTTTGGCGAAAACCGACACTGAAGATTGTTTGTTGATCGGCTTCAACTGTGTAAACTTCATGGCTTGTGTAAGTTCATCTCATGACCTAATATGGTTTGGAAAACCTTCTGTTTCTACAAAAACTTCTGTGTTTTCCTTTTGTTTTTCAACCTAACCCTAGAATTTTTCATTCATGAGATTGTAACCAATTTAAATTGACTTTTTTTTTGTAAGTTTTGGTGTGACAATTAGTGTTATTTTCTTTTTCTTTCAGTCAAATCTGTGAACCTGGATCAACAATGGAGGAGAATTGATCAAAAGTAAGATGATTTCTAATTCAAAACAAAAGGGTGATTTTCAAGCAAAGCAAGAGGGTGAGATCGATTATGGGAAGATCTCCAAGGCATCTACAAGTGCAAGGCAATGGTTCGGGTTAAGAAATCCGAGAATCGTCCGAGTTTCTCGATCGTTCGGAGGAAAAGACAGACATAGTAAAGTATGCACCATAAAAGGGTTAAGAGACAGAAGGATTAGACTTTCAGTCCCCACTGCAATTCAGCTTTATGATCTTCAAGAACGCCTCGACCTTGGCCAACCCAGCAAGGTGATCGATTGGCTGTTAGAAGTGACGAAACTCGATATCGATAAGCTCCCTCCGCTTCAATTTTCAGGATTCGGACAATTTCCTCAACACATGCTAGTTTCTCACGATTTAATCAGTAATCAATCCAATCAATCTTCATCGATTTTCCCATTTTTCGATGCAAATAGCACTTCAACTTTCATGAAGGATGTAGAAGATGGTGATTCAGTGAGAGCAAAAAGTAAAGGGAAGGGGATAAGATCAACTGATCATCATCATGATCATCATCAGACGAATCAAGAGAGACTTGGCGATTTCCCTACACAGATTGGAGCTCAGAATTTTCTTCTCAACAATTCTCTTTCCGAAAATACTTCGAGTTTATCGATCGGAGGTCATGGATTATATTCGTCACAGATCGAAGATCATCACCCGAACGATACGACATTCTTCGCCCCGTCAGGATCACAGTTGTTCTACTGTCCACCATCGACAACGCCTGCACTTTTTACACCTTACCCTTCCTATATTACCACCCAAGCAGAGAATGAACAACGGCAATTCAACCATATCCAATTTCTCGGCTCGAGTTTGTCCGTCGTACCGACTCTCCATTCGTTTCCTCAACTTCTTCTTCCGCAACAGAATGGCAGCCAAGAGAAGGATAATAATGCCACTCGTTCATGAAGGTTAGCTTATTCGAAAGATTTTCATCGATGGATGTGAAAGTAATGATATCAGCATGGAAGAACTCTCTTTAAACTTCATCGTTCTTCAAAAGTCAAGTAAGAGCCACCTAACATACGTTCATTCCCCTAATTCTATGATATTTTCTGCTTGTTAATTACGACTTAAAAAGAGTGAAACATAATTTGTAAGTATATAACAGTGTTATATACTATTTGGATACTTGTGTTTGAGTGATTATTTTGATGAACACTTGTTACATTAATAAATATTGGATTGGATTTCTATATTTTCACAATCATTTCAAATCTGTCTCTGATATCCTACTCTTTCCTTCTCTAATCATGGTTTGAACTGAAAAGCCACCAAATAGTTTAAAACCAAATCCCAAGAACATAAAAAATTATGATTTATTTCTCTATACTAAGAAAAACAGGTATAAATGTTAACTGTCAAGCACCCTTCCGGGTCTGGTCACGGTTTTTTTTCGAAGATTGATTTGAGGACTGGATATCATCAGGTAAAGATTCGCGAGGTTGATCGTTTAACCTGGCGTTTCTGTTAGGCTTCCTCCCGAATCGTGACATTAACTGTTCTCTCTCAAATATAGTGTGAATTTCTAATTAACATATTTCAATATATGGTTAATTCAAGTATCATTCAACTTTCTAAGTATTCACGACATTGTAGATTTTGAGAATATTTTGGAGAAATTTTAGAGGAAGAATGCTAGAAAACCAGGTTTGCAAAATGTATGTCAAACGGCAAGAACAGGTCTGGTGATAGTTTAAATTCTTTTAGTATGAACTTTTCCAAATTATTTTATCTATTGCCCACGATTTTTTTTTGAGAAGCAGAAGATCGAAGAGAGTATTAAAAGATGGTTTATTTGTATAGGTCAAGACTTCTGCAAGTTATTATTCTTCATCTCTCTGATTTCTAAACCCGT
Organism: Begonia masoniana; assembly: GCA_022432975.1. Taxonomy (NCBI): domain Eukaryota; kingdom Viridiplantae; phylum Streptophyta; class Magnoliopsida; order Cucurbitales; family Begoniaceae; genus Begonia; species Begonia masoniana. The sequence goes on from CM039507.1 coordinate 448,296, forward strand.
TGCTTATTCTTCTTCACCATTTATTCTAATGTAGCGTGAGTAGGAAACTTTGGCAGCCCTACTCTCTCTCTCTCTCTCTCTCTCTCTCTTCTCTCTCTCTCTCTCTCTATATCCTCTCTCTCCTCTCTATATATATATATATATATATATATATATATATATATATATATATATATATATATATATATATATATATATATATATATATATATATATATATATATATATATATATATATATATATATATATATATATATATATATATATATATATATATATATATATATATATATATATATATATATATATATATATATATATATATATATATATATATATATATATATATATATATATATATATATATATATATATATATATATATATATATATATATATATATATATATATATATATATATATATATATATATATATATATATATATATATATATATATATATATATATATATATATATATATATATATATATATATATATATATATATATATATATATATATATATATATATATATATATATATATATATATATATATATATATATATATATATATATATATATATATATATATATATATATATATATATATATATATATATATATATATATATATATATATATATATATATATATATATATATATATATATATATATATATATATATATATATATATATATATATATATATATATATATATATATATATATATATATATATATATATATATATATATATATATATATATATATATATATATATATATATATATATATATATATATATATATATATATATATATATATATATATATATATATATATATATATATATATATATATATATATATATATATATATATATATATATATATATATATATATATATATATATATATATATATATATATATATATATATATATATATATATATATATATATATATATAT